>JAPWTK010000067.1:980000-1532500 GCA_029963805.1 Aromia moschata
CCCCCCCCCCCCCCCCCCCCCCCCCCCCCCCCCCCCCCCCCCCCCCCCCCCCCCCCCCCCCCCCCCCACGAAAATAAAAAAAACCCCCACAAAACCAAAAAAAATTAAAAAAAATTCTCCCTCTCCCCTCTTCTCTCCCCCCCCTCTCCCCCCCCCCCCCCCCCCCCCCTTTTCCTCTCTCCTCCCCCCCCCTCCCCCCCCCCCCCCCCCCCTTTTTTTTTTCTTCTCTCTCCCTCGCCGCGGGTGCCGCCCGCCCCCCTCCCGTCGCCCGCCCCCCTCCCTTCGGCCGTCCCCCCCCCCTCTTTTTTTTTTTTTTTTTTTTTTTTTTTTTTTTTTTTTTTTTTTTTTTTTTTTTTTTTTTTTTTTTTTTTTTTTTTTTTTATTACTACCCAGGCTCTAGCTGAGGCATGAAAAAAGATATCGATTTCAAATTTTGGGAATGTATATGATTGAAAGGGATGCAAAATTTAGTTATAAAAACAACTGATCATCACTTCCTGTTTGACCGGAAATGCCTTAAACTTTGTTATTTTATATGGAACACCCCGTATATTAAATATTTTTTTTAATTCTACTGAAAAAAACTAAGACTAAAACATGTATCATGTGCTATACCTATCTTTGACAGTTTCCGAGAAAATCGCGTTTAAAGATGTCAAATGTGTCATTTATAAAATTCTTTTGAAAGAAAACAAGTGAAGATAGGGACAAACTCACATGATATTTTTAACTTATTTTAGAAGCACTAAAACCTGATATCATTAAAATTTCGCACTTCCGGCTCAACCGGAAAATACCGGAAGTCATCTTTAGTAGCAATTTACTGCAATAATTTTAATGGAATGCCCTATAACTAATTGGAAATTCGGATTCTACAAACAATTTCGAATCATTCTTATGTACACTTCCCTATACCCAAAGTTCATAGTTTTTGAGATATAATATTTTATTTAAAAAAACATAAAAAAATAATACATTTTTAAAAAATGCAACATCATCCATAAATTAAATGTTCAAATTGTCCACCATTCATTTGATGACATAAATGAATCCTGTTTTCAAATTCCCTTAACACATTTTCCATTTGAGCAGGAGTAATATTGTTCACCGCTCTTGTAATCCGGTCGCGGAGATCTTGTAAATCAGTATGCTGTGTTCTGTACACTGCTTCTTTAATGTGACCCCAATAGAATACAGTTTTTGATAACTTTAATTTACAAAACTACTGTTTAAACTCATATATTACTTAAATATGTAAGCTCCAATATTAACTTATACCTTAAATATAACCTTATTATAACCTAACATTTCCATTTCAATAATAACTGCTTTCGTTTGTGCTCAACATTGTAAACATGATTCTGTTTGAACCAATCAACGTAATCCATTTCAAAGAAATAGCCAATGAAATAATTCATGTTCACGGATGTTTAGCAGGAACGAAGAGGCTAATACATCTCGTGACGAAACGGCGGGAAAATCAATATACAACGAATACCTATATAGCGTGTAGGGTACACTCAAATACTTCGTAGATACTCGGTATGTTCACTGTATGGCAAAATGGACCAAAGTTTGAACAGAACTGTAGCAGTCGTTTGAATTAGTCTACGCACCAATGATGCGTCGAAAAAATGGTAAGTGTTCAGATGGAGCAACAGGTTAATCTCAAGTTTCTTGTTAACTGTGGAACACTTTTACAGAAGCTTATGCAATGTTAAAAGAAGTGTACGGGAATGAATGTTTATCCCACACACATGTTATTGAATGGTTTAAATGGTTTAAAAAGGGATGTGAAACGACCGAAGACGATCCGCGCCCCGGACGGCCCTCAACATCAAAAGCGGACGAAAACATTGGTAAATTAATCCGCAAATATCATCGTCTAAGCATCCGAGGGCTTGCTGAAATAAAAAAATCGACAAAGAATGTGTTCGCCAGATTTTGCATGAATCGGTCAACATGCGCAAAGTTTGCGCAAAAATGGTGCCAAAACTCCTAACTCTCGAGCAAAAGGAATCAAGAATGAACATATGCGCTGACATTCTAAACAACATTGCCACTGATCCAGCTTGTTAGACACGGTGATTACTTGTGATGACAAGATTCCGAAGTTTGGAAGCGGTTAAAACAAAAGCGACGGAGGTTCTGAACCAGCTGACAGAAGCGGACTTCCAGCATTGCTTGCAGCAATGGAAAAGTCGTATGGAGTGGTGTAGAGATCGCCAAGGGGAATACATTGAAGGCGAAAAGTTGCTATTGTAATTGCTAAAGAATAAAAAGTGTTATGACAGCAGTTCGGTTATTTAATAGCCACATCTGTTACATCTCCTAGTTCATTGATTTTTCGATTTTTTTACCACCAGAGCTGCCTTTTGGACATGCGCCGTCCCTGCCTTCTCCGATAACTTCGTAATCCTGCGCCGGAAGGGTTGGAATAAATTACGTTTTTAAAGCGGCATCTTCCCCCCACCCCTCCCTTAAGCCATTAAAAAATAAACGCCGCGCCGCGTTCTCCGGGCACTTTTTGTATCGCTTACAAAAAGCATTATGTATGAGGCCTCGAACGAAACAAGTGCGTAAAAGTTTTTTGCTTATCTCCTCGAGGAGGATCATTGTTTTCTTTCACTTTCGAAAAGGGGGAATTTTGTACAATAGTGCGGCGCTCGCCTACGCCCCGGGGGATAAGCGGTTTTACAATGATAACATGATATACGAGGGATGAAGTTTCCTGACTAATTTATTCTCCCGGAAAGTAAACAAGTTTAAAACTGTTTATTGTTGACGGTTTCCGCCTATGAAGATTGCTATATTTTGAAGTAAATGGAAAGATTTTTAAAAAATTACTGCGGACGTTAGAAATACAACCGATTTGACCTTCGCGTGTTGTTATTTTTTCCATTTACCCCCACTTTTTATTGATTATGAACTGAACGATTTTGGTGTCAGAATGTAGTGTACTAAAACTGTATTTTTGAGCAGAATGAATCATTTGGTTTCAACAGGGTGTGCCACTTAAGAGTGTAACACCCTTATTTGTCATTCGATTTGAACAAGGGTTTTATTTAATTCAGTCTGTGAGCTGGGAGACTTTTTCAATTTTATGAAAATGATCGTGTGATAAGTCGCAAAAGGGGTTTCTTGGGGCGCTGATCATTATCCTTCACTTTCCCGGAAATTCCACAAATTGAAATGATTATTTTCGAAAAAGCATTTTTCCATTTTCCGGGGAATTTTGGGTATTTATCCCCCAAAAACTAATGAACTTTACACCATCTTATCATAAATTGAAAAATTGTTTTAGGTTTTCTGGATAATGTTTATAGTTTTCCAGAAAATTGACATGTGTTTGTTATTCGTTATCTTTACGCTGCTGGATATCTTTATGACGCAAAAAACGCAAATGCGTAACAATGATTAAATTTCCACAAAAGTGACCCAATTTTCCAGTTTTCCCGGTCGTGGCATGAATTTTCCGGGAAAATGACATCGGATTCAGGATCAGCGACCCAAAAAACCACCTAGAACCCACTCCCGATGCTTATTTGTCATTTTTTCAAAAAAATTAAATACCACTCTAAAAATGAGGGTGCGAATGGGGTGTGTTTTATACTATAGGGGTGGTCTGAGGGGGTTTGACAAGTTGGTTGATAGTCACGAATGACCTTAGATGTTCATAGAACATGATGCAAAAAAAGTTTTTGAATTCGACTAGCTACACCAAACTTATTTAGTTGACCTAATTCCCCGGCTCACAGACTGGATTAATTGAATGGTTTACTTGAAATGTACAAGAAACAAGAAATATAACAAAAGAATTATACAAGAAACTACTACCCTCTCCACAATGCAAGGCCAACACGATGACAAATTAATTATGTGCAAATTATGCTTTTTTTCGGAGAAAACATTTTCTAAGAATAGTTGTTCAGAATTATATAAAATCCTATTCTTCAAAGTTTTGTAGAAACTGAAATATTTTGTTTATTACTCAATTTATTTTGGAAAAAAGTGTTTAAAATTATAATTTAATAAGCTTCCGGGTGCAACAGTTAAACGGTCATTTGTTAAAAAAGCAAATATGTACGCAGTGAGGAACAGAGTCATGGTACACCCCCTTTTATTCATAATTTATTGAGAATTTTGGAGTAGGGGCAACAAAAGTTCTTATTAAATACCCTTCTTTTTCCCTTACCGTTTTTTTTTGTCTCCCCCAAAATTTTTCCTAATTTTTTTTTTTTTATTGGGGCCCCTTTTTTTTTTTTTTTTTTTTTTTTTTTTCATTTTTTTACTGGAACCTTCGGCGTAGAAACACAAAACTGGACGTTTTCCACGAAATACCGAACTACTACATTTTCGACGCGCGTTTCGCCAACCAAGTTTCGCCAACCAAGAATAAGATTAAAACTTTGTTTTAATCTTCTCCTGACAGATGCCAACTTCACAAGACTTCAGGGTCAAACTTCGCCAAAAATCGTAACAACAAAACTGTGTTTTATTTTTATTATAATTTACTTTATAAATTTCTACCAGCTGTGTCTGGTATTTTCAATACTCGTACGATACTTGCGTAAGATAAAATGATTTGTGAATTTTTATACATATTAATCGCCACAGTAGGCATTGGGTAAACTACAGTACACCAAAAATAGCTTTGCCCGCAAATTTCACACAACGAACGTACTCTAGAGATATGTATAAGAAACAAAACAATATATTTTTTTTAATTTCAAAGGTATTTTTTTAACAGGAACCAATATTCTCCATCCAGAAGAATGAATCTGAAACATGATTGAATATCTTGACAATGAAAACTGAAAAGCATATGTGTCTATTATCTTCATTGTTGAAGTTTATTTATAACCAACAATGAAATGTTGTCTTTAAGTAATGCTTCAAATCACTTTTTTTAAGGTTGTTTGAATCCTTTGAATATAAGCCTTACCATTTAAAAATATTGGTTCCCGCTAAAAAAAATCTACACGGCCAGGAATCGCCTAGAAATGACCTTGTAAGTTTCATGGTCAAAGTAAACACACATGACCTTTGGGTGACATCGTGTAGCCAATTGACTTTATATCTGAAATTGCTCGAACTCTTCATATATGACCACATTATGAAACAGTGATTTATATGCAAAAAATTAACTTGACCTTGAATTGACCTTGTAAGGTTCATGGTCATGGAAAATATAGTACCTCTCAACAACATAATTTTTTTTAATGAGAGATTTCTTGCAGACTACTAATTCTCCGAGTTTGTGATCTGCAAAATATATTGGGCATATTCAGTAATATAGCCAAATAATCAATCTTCATCCCTCTATATTTTGAATCCTAATCATAGGATCGTTCTTGTTACACGAGAACTTTTGTTCAAAAAGTCGAGAACTATCATATAATCAATTTTTAGACAAATCGACCGGGACCCACTTTCTATTCGTTTCGTGCGGGATCCTTTGAACAAAAAATATACAAGGTGTTTCTTTCTATACATTCAAAGTTAACTAAAATATTGTGTTTGAGAGCCGCTAGACAAGTCAAGTGTGCAATGGAAATCTGTAGAGATAGTTCTGTCAAGACAAGAAATAGTTTTGGTCTGCTTTTTCTTCTTATAGGTCAAAATTAAGTTTAAATGATTGTAAATAACATTCAACTATCTTGACACAATTCCATGACACATGTGACTCGTCTAGCGGCTCTCAAACTTGATATTTTGCTCAAATTTAAGATCGCATAGAAAGAAACATTTTGTATATTTTTTGTTCAAATTTCTCATATGTACGTTTTGAGAAGTCCTGATTAACGCTATGTGAATTATTATATAATTATTATATATTGAATTTCGGGGGATTAAAAAAAATCATAGCAATCCATGGGGATGAAACCTAGAAACCCTCCAAGCTCTGGCAAACCATAACAAGGTAACACTTAAATGGGTACCAGGACATAAAGGGGTTGAAGGCAACGAAGAAGCAGATACCCTACCGAGAAACGGCTCTGCGACGACACTCATTGGACCTGAACCAATGTGTGGTTTACCAAAGTCCTCAGTGAGGCTCTGGCTGACTCGGTGGAAAAATAAAGAACACCAGTCTTACTGGAACCACATACCAGGACAAATAAACAGTAAATGGATGGTAAATACACCATCAAAAGTACTGACAGACGGGATTCTGCGATTGAGTAGAAATCAGATAAGGCTTGTCACAGGACTCATAACCGGGCATTGTCACCTTAGTAAACATCTACACAGAATGAATATGCAGATGAACCTATTTGTAGACTGTGTAATGAGGAGGAGGAAACATCCCGACACATTATACTAGAGTGCCCAGCACTAACACACTGGAGATACGGTCTTCTGGAAATAGAAAACCACCAGGAGGCCTTTCCAAAGAAAAATCTTGTGAAAGGGCTACTAAACCTCATAAAGGTAACAAACCTATTCACATGAAATAACGATGTAAACTGGAAATACAATAAGCCTGAAGGCTGCAGTGTTGGAGGCAAAACAAACCCCAAACCAGACACATCGGAAGGGAAAAAAAATGGGGATGAATCTTATAAGCGACAGTAGAATCGGCAGAAGCAGTTTTCGATGCCCTTGAAACAAAAAAAAGATTAATCGATTATCTTGAAAAATAAGGATTTTGTGGAATTGTACATAAATAAAAGTGGACACCCAATAGTTACATACGTCGACTTGGAAAAAATAAGTTGAAGAAAATCCCGCGTTTAACATTCGAATCATAATCCACATATATGCGGCATCACTATAAATTTACAATAGTACGCGACAGCAATCAACTTTCTATCAAGGACAGAACAAATTGCGATGCCGGTGTTGGAACGATTTATAATTTTAACGGAGCGTCTCTTAAACTGTTATAAAAAATGTCATGTCCTCAAATTCTCAGTCACTTTTTATGCGCAAAAAGTATACACAAATATTTTAACACAAAAAGCATTATGTATGAGCTTCAAAGCAAAACGAGTGCGTAAAAGTTTTTTGCGTGTCTACGCGGGGGATCATTGTTTACTTTCACTTTAAAAAGGAAGGAATTTTGTATTATAATGTAGCTTTAACGAAGGGCCTAGAGGATTTGGTTTATAAGCGGTTTTATAATGATAACATAATGTATGAGGGAAAATTCCTGACTAAAACATCCGTTCGTAAAATGAATAGGTATCATGTCGCGTTTTTAACAAACAATACGATATTTTAAGGGGGACTAAGGAATTAGCTATCTCAAGTAATCTGAATTTTTCTTGAGATACTTAAAACGATGCATATTGGATTTAAGCTAACAGGACAATATTTTGTCAGAAACTAAAACCTTCATTGGTTTTCATTTAACCTTTTTAAAACACGTAGTTGCTTAAAGCGGATTACGGTTTTATATGGAAGTAACACCATTTACAGTGATGGATGCAAAATAACTGAATTATTAGTTATTTAACCAAGCTAAGGCATGTGCCAAAGGTTGAGTCGCAAACGTGAACATAATTTACACTTATTTTTAGTATCAGTTAAACTGCGCTGGTCGATGCATCATTGGTGTGGACGAAACCTCGAATAAGTTTGTAAAAATGTCGGGACAGCGTCCGTCGCATGTTACGGTGGAGCGTTGGATAAACCATTTTTTTTTCAACTGATCTATAATGGCAGTGAACTTCGTAAGTAACATGTGTGACAGTGTACCGACATGGTACGTAAAAACACCTGTTTTGCAGCATGTTGCTACAGATAAACATATCACTCGTGTAAGCGGTGTTGTGAGTGCGCGAGACAGACAGAGACAATTGAACGTGGATTTAGTGAAAATAATGGAAGCGTATAGTATTCCATTCGCCAAATGAAATCGCCTCGAGTTCAGACGATTTGTCCAGAATGCTGCGAGTGGAAAGTACGGCGATGTTAGTCTGCTTGTAGAAACAACCGTGAGACAATTATACATAGCACCACTGTAGGACATAAAGAAAATATCGTCTCAGAATCGCACGATAAAGTCAGTATTGGCTTACTATTCACAAAAAACGGATGTAAAGGATAGTCCATAGCAAACGTAGCTGTGTTGGATAGGGACTGGATGAGCCAAAAGCCATGGAAAGGCAGTTTGAATAGTTTCTAGGACACATACTAATTTAATCCGAGGTGATGTTACATATTTGGGACATAAAACGTTTTCTTTTTCTGGAATCAAAATCGGATGCAAACTGAGGGTAAAAAGTGCCTAGATGCCATCAGTAATAGTTTTTATTGATGAATATTCCGTATTACTGTAGTGATGTATTGTCGAGTGCAACTTATTTTTACCTAGAGGTGTGAAATTAAGTAATGAGCCTGCTTTTTTGAAGTTTTTAAGAATCGAACCTAGAATTGCACAAGATTGCATATTCAGTATTGTCTTCTTCAAAATTACTTGGAGACGGTTCTTCCATTCCTCATAACAGTGTTGGAACTCATGTACTGGAATAGCCTTCAGCTGGTCGGTTCCACCCGTTTGAAAATGTTTTCTATGATCCCAAAATGATATCATTCGAGGTGATTTTTCAATCTCGGGAAGAGAAAAAAAATCACAAGGACTCAAGTCGGGAGTCTGAGGAGAATAAGGAGGCTGAGGAGCCACAGGAATGTTCAAATTTACTGGATAAAAACTCGTTTACTGAAATGGTGACAATGTCGGTTTATGCAACAGTCAAAGATTGTTCTAGATGTTTGATCTCACACGTTCATGGCCCCTTTATTGAAGGTGCTTTTCAAGAATCGACCGACCTTCGAATGTCCAAGACTCCATAGCCTGTCAGCTAGGTCGGTTACACCCGTTTGCAATGTTTTACTTAATGGTCACACAACTCGATATCATTACGAGGTGTTTTTCAATGCCCCGAGCAAGCGAGAAAAACCACAAGGCAAGTCAGGAGTCTGAGGAGAATAAAGGAGGCTGAGGACCAATGGAATTTTTTTCTGGATATAATTTCGTTTACTGAAATGGCGCATTAGTAACGTGATGCAACATCCAGTTCTGTTCGTGATGTTTGATCTCACACGCATGGCCCTTTTTTGAAGTTTTCAAGAATCGACGACCTGAATGCACAAGATTCCATATTCTATCGACATTTTCATCGGTTCTTGAAAATAAAGGCCTTCCGCTGCGTGGTTCATCTTCAATCGACTCTCTTCCTTCTGAGAATGCCTTAAAACCCACCGAAAAAACCAAGTTCTTGAAAAAACACTGTCTCCGTAGGCGTGTTGAAGTTTTGCAAAAGTATCCGTTGCCCTGTGACCAAGTCTGAAGCAAAACCTGGTAGCACACCGTTGCTCAAAAATGTCACTCATTTTTTAGACGCTCAAGAAAAAACCGGTTTACGAAAACAGTCAAAAAGAACAAACAAATGACTCTAACAAGTTCGAACTGGTACTGAAGGTGCATTGCATGTTATCCTACCGCCCTTCCAAGTCCCCTCTCCGCAGTGTGCTAGATCGGGCGCTACGTTACCAGTCTCATTACTTAATTTACACACCTCGTACATTAACAATTATTTATTGCCCGACCAATCTGGTAAAACCGGAATAGGTTTAGAGGTGTAATAAACGAGTCGACCACCGATTTTTTTTCCGTTTTATCTCGTTTGTCCATTAGTAACAGAGAATTTCCCATATATTTTTGCTTCCTGGTGAAAAATAGTCTCCACGTCCGTTTTATAAACGGCCCGTTTTAATAGGTAGATATTTTATATAAACCCCATTGAAAATTTCTCGAAAGAAAGATTGTAAGCTATTTAAAGGTGTCCGTAACCAGAAGTTTTACTGTATAAAAAAGAGAATGATATACATATGCCTAACGTGAGGCAACTCTAGAGTAGAAAGAGGGCTGTTATGTATTAGATCAACTAAATAAGCCTTATATGCAGAGTTCGTCCATATTTCATATCTCGTCTAATTAATGTTTTGTCTAGGAAAAATTAAATAAACAGGCCGCACTTCAACATTCACGGCCAAGTTTTATTAAAACTCCGTTTGCCGTCAAAGGAACGAGTAATTTCGTCCGTTCGCATTCAAATCTTCATCCGCGTCCTCATGCCATATTAATTCTTCGTGCCACAATAATGCACCGAGCACCGGGCCGCCCATTGTAAATTTAAATTAACGTCGTATACTTCGTCTCTCGTCGTTGCCGTTTGCTTCGCCGCTGTCCTTCTTTCCTCTCGTCAATTTACTGTTTACCTTTTACGCAGTAATTAAGTTGTAGTGGAGAGTCGTCGTGTATTCCGATTTCCCGAGAGCTGCTTTGCGAGGGTTCGCAGTTGAAGCTGAGTTTCAACTGAAATTTCTTTTGGTGCAGTAATGATGAAATTATATTGTGGAGGTTTGTGTAGCTGCAACTGCTCTTATAATTTATAGTCCAGTAGGCAGATACTTTTATGTGTTCTTGAAACATATAGGACTAGCTTTGACGGTTTCTTATGTATTTTTTTTTTGGCTTATGCATTGTCCGTAGAGCTGAAACCGTCCGCTAATTTTTTAAATTAACAATTTGTGAAAAGAAAACGTCTTTTCTTCACATTTTCGCTTATATCTCCGTTCCTTATTTTATACCGTGTGTGTAAAGCCGACATCGGCCAGTTATAAAAAAGGACAAACAGAAGTGAGACGACAGATAAGAAGCAACCGCACACGCATCGGAGGTAGTGAGGGAATAAGGCCGGCCCTCTCACCACCTGTGCTTGTTGTTAGGACGAGAAGTGTATATATAACATAAGCTTTCAAAACCCCCCATAACCCCATAACCTCAACTTTTAGACCCCCATCTACACAAAAATCAATTTTTCGAACCCGACAACTCTAAAACTGACGGTCTTATGCCCAATATCTCTATAAACTAAGCTTTCATTTCATATGACCCCATAACTCAAACTGTCGAACCCCCATAACCCCATAACCTCAACTTTACTAACCTAACCTAATTAGATCCCTATTGCTACGCAAAACTCAATTTTTCGCCAGCCCGACAACCCTAAAACTTAAAGCTCTTATGCCCCAATATCTCTATAATCTAAATTTTTTAATCCCCATGACCCCATAACTTGAACTTCCATAATAACTCTTTAATATATCCAATAGAGATATTGGGACATAAGAGCTTTAATTTATAAGAGTTGTCAGGCTCGAAAAATTAATTTTTTGCGTAGATGGGGGTCTAAAAGTTGAGGTTATGGGGTTATGGGGGTTTAAAATTTCAAGTTATGGGGTCAAGGGGTTTTGCTTATGTTATAAGGTCACGGGATTTTGAAAGCTTGTGTTATAAGGTCTGGGGGGTTTAAAAGTTGGAGATATGCGGTTATTAGAGCTTAAAAGCTTTAATTGTAAAGTTACTGGGATATGGGGTCCATTATGGGGTGTCTTCCCCCCTTAAACCTCAAACTTGTGTCGGACCAATTTTCCTTTAATCTACTGTCCAAAACCTGTAAAATAAAAACAATCACGATGATTGGAGTTTTCTGTGGGGAGTTATCTTATTTTGAGAAAAATTTTGCCGTTTTCGCCCACTGTGCGCCGTAACGAAAAAATGCGCTTTTAATAAAAATGTAAAAATGTACATATCCTCTAATGCTCTTTTACATGTAATTGTAAAGAAAAATATGTACAAGAAGTGAAATTTTGACCCCCTGGGCCCCATTACCCCCCTTATACAGGGGGGTAATGGGGCGGTCCAGGGGGTGATTGAGTGGTTGAAATAATTTTTATTGTCTTGACCAGTAGTGTCTTGACCAGTTGTCCAGACCTTTAGTGCCCCAGAATACCTAGGAATACACATCAATTTGAAATTTTTATAAAAACTTCAATTCTAACCCCTTAGGAGGGTCGTAAAGGGGTGCTAATATCAAATGGTACAACTAAAATCATTTTTTATTGTCATATTTGGTTTTAGAACGCCAAAATACATAATGGTGGCACTTCACTTGGCGTAGCGTATTCGTATATTTGTTGTATTTGCCCAAAAACGGCGATTTGTAGAGAAGGCTATTCGCTATATTTGCTTTATTTGTACAAATAACGCGAATGGCGCTAACAGCAAATACGCGTTTCCGTTCACTTGTCGGTTTTCAAACACGCATCAAAGAAGTCAAATAAGGCGAATATTTGCGGTAACCGTCCACACTTGGTTCCACCAGCGCTGTGTTCGTCATGGTCTTTTAGTAACTTTGTACTTATGTAGATTTAACATGTATTGGTAATAAGAAGCATTCAGGTAATAAGCTGCTGTCGCTGTCAACACGTCCGTCACTGTATTCACTGGTTCTGAATATTCATGTGTCATGAACATATTTAGCATGTTTGAGTGTTTTGCTGTATGTGTGGATGCAAATATTCCAAACATGCGTTTGGAATATTTGCGAATACATCAAATGTTTGGACAAATACAACGATACTCAAACACAAATTCGCTACGCCAAGTGAAGTGTAATATTCATAAGAATAGGCCACCATAAGAATAGGTTCACATACATTTGAAATTTTTATAAAAACTTCAATTTCAACCTGTAGGGGGGGTGCTAGCGGAAAATGCAGTAGTTTAAATCAATTTTTAATGTCATAATCGGTTTCAGCGCATCAAAATACGTGGGAGTAGAGGGTTAGACTATTTTTATATCATTAGTAGTTTATTAAAAAAAAGAAAAAAGATAAGAAAAATAGACGATGGTGGATGACGCATTTATTTAAAAGAAGAACTCGACATATGAGCCCCGATTTATTAGTAGATTGGGCTTTAGAACCAAATACCGCACAATTTCAAAACTTTGTACGTATGCCATTAGAAGACTTTGAATACCTAATGTAATGAAAAATATACAGTGTTAAGAAAGGCCATATCTGCTAAAGAGCGCCTAGCTATAACATTAAGTTTCCATATTTAATTCTTTTGAAATTGTTTCCCATGTATCCTCTTTCTTCGTTTTTGAACAATAGAACTTATTTTTTTGATTCCGTAATATAGGGATTTTTTCATATAGATCTATTAATTCCATACACTGTTCATTTGACCACTCCATTTTCCAGCGTCCAGCCACAAATACATATAAATATGTCAACAACTCCGCACTAGTCTCGCTTTAAACTAGAACGGCACAAAAACCCGTCCAAATTGAGCGCGAACGCACACGTATGGTTCTTTGATGTACGCCAAAAAACCGACACCAGTCTGGCTCACGGTATGCGCGCTCAAGTCATTCGCGAGAGGTAACGCATGCGGCGAGAGGCCACGCAAACGCCGTCCAGATTTGCATACGTATGTGTATGCGTAGCTTCTCACCGCATGCGTGTGCAGGTTTGTACGCACCTTAAAGAATCCGCATGTTTCCGCATCTAGTGTGCTCCCCACTCATCTGTTATATAGTAGTATACTAATAGATAGGCAGTAAAATAGTCCCCACTCCACCTTTTTCAGCAGATTTGAACAGCAGCCATTTTGTACGTTAGTAAGGGACTCTGTGTCAGTGCAATCAGCTGCCCATGCTTACAAATATTGTAAACATTGTTTGTACGCAATGTAACAAACATTGTTTGTATGCATTGTTTATAAACAATGCAAATATGACAAAATGAAAACTTGACTAAAACAGAAAAACAGCAATGGATAAGTGCGCGTATTGCGGTGTTGAGTCAGTGAAAAAGTCGGGACAAGGAAAAATTCAGGATGGTAGATATGACATGGCGACCATTTTGAAGCAAATTTCGAAATTCTGAATTTTGAAATTCTGACATCGGGATCGTGATTAGCGACCCCGAAAACCTCTGGTTTACAAAGTTTGAGGCAAAATAATTGAAAATTTTGAAATTTGATTCGATATGGTGGCCATATTGGATCCGCCAGCTTGAATTTTGAAATTCTGACATCAGGATCATGATCAGAGACCCCAAAAACCCCTAACGGAAAAATAATTTTTCATAATTCTTCTTTTGCGTCAATGATCCCGCAACTGGTAAAAATCGAGAAACATCACCCTTTGAATTTTGCCATATCTAGTTATTCTAATCTCAAAAATGAGAAAATTAAATTGTTCTCATTGCGTTTCCTTTAAGTACACGTCTCGAGTGCACGTTTCTAATTGTTTTTGAGTGGTATAAAGGACGATAACATAGCTGAAATTGCGATTTTAAAAAAAGAATCTTGAAAAAAAATCGCGTTTTTTAATAGTTTTTGTTAAAAATTGAAGGTTACATCAATGTTTTTGCAAATTTTAAAGATTCCATTCGAAAGAGCGACTTCGAAAACATAGGAATACATGGTTTTAGTTATTTTTTCCTTATTTTTTTCTATCAGTAATATGAGCGTCTAAGTTCATGTCTCTCGACAGTGCACTTGGGTGTTAAAGGGTTAATATAGAAAACAAAGTCGTGTTAGTTACACCAGTATATATAAGTCAAGAACGTCTAGTCCGATTTTTATGATCTTTGATCTATTGGATTCGTCTCCGCCCCGAATAACAGAATAACTATTAAAATATCGGAAAAATTCAGGGAAAAAAATATACAGAAAATTAATTTTTAATTGATGTCCACTGCAAATCAGTGATATACGGGTGATCGGTGATCGTGTAACTTTTGAACGACTTGACCAGCGCCATAGTCATAAAATTCATTAAATTTGATATTAAAAGGGCAGGACAACGTCTGACGGGACACCTAGTCTTTATATGAACTGGAATGTACATCCCACAAGCAAGGGCATTGTTCATAATATTCTAAGAACTGAATATTTTTTTCCGAACTCCACTTTTTGCTCACTGTGGAGAAATGAAATTACTAAAATTAACACAAAACTGTGGTCTACTAAACTGATACCACACAGTATAGATTCCAAGTACGTAATATTTACTGGCGTGCGTGAACTGGTTTACATTTGCAAATATTATTTGTAGAATGTAGCATGAATCACTACTGGCACATGAAAAGTTTTTAGAACGCTCTAACTTTTTCCGTTCATGCGTGCACTGACAAAAAATGCACGACAGTAAAGGTTTACATTTGAAATTTTATTTTACTGGCGCGCTAGCGGCCACTGGCGTCACCAGGGGATGTTCACTCTTATGAGCCTACCTGAAATGGGATATTTAGTATGAGACCAACTCTATAGATGGCGCAACCAGCTTGTTTAGTTACATATACAGTTGGTACTCTTAAAAAAAAGATTGGTAATCCGGAAGAACTAGTTCAGTCTATGCGCACAATTGTTTAACATTTTTAATTTGCGTTATGTTCTTACGTCAATATTTATCTGGGCGTATCGCTTGAACTGGTTCTAAGTAAAACCAAAACAAACCTATTGTTACCGGTGGTTACATATTCTGTGTATTGTTTTACGTTATAAGTTCTGTAGTTTTGTGTTTAATTTGTTTCCATGTGTTAATTTATTTTGTGTTTTATTTGTTTATTAGGTATTATATATTCTTATTTGAGACTGAAATCAGTTGAGATAATATTACATTAAAAGAAGGAGGACTAGAACTGGTACCAGATGTGTGTTATAAAAGAAACTTCATGTAAAGAAAGTTATGCCTTTACTTTTTTTTAGTTTATATAAATGGCTAGTTTCAAATAATTTATACTTAATTGTGATTGTGTCTTGTGTATAAATGTGATTGTGAATGCGTATAAATGTGGTTGTGAATAAAGGAATCTTACATTTAAAACAATTGATTTTGGTATTTAATGGTTTCAATATCTCAAATATCGTCAAATATATACATACTTTTGTCCATAATGGAATGGAACTCTTAAGAGACCGTTTCAATTCTCAAATATCGTAAATATGTACATACGTTTTGTCCATAATGGAACTCTTAAGAGACCGCAAACTGTATTTTATTTGAATTTGAGTATACCGCCATCCGCCATATTAGTTAAAATTAGTTTGAGACCAATTCAAGAGATGGCGCTTCACGGTTTCATTTAATTGTATTAGAGAGTTCCGTCTATCTCTTCTTTTATCTATGGGTGCCACTAAATCCATGCATGTGTAAACCCGCTATAATACACAAAACTTGCTCACATTCAAATATGCGCCGATATGAGATCATGCGCATCGCGTGAAAACCGGTCTGCTGCGATTGTGTCGTACAATATGGTGGATCTTCAAATTCAAATGTTCAAATTCACCATGTTCAAACATAAGTAGGCATTATTACCAACTTTGTTATAATATAAGAGATACGATTTATACTACATCAACACAGAGACCTTTAGTTTAGAGTAGTTTATTAACCCTTTCGAGACTCCTGGTACACCATATGCACCAGTAAATGTTTTACCAGACTAAATGCTTTTAATAAGGTTTAATTGGTTCACATCGATACCACGTAGTCCTATAGTGTCCTAGGAAAACGTAAACAAAATTCTGCGTTTGCACCAACTCCTACCGCGATTCGGTTCCATCGTATTTGCACAGTTTACACGAAAACGTTGTAGCAGTACCGTATTTTGCAAATAGTTTCACTATAATTAGTAGTAAAATTATTTTAATTGTTTTAAGACGTAGTTTGTTTATACCTTTATAGGGTAAGTACAATAAAAGTTTGGAATTCATACTTTATAATTTATGTTTATTTATAATTCGAAAATTATTCGTAACATTGACTATTTGGTATGTATATATGTGAACCATCAGTCCTAGAGAGTGGTACACATGTGTGCCATTAGTCGGGAGAGTAATAATAATTAATTATTGATATTATTTGCAGGCATAGATAAAAAGAGGTCTTTGGCATCTTCCAGTAGAGGGTACAATTAGAAGAAGATGTAAAAGGTGTGCCGAAAGTAAAATTCAGAGACGTACAAAGACAATTTGTCAAGAATGTCACGTTCCACTTTGTTCTAAATGTTTTGCAACTTATCATACCTAAAATATTTTGTAATTATAGGTGATAAAGAGAATTAATATTTTATGTATATTTTTATATGGAACTGATGGTACACATAAATACCACACCAGAATACTGCCGGTACTTATTTGTACCACCATCCCCACCAACCCCTTGGTATTTTTTTTTCATTTTCTAATATAAAATATACCTGACTATAATATCATAAAATAGTCTAAAAAAAGTTTTTATCTTCTCCAAATAAAAAATCGTCTTGAAAGGGTTAATTAAACTCCTAAAACTTAATGGGTAACCCAAATTTCACTATATCATACATTAAATGGTTATTTCAAATTTCTTAGGAGATATCAGACTCACTATTAAATACAATACGATAATCCGAACATGCGTTAGTTCGTACATTCGATAATCCGAACAGTGGGCATAATCATAATCCGAAGGCATTTTAGACTTTTTTTAGTGCTCCTGTTTTATTTAATAAATAAAACTTATAAATAAATATATATGTATTTCTGTTTAATATAACCAATTCTTGACAATCCCAACAAATAGCTAGTCCGAACAACCTTTTACAATTACTGCTTGCACTCACTGGATTTTAGGCAAAATTTTAAGTTCAATATTTTTAGGATGCAAATTTTTAGTGAAATTTTAAGAGCTAGTTTTTTTCGGATTAAGCTGCATACGTATATTTATCGGCTATGCTTATTATATCGGTATCAATGAGTCATGCAAAACACAACAAGTTTGTATGAGTAAATTTCCGCAAACATTTTTTTATCGTTGCAATATGGTTCGTTACTAAGGTATCATCAATATCTCTAGACGTTTTTGTCAGTTTTGATTAAAGCCCTTATGCTTTGTACACACACCAACTAAATTTGTAGCAAATTTTTAAAATGATAACTTGACATTAGTGACGGTTCTTGATGATTTTTCGGATTTGGAATCTTTATTTCACGAAGATTTTCTCTGGTCTAGCATTTTTTGGAGGGTGAAATTTATTATACCGGGTTGATAATAAACAAAAACTAGGTCGACGCGCCTAGGTTTGGCATTATTTAAGTTTTTGTAAAATTAAATTCTCACCAGTTGTTTTTATTTAACTTTCTCCATATTCTGTCCGAAACCACACCCCAGTTTGTTGTCTCAAAGAATATTCAGTTTTACGAGTTCTTTGTCCACCCCCTGCCCATAATTATGTCGGGTGTAATTTCACGCGACGCGTAATTCAAAGTAGGCATTGGAAAACAAATTTGTTGCTATGGAATTAAAAACTGTTAGCATTATTCTAGAAATACTCTGACACATTTCAATGTTATAATTTTGTAAATTTTAATTAATATGAGGCGTTTAACCACGGCGAAAGGGAAATTGCATTCGACCTTAACGAAGGAATATCAAAAGGCAAATTGCGCACTACAATGTCACGAAAGACAATTTATAATTTGAAGCGCCGCGTCGAAACACTGGTATCATAATTATGGGCATGGGGGTGGACATACAAAAAAAAAAAAAACAAAAAACGAAGAATTTTAATGAGAGAAACTATCAAAATAGTCAAAGAACTCTAGAAAACTAAATGCTCTTTAAGACAACAAACTGAGTGAGTTTCGGAGCAATAGAAGAAAGTTAAATAAAAACAACTTGGGTAAGAATTTATTTTTTACAAAAACTTAAATAATGCCAAACCTTAGAGCGCGTCGTACCTACGTTTTTGTTTATTATCGACCCGGTATAATGTGTAAATTTCAACCCTCAAATAAAATGCTAGCCAGAAAATCTACGTGAAATAAAGATCCAAATCCGCAAAAATCGTGGGAACCGTCAATCCAATGTCAAGTTATAGCATTTTAAAATTTTGGTACCCAAATTTTATGTTTGAGTAGTGTGTACAAAGCCTAAGGGCCTTAAAGTCCAAAAACGACAAAAACTCTAGAGATATTGATGTTACCTTAGTAACGAACTATATTGCAACACCAAACAATTTTTTGCGGAAATTTCACTCATACAAACTTTTTGATTTTTTGCATGACTTCATTGAACACCCGATATAATAAACTATGGTCTACGATAAATATCGTCATGCAGCTTATCGAAAAAAACAGCTCTTAAAATTTGCAAGCCGCGTTCAAAAATTTGCATTCCTGTTAAAAATATTGAACTTTTTGCCTAAAAGTTCTATGTGTAAGTTCGAGTGGCCAGCACTTTAGTTGGGATTATCAAAGTTTTAATGTACAACTTTACTTGTTACTATTGCTATGTTTATACGAGGTGTGGCTATTAAATAACCGAACTGCTGTCATAACACTTTTTATTCGTTACCAATTACAGTAGCAACATTTTCGCCTTCAATGTACTCCCCTTGACGATTCTGCTCCCTACTTTTCCATTGTTGAAAGCAGTGCTGGAAGCCCCCCCTTCTGACAGGGGTCCAAAAACCCCTTTGTTTTTTTTTACCCCCCCCCCCCCTCCCCTTCTCCCCCCCCCCCCCCCCCCCCGTTTAAAAGCCTGGAGTCCGCTGTCATGTTGGTTCAGAACCTCCGTCGCTTTTGTTTAAACCGCTTTCACACTTTCGAATTCGTCCCCTTCAGTGTCCCGGGGTCTAAAAAGCCTGAGTCAGTTCAATGTAAATATTCATTCTTGACTCCTTTTGCTCTGGAGTTAGGAGTTTTGGCTTGGCACCCTTTTTGCGCAAACTTTGCGCATGTAGAACGATTCATGCAAAATCTGGCGACCACATTCTTTGTCGATTCCTGTTATTTCAGCGAGCCATCGGATGCTTAGATGACGATCTTCGCGGATTATTTAACCGATTTTTTTCAATGTTTTCGTCCGTTTTTGACGATGAGGGTTGTCCGGGACGCGGATCGTCTTCGGTCGTTTCACGTCCCTCTTTAAACAGTTTAAACCATTCAAAAACGTGTTTTCGTAATAAACGTTAATTCCCGTATACTTCTTCTAACACTGCATAAGCTTCTGTAAAAGTTTTCCCCAGTTTAAGAAGAAATTTGAGATTAACCCGTTGCTCCATCTGAACACTTAACAATTTTCGACGCGTCACTGGTGCGGAGACTAATTCAAACGACTGCTACAGTCAAATTGAGCGACCTACTGACTTGTCCAGCGACATCAGAGTAGCGAAACTACCACCAGACACATTTCTATTTAAATTTGTACACGTTCGCAGCTCGTTGGTAGCAGCATCAGTTCGGTTATTTAATAGTCACACCTCGTATTACTATATAGTTTTAGGGGTGTATACAAACAGGATAATGTATACTAAAATATATTTTTGTTTCGGTTGTTCAAAATTTTTTTTCTGATTTAACAGTCATTTTACGTCGTATATCTACGGTTTAGAAATTACCAATTCAATCTGATATTATCTGAAGAAATATTTTATTTTTTCCAATATACCTAAAAGCGATTTAATAAAAGGATATTATTTCTCTTAGACACTCTCTTTTCCAACATTATATACTAGTTCGGTTATTTAATAGCCACACCTCGTATTACTAAATTGTTTTAGGTATATACAAACAGGATAATGTATATTAAAATATGTTTTTGTTTCGGTTGTTCAAACGTTTTTTTCTGATTTAGCAGTCATTTTACGTCGGATATGTACGGTTTAGAAATTGCCAATTCAATCTGATATTATCTGAAGATATATTTTATTTTTCCAATATACCGAAAAGAGCTTTAATAAAAGGACATTATTTTTCTTATACAGTCTCTTTTCCAACATTATATACCCTTCTAAGGGTATTCTTTCAAAACAAGATAATGTCGAAGAAACAACACTATTTGCTTACTTACCGTAAACTGAAGAGAAACAACAGAAGGCGATGAGTGGAACAAATTTTCGTATGCTGTTGCCTTCCAACATCTTGTAGTATTCCCTGCAGCGTCTCTGAAAATAAAAGCAATAGCTATCAATAGGAAAACATTGAAAATAACGTTGAAATCTGAATATCGTTGGAATACTGATAAAATTACTTGACATCAAATACTGATTGTTTGCGAAGCTTATAACCTGTTCGTAATAATGTATTATTTGTAAAAGTGTGAGCAGCCACTAGATGTAATAAATGTTGTAATAAAGGACGTAATAAATGAAGGAATTACAAGAACAGAACATTATGCTTTATGTTAATATTATTTTCTGAAACATAAGAGTTGTCTTGATGAATGTTTTTAAGCAAAACAGAAAGTAAGATGATGCAAAAATTAAGCTTTAAATTGAGAGCTTTCAAGGAACTCCATTGTTACAATTTCAATCATAAAAGTAACAAAACGCCGTAAATTTTAAATTAATTTACACAAAGCAGATAATCGAGTAATTATGTTTTGGGACACAATGGGAGAGAACTTATTTTGATATTGTAATTTCGGTCAGACTTGCCCATAAACAAAAAGTCTCCAAGTGAACAAGAAGCCACACATTTCCCACTGTTTTGGAAAATATGTTCCAATAAGGTCATAACTATTTGTGAAAAATAATTTACTTAAAACATGTTCTACACATCCCAAAACTAGATTACCAAAAAATTTAATAATAATTTTTTCTCCATATAATGTCAACTTTTATGGACACACTGTATACGCTTGGTCCACTCAAGACCGGTGTCAATCAACTCAACTCGTGAAGTAGGTCACGAATAATAGATTACCCAAAAAAGCGGTGGTGTTTACAGTAATATTTAACCGTAATACCTAATAAAATATAGGATAAATCAATACAGGAGACATATCAACGTGTCATGGGAAATATCAAAGAAGACATATGCAATAAATTTCTGTGACTGACAGTGGACGAAATAACGGATTTTAGCAGTAATAAGGTCGTTAATGTTCTGATACGAATTTTAGGTAAAATAATGTAAAAAATAATGATATACTGCAGTTAGTGACAACAAACAACTGTTAGTGATACAAAAAACTGTGCGAAATTCGTGAATATAATGTGGATGGTGTCTCGTCCTCTGTCCGTGTGAACTATTTTGAATTTGCGCCTTTTACTTCAGTAGATGTGGAACAATCATTTGCCTTCTACAACCATATGTACAGGCCAAATCGCTCACGTTTAACGAGAAATGCAGAATGATTTAATGTAGAAAGTCTACTGGTCGTGACAACGTACGCTCAAGCAATGAGGATAGTCGGTATTTCTGAATTACACAAGCAATAGTATATACAAACATTATTGACATATTTTTACTCCTGTCTTTTTGATCTCTCATATGTCATTTTCCGTCAATAACATGACGGAGTCCGGCCCTGCGTTACAGTACACGTTCCGAACCCTAATAATAATCCTTATAAAATGAGATACGAAAATGAGCTTGAAGTGTATTAATAAAATAGCAAATACCTCCCAAATGGCTTATTTTGTCGGACATCTTTTCAATAGTAAAATGTAGGGGGAAGTCAATTTTGCTATTTTCATACAGGAACTACCATCCCTGAAGAAATATGTGGTCGTTAATCCAGTGGCGGTTGGTGATATTTCAGTTAGCCATATCTTGAAAACGACGCATGGGACCACTTTTTTAGGTGATGACTATACACCTCTTACAGAAAGGATTTATAGTGAAAAAACCGTCAACAAAGTTTGCGAAAAAAAATTCAAAAAAACTGGAGCACTCCCTGGGATCTCAGTAACGCTCTGTGGAATATTTGCAGTTATTTTTTTTTTGTCATATTCTAGAAACAAATGTAAGGAGAGGTTTTCGATTTGTTACAATATATTTTTTTTTTCAAAAAGTTATGGTCATTTTAATTTTGGGAAACAAAATGTTCCTATAAAATTAAAATTAAAATGGCCATAACATTTTGAAAAAAAATATATTTTGTAACAAATCGAAAAACCTCTCCTTATATTTGTTTCTAGATTATGAAAACAAAATTACTGCAAATATTCAACAGAGCGTTACTGAGATCCCAGGGAGTGCTCCAGGTTTTTTGAAATTTTTTTTCGCAAACTTTGTTGACGGTTTTTTCACTATAATCCTTTCTGTAAGAGGTGTATAGTCATCACCTAAAAAGTGAAGTGGGTCCCATGCGTCGTTTTCAAGATATGGCTAACTGAAATATCACCAACCGTCACTGCGTTAATCATTAAGAACAGAACGTCCCTGTTTTCATGGCCCTACTGTAGATCTGGTAATATTTCTAAAATAAACTCGCATATATTTTCTAAGAATACCTATATATAATTTCATTCCCATCCAATGAACAGTTCATAAATTATAAACAAAAAACAATTCTGCAATTCCAACTTTGATGGCCTATAACTCGGAAACGACGGCTAGTATTGCAAAACTTTATATGAAGTACTAACATTATTTTGCCTCCAACAACGCGCTCCCGAGTTAATCATATTAGTCCCGGGACATATTGTATACAGAGTTTTCGTAAAGAACGAATATATTAGGTTAAGATTTAATTTTGTTTTTTTTTTGTATGATGAATATGTCATTTACCCTTTGACAGTCATTGACCCCACCCTGTACATCAGTGATGTACAGGGTGGGTAGAGCACCTTGCTTATTAAGAAATTCAGTTAAAAAAAATATAATGCATATATATATTTATTTCTTTGAACAGCATCAAGTACAACATTTAAATTTTATGTTGACATAGTTTTAAAGATGATATCAGGCAGAAGAATCTATTTTTCTCAAAACACTGCGTCAAATCGAACTCGGAAGTTTCGTTCAACTCTTTCCAGCATATCGACGGTTATGTTGGCGACACCTTGACAAATATTGCTCTTCTGGTGAGCCATCCCAGTACTATCGTTGTAAATAAGTGATTTTAGATAGCCCCATAAAAAAAAATCGCAAGGGGCCAAATCAGACGACCGTGACGGCCAGTAAAGGTCACACCGAAAGGAGATGAGGCGTCCTGGAAAGTGTTCAAAAGTGCAGCAAAAAAAGTCACTGACACACGCGCGATGTGTGCCGTGGCATCGTCCTGCTGGAACCATACATCTCCCACATCGATCACTTTGAGTGTTGGCAGGAAAAGTCACCGAAACCGCCCGTTCGTATTTTTTTTCAAAAAACCGTGGACCAATTATTCCAACTCGCAATAGTGCACACCAAACACTTACACGTTGTGCATGTAAGGGACGCTGATGAAGTTATCTGGGGTTATCAGGGCTCCAACGATCCCGAAAGATAGATAGATAAAGCCTCATCATTGTAGAAAACAAGTGTGTCGTCAGGCATGCCAAGAATTAAAATAAGTTCCTGCACCACAGCCAATTTGTAGGGATGAAATTTTAGTTCTTCATGAAGGGTTCGCCTTACAGAACAAACAGATAACCCAGTAGCAGGTGCATGTTTGAGGGCAGAGCGATGAGAGGATCGCAAGACAAAAAGCCTTACATGTTAATGTTTTTGCTGTCCGTGGAAGCCCAGGTTTTTTTTTCTTCACATTACTAGTTTCCTTGAAGTTGGTTCCCCATGAAATAATCTACTGTGAGCTGTTTGAGGGGTGAAACTCTTCACAATTTTCAAAAAATCGATTTTTTGTTTTTTTCTTATTTCGAAAGTACAATATATTGAGAGTATACTGGAAATAGAAAAAATCTAAATATTGAATATTTTAAGAGTTATCGCACATATTCGAGAGCGGCTTGGCTCTTCCTCATACCACATACCGTAAACTAGCCAGTCAGGTAACCAGAATGCTTGGGGTGGGAACATTTCTTTTATAATACCTTTTTGTGAAGAAAATAAACTCTTCGAGGAGGCTGAAGGTTTATTATATCCATCTGGAATCGCTGATTGATCGGTAAGTCACTAAAACTAATAGTTTTAATGTATTGGAACTTTGAACGCGATTATCTCGGAACTGTGTTTTCAAAAACTGCTCGTGCTGTAACTCAAAAAGTTATTGACCGATTTGGCTGAAATTTTGACAGATTTCTGTCTACGCTAATATCGAGAGGATTTATCTGAAGCTTTAAAGATATCGCGTTTGGATAAAACTTACATTACTTTTTTGGGATAAAAATTGTCAAAAAAATAGTGGAAATTTTGAACATTTAATTAAATAGCCTACTTAATATGTCGTTTTATACTTTTTTTATGATTACATACGTTTATCCTTCCCCTGCACATGGCAGTAACTGAAAAAAAAATATTTTTTGGTTTCCGATCAATAGAAAAATTATGACAAATGCATCACAGACCATACTTTTTAAAAGGAGACAATGTTTCCTCTCTTTAAAGTTATAATAAAATGTTTTTTTTGTTGGGATAGTGTTGATGTGTTTAAGAGGGTATAATTTTTGTTACAAATTTTACAATTATGTTAAAACTTTAAAATGGGGTGATTATTTTATCGCCTTTAAATAAGTTCATAAAAAAAGACGTCCCAAGGGTTTTCCCCGCTTAATTAGGGATTTAGAAATAGCTTTTATCGATATGTTTCATAAAGACAGTTTCCTGAACATCGGCCTCATAAACTACAGAAATAAATTTTGTTAAACAAATTTTACAATTCTTGAACCAAGATTTTTACCATTGACTGATTATGCCTTAAACATCAAAGCGATCAAAGGAAAAAAATTCTTAATAGTCTGCCGTTTATTTCTGCCTAATTCGCCGTAACTTTTTCGCAAAAAATGCTCACTCCCACCCGTGCATTAACTCTTTCAGCGAGAGAAATTTTTTAACAAACCTGAAAGCGGGCGATGACAAGCGTAGAATAAATAAATGCCGTTTTTTACCCACGACTCAGAAATGTTGGTTGGCGTTGAAAGCCAACCGGAATATTCGCATCATATACATGGCCGAGTTTCACGTTCTACGCGGATTTAGAGAAGCCACGGCCTGCCCCGACATAAATGTACACTTTGGTACGTAAAGAGAAACCGCGACAAAAAAGTCTGTACACTGTTCAAGGCACGAAACACTATTATTACGAATAATGAAACAATTTTATTATCGCTCCCTCTGTTCATTTGAATGTGAAAGAGATGAATAAGATCCATTCCGGGTGGACTGTGAAATATATAAATAAGATTATATCCATAATATATTATAGATATAAAAAAAAAGAATCATACGTCTATTATGAATGCTTCTAAATGCCCATGTTTAACATGGGCATTCAGACTAATATTTAGGACAACGTGGTATCCTACATTTCCTCAATTATTATCCGATGTATTCTTGTGTTTTTGTAGAAACAATTATAACGTTCATTCATATGATTAATTGTACATTAGGCGTCACCCTAATCCGTACATAGCAGAATGAAGAAGAACTGATAATTTAACTCCTTTGTTGAATAGACCTCACCACCGCCTAAACATGAGGTGGTCACCAATCGCGATCCGATCGCTAGCGCAGGCATATGGCAAGCATCCTGTTTGTCGATGGAGTTGTTGGGGTTGAAATTTGAAATAGCAATTTTACCATAGGAGTTGGAACGCCTGCGGTTTTTAGTCACATCAACATAATATTCTTATTAGACATTTTAAAATCGCTGTTTAAAATTGTTTCACAATAGTTGAGTTGAATAAAGATAACTGTAAATTTTATTATACGCAACACAGTCTGAAAATGAAATTGGCTTATAGTAATTGATCGTACATCTATGCATTTTTATAAATATAGGGTTTTTATAAAGACCTATTACGCAGAGTTACAAGTTAGATCTAGCAACGTCTAGATTTCCGCTAAGAAGGGGGCTGGGCTAAATCCCGTAAATTCACCTTAAACTTTGACATAAAAATGTACCATTTAATATGTATTTAATCAGCGCGTTTAATCACGTTGGGGGGGGGGGATGGTTTTCTCTGACTTTATGTTTGTGTGCCTGTGTAATCAAGCTACCATGGAAAATATGTTTTTTGAGGTTAGAACAAAAAACTAAGGAAAAACGAGGAAAACTGTGGTCTAATTCGTGTTCAGCGACCCCAAAAACATTGGGTAGATCGGGTGTGTACTGCCGCGCATTGGAAAAACTTTTGTGGTCCTGTGTTATCATTAGAGTTTGTGCGAGCGCGGAGTGTAACAGGACTGTAATCAGTTTACGAATGAAAATGTTAATATGTTCACAGAAACTATGTTGCATCATAATACATTATTAAATATTATTACTTATTACCAAGCGCGAATGTTACAGGGCCGACACTGTGCATGTCCTACCCTTGACTCGTTGACCTTCACAGCTCACAGCTGACATTAGGAAAACTGCGTTAGTAATTTTAGTTATTTATGGCACGCTGTAACAGACAGTTGCCGGTATTACATCGCGTTGATACATTTCGTTTTTACGCATTCACCGTGTGTTTAAATAACTTCATAAATATTAATATCTACTTATTAGTTGAAGGGAGAAGTGAATAAAGTGAAGTACCATTCCAAAGGTAAAACGAAATAGACGGGAAGTATTTCAAGCGTGGTTTGACAGTGATCCCGGGGGTTTTAGGGACATACGTATATTCAAGGAAACGACATTTTTTGTACTGTGTGTGAACGCATTATATATCCTTCAGATAAAATTAAAGTAACAAGACATCTGAAAAGCCATGCCTGGTCCACCGCCGACGACTCCGTATTTTTCTATGAACTTACAGAAGCCTTTGTTGCAAGCAATATTCCATTAAACAAACTAGAGAACCCTAAGTTACGTAAATTTTTAGAAAAATATATTCCCCATGAAAGTACATTAAAACTTGCATATGTCGATCGGGTTTACAACAATGTAGCGACATCAATATGCGACATTGCGACACAAGCTACCGATGCTTGCGGGCGTTCAGTAGCTAATTTCTTAATTTGTGCGTTAAAAAGTGACACTGCTAGTGACAGTCACCTACTAGCTTCTAAAGTTCTGGATAAAACTAATCACGAAACGGGGAACCTTGTCTCAACACTGACGTTTGTCGGGTAAGTGTTGCCATTGTTACGTGTTATCTTAATTTATTGTAGGTATTTTATCCTTGACTTAACCGTACTATTTGGTAAACTAGTACTATGTTGCTACATAATTTATGTAAACATATTAATATTTTCATTCGTTAACTGACTACGGTCCTGTTACACTCCGACCCAGACTAATTCCCAGACCAGCTTCGCATGAGAACTAATACGCCTTAAAGATGCACGTTACCTGTACATTAAACTTACGTATACTATAGATTATGTACTACAACCGTGTAAAGCACAAACGGCTGAACCAAATCGAGGAAACGAATTTACCGAAACGCACATTTCAAACTGATTTAGAGGGTAGTCGCTTAAATAAATGAATTACTATTAATATAACTGACTATTTGTTTTAAAGACTAACGACTTCGGGGGATCATTATAAGGCCGTGATGTACTAGAAATATAAATTACGTCGGCGCGAAACCGCCGTGTTCCGGGAATTGAAATATTTCACGACCGGAGGCAACCCTCTCTTGTTTTCCACATTCTGTACGTCTGATGGGCCCATTCAGCAAAAATGTTAACATTGGTTGATGAAATTGGTTGATGGTTAGAAAGACCAACAGATTCGGATCAATATGCCCACAGACCGGCAGTACATATATATGCATGGAGATAACACTCCAATACGTACAAATGATAGTATATATTATTGAAAATAACGTACCGAAAAGTAAAATGTTATCAACCTTTTTAGGTACAGAGGACGCATTTCGGGCATGCAAATCCGGAAAAGTATGCTGCCACGCAGAGCCGGCACTATACACCTCTATGATAATTAAAGTATAAATCGTATTTTGTAAGCGTATATTTCTTGCCCCTGTATACCCACGCCACTGTCCGTGCATAGAATGTTATCCCGAACGAAGTCTTCGCGGGAACCCGGGACGCTGTAATATACCTTATCCTTAAGACGGCAAGCTATTCCTGCCGGCGGTGTAAACGGGTCGACCGCCGCATTGAAAAAAAATTATCTTCGTTAGACACTCGTAAATTCGTGTACTGTATTTACATATTACCTGATTTTGTGTGAATTTCTGCAATAATGGCACAGTCGTTACCATTTGAAGGGTATAGGGAAAAAGATGAATGTCCAAAAAAGTCAGTTTTGAGATAAAAGTGCGAAAATATTAGAAAATGCCGTTAGTACCCCATGGAATAAAAAAACCGGACAAAAACAATGAGAGTCGCAGGATACAGTCAATTTATATTATGCTGCACTGGGGAAGAAAGATGAACGTCCCAGCGACCTGGGCAAAAAAGGATGAATGTCCATAAATAATATGGCAAGCGCGCATGGTTTGTTTTGCTATTGCGCTGTATGACTTAGAACTAAATAATAGATTTGGAATTTCTTGACCATTAATCAATTAACTTGATAAACTTGTGGGATTATCGGTCAGTTTATAAAAACAAAAGTTTTTGTTTTTTTTTAACGTTTCGGATTTATTCAGCCATCATCAGAGCTACAATTATAAGAACAAAACATTTTTTGTTATTTTTTTTTTGTATAATTGTATTGTTCTTTGAAAACTTGCCTTATAGCCAAACTGCTACAGATGAAGACTTATAGTTTTAAGTTAACTTTTTGAAACGCCCGGTATGTTTCTCATAATATTTTCGTATTACATAATATAGTAAGTAATATGCTGTATCTAAAATTGGTTGCCTGTTTCGTTTCATTAAAAAAACCTATTTAGTACATTTTTTGTTAAGTAGGTACATGGCCATTTTTCGAAACACCCTGTGTTTTTTTTTTAATCATTGTTCATTTATCCACAGATCACATTTTTTTACCTAATATTAAAGTTGTGTGTTTTAGTTCAAATAAATATATTTTCTAGTACATTATTTATGATATATTATTATACTTCCTTACCCAGACATTTTGCAATTCTGCTATTAAAATATTTTTTTCTTACAATTATTAAAAAAAAATCTACAGTCAACAGGCAACAAAGAAATTAACAAAAATATGCAGTAAATAAAAAAAATTTGAACCAAATCTACTCTTCGACATGGTAGAAGTATTCATATTTATAATAGCGATCTTCTGGAAAACTCCTTTTTGTGACATTCATCCTTTTTCTCCTGTACCCTTCATTTGTGAATAGAATAATATTCGCGAATAGAATAATAGTGCGAAATTCGTGAAAATAATGTGCATGTTGTGTCGTCCTCTGTCCATGTCAACTATTTTGAATTTGCGTCTTTAACTTCAGTAGATGCGGAACGATAATTTTCCCTCTTCAACCATATATACAAGCCAATTCGCTCACATTTAACGAGAATAAAAGCAGAAATACTACTGGTCGTGGCAACAGACGCGCAAGCAATGAGGACACAGTCGGTGTTTCTGAATGACACAAGCAATAGTTATATATATACATTATTAACACATTTTTACTCCTGTCTTTTGATATATTGATATATTATATATCATCTTCCGTCAATAACATGACAGTACGGTCCTGCTTTACAGCACACATTCGGAACCCTAGTAATCACTACGACGATTCGCAAAAGGGGGGATAGATGAAGCTTGCTACAGATGGATAGGCTGCATGCTGAGGTACCGAATGTTACATTCTATCTTGACGGAAGAAACGGTATCAACCCAGGCAGCAACGGGATGCCCGCAGGGAGGAGTTTTATCACCTCAACTATGGAACCTTGTGACGAACGAGTGATAATAAAGAAAACATCACATTGTCTTGGGATATGCAGACAACTTGGATTGTAACAGGGTTCCATCATAAGACGCAAATTTAATGTTACAGTCAGAGAGCGCATGCGACAGGCTCTGAACTTACCAACCAATTGAACAGATGAAGTAGATTTAAAGATTACTCCAACTATATCCAAAATAGTATCTTCTACAAAAAAAAAAGCTAGAGGGATTAGGTCCTATTACTCTTCGAGGCACAGAAGCACCAGTTGTGATGGATGGTAAATATCTTAAATAGATTCGGGGGATTAACATAGATACACCAATTAGAAAAGGAAGCAACAAAGTCGAAGACCACCAGGATTTAGTCGATTTATAGTACATTCTATATACAGTGTAGAGGTAAAGCCCATAATGACATACGGCAAGGTATAAAGACTTGCTTGCCTAAGTAATTTAAGGACTTGTATCCATTAGGAGTATGGTTGATGTCACCTTGATAACAGGAAAACAGACTACCCAAAAAGTCTTCACAGTCCCAATTATGAGGTAGTGATCCCTCAAAGGAAGGACTTGTTTCCTTCTCGAGGTGAGACCTGGATCACGGACAGGCCAAAGACTGAGGAATGGACAGTATCAGGAATACATAGTGAGATAAGGATTACATGCAGCTCTTTCTCACTTGGAAAACCCACGTCGACCTTTCAGGTGGAGGTATACGCTATCCTACAATGTGCAAGAATAAACAAGCAAAGAATGTACACAAACAGGACAAACATAATAACCGATGGCCAAAGAGCCCTTGCAACTCTGAGAATCTACAAAGTATCATCTAGACTTGTACTGGAACGCCAGAAAGCACTAAAAACTGGCAGACCGCACTACGTTAAGACTATTGTTCAAGGTCACAATGGCATCCTTGGAAATGAACGAATTTGTAAAGAGAGGTTCATCAACTCAGTATGTTAACAATACATGACAAATATGTTCATAACAGAACCACTGTCTGAGAGCAAATAAGAAAATGAGTACAAATCCACATACACGTGTGGAACTTTAATTTGGAAGCATAGGAGATTCTATTACATGCATTTCAAATGCATGGAATATTGGTAGGGCAAGATAGGCGGAGCAGACGTCATACGTAATGTACTCCCCTACAATGCCGGCCACCGACAATCGCTGATATACGGGACGGGGCAAGGAGAGTGCATTAGTGGGTGGAACTTAGAGTGGACCTTTGTTTATGTTCGGTGCTGCAGCATTAGATTAGTTCAGTTGCAGATCGTTGGTAAGTGGTGGATGGAAGGCACAACAGTAGAATTGCGTAATCATAAGTGCATGTTTTTTACGTCCGTATTTATAAACAGATCTCAATCTCAGACTGTCTGGTCCTCGGGAAATATTTCTTGAGTAGTCTGTAACTTGTAACATTTAAAATTGTTATGCTTTAAAATTTTCCTAACCGTTCGAGGCTGAATATCAAGTTCATCAGAAATTTGGTTGCTATTACAGGGAAAGTTAACTTCAGCTAAACTACAAACAGCAGTTTCGCGAAGTTCCCTTTCTTCCGGTAACGCTCTAACAGCTGGTCATCGTCTGAATGAAACATTTTCTACAATTTTGTAGGCACCCATAAGTTTAAAACTTATTAACTATTTTGAAAATTGTAGACCTTACGGGAACCTGTCGATTTTCAAACGAAAACGCAAACTTGCCAATTATTTCTTGCGGTGAATTACCCGCGTAATACGATGTAATAATTTGTCTTTTTTCCTCGACGGTATAAGCGGACATTTTTAAGGAGTATTAAACGAGACACCAATTTTATTAGGTATACTTACGCCTAGACGGCTCGAGCTAAATGGTCGCCGGCGAAACGCGAAACGAAATTGCCGAACCAAGCCGAACTGCCGACTCGAGACGCGGAAGGCGGAGCTACACGATAGGGGAATATATCGTGTTGTTTGTGATAGGTGAGGCTTTGACAATATTTTGTGAAAGGTATTATTTTAGGTATTATCTTAGCAATTTATATGCTTCCAAATTAAAGTTCCACACGTGTATGTATGAAACATTGTAGTAATACTCCAAAATCTAGCCCAAAGTAAGGACCTTGTAAAGAATATAATATATAGTAAAAGAGCTGGAAGCCTCCTAAAATTTAGTAAGAACGAGCTAAGAATAGTTACAGGCTACCTAACAGAAGATGCCCCAGAAGTCAGCTAAATAATATTCGAATATACTGTCTCAGCTGCAGATTGTATGGTAATGACATCGAGACCATTCCTCCATCCTCCACCACGTCTCAGCATTAGATCGGAGACAAGAAATCTCTAACAATTCCAAAGTGCCCCTAGAGACATACAGCACATATCCTGTGGACCTGCATCATATTCTGAAAGACACCACGGTACAGGAGTGGATGTACAGGAATAATATGGGAGTTTGGTACAACAAGCCAAAAAGCATTAAGGACAGCTCCAAAAAAAATGTTGAAACCTGTCGAATTCTGCATACTTGATGTTCTAGCCAAACGTCAGAGCAAACAATTCATGCAAAACTGTTAAGGTTCTGACTCATCATGCAAAAGTTTTATTTCATAAGATTTAAAAAAATTAGAAGCTTTTAGGTATTCTCCCTCAACTCTCGATGAGCGTACTCAACTTTTCAAAAGCCAGCCCAGTGCAATGTGTACCATGTAAGTCGCATTCCGGGAAGTGAAATATTTCACAACAGAAGGCGCCTCCTTGCTTTCGGGATTCCGTTCATTCGCCGGGCACATAATAAAATATGTCGAGGAGTCCAATAGTAGACTTATTGCTCTTTCTGCACCTTATTCGCCGGAGCTTATCGATTGCCATTTTACCCGCTCCAACATACATTCGGCCGTGTAGTGGCGCTCACGTATCCTGCCCGGCCGCGCTTCTGCATCCTTACGAAAATTGAATCGGGAATTCATTCGCGCAAGTTGTTTCCGTCGCCTTATTGTGTGCATTTTATATCCCGCCGGAGCGGATCGCGGAGATTTATCGAGTACGGTTTTTGCGCCGTTTATCAGGTGCTCGCTACTAAAATCCATACCTGTATTCCGTGTAATCCTTGTATGAACTAGCACGTTTATGGTTTAGTTTCAACTCCAAAGGCGTGCTCCCACTAATGTATTCTCTACTAATATTGACACAGAACTCAGACCACACAGTGGATTTCAACAACACTACTATTTTCATATGTTTTTTGGGGTGCTGAATTCAAATCTTCAAAATCAATAGATTTAATCTCATCACGTCACAGTTCGTCCCTAATCTCAAAAAATGGTCTAAAATCGTCAACTTTGTCATTTACAAGGTTGAATCGATACTTATCATTAAAGCTCGGAGGTTAGTAATAGAGCCGTGTTTTACCAGAAGCGGCTACAAGATATCACTATTAGTGCGCTCCGAAATGTTAAACAGGTCTTACCCTAAGATGTGATGATTGTTGATGATGAATCGGCAACGAAACCATAATCACAATAACTTGCATACATACGGCAAGCCATGCTATAACGTGTCCGTATTGCCAGTTGAGCCTGTCAGTTATGCTTATAGCCTGTATCCGTGTGCCCCAACGAGTCACAATGGGTTACGCTGGTAGTGGTGTCCTTGGTAGAACATCCGAAAACGTTTTTCGTCTGGATGTTGCTTTCACAAATACCTTTATCACATTCACTTGTATCGCATTGAAGGCTGTCAACACTAGAATAATGGTTTCGACAATTCGGTGAAGCCCATGTGCCAAACATGTGACTTGTAGATTAAATTAGTGTATGTCCCTGAAGCTTTCAAATGCACTTTCATGGCTTTTGCCTCATTCCATCCCACAACCACTATGCCAGCTATGTTCTGTCCTTTAACATCCGTTGTTTCGTCAACCTCTAAGCCATATAGATTTACTGTGCATTTACGAGACGATACTGGATAATCTAATTTGGCGAATGGAATTACACGCTACCGTCGTTTTGACTAGATACAAGTTAAATTGTCTTTGTCTAGCGCACTCACACCACCACTTACGCGAGCTTTCTGTTTGTCTGTAGCAACATGCTGAAAAACATCCGTTTTTTACATGATATGTCAGTAGACTGTCACACACGGTACCACGCAGTTCGCTGCCGTTATAGGTCAGTTCCTCAAAATTGTTTATCCAATACTCCACCGTAACATGTGACGGACGCTGTCCCGACATTTTTTAAGAACTTATTTGACGTTTCATGCCCATGAATGATGGATCGATCAGCGTAACTAATACTTCAAAAAATAGGTCACTAAAAATGACCGACCAAAAAAGATGTATTTCAATTATTGATCCTAAATTTATAATCTTATATAATTGTCAAGGCTATTACATTATGTGACAGCCATTATTTATTACACAAATGTGTGCAATATTTCTCTTTTTTCATTTCAATTGTATTTCTCTATTCTAACGTTCAATTAGCTAGATTCACGGAACTTTTTTGATAACAACACCGTGAACTCCACAAACTTCTAACCTCATACACTTAAACACAATAACTTTGAATTATTGAACCCAGAGGTCTATATATAGGAAACTAGAAACTATATCTCGGAAATTCGTGAACAGATAACCTCAAAACCAATAATCCCATAGCCCAGAATATCTGGGAAGCAGAATCAGAAACAAATCCAAAAAACCTCAACTCAAGACCCGGTTAATAGAACGAATTAGAAACGACGTATCCCTGAGGTTTTTTAAACAGACAACCTCAAATTCAATAAGCCTAAAGATCTGTCAAATCGAATAAACAATAATCCAATTTCTTCAAAACTCCAATAACTTCATAACCCGAGATCAGATCTTAGTATGAATGCAAAAAACGCCAAATTTACCTAGTTACGTTCGTATCGTCTGCAACCTATACATGAAATTCTTAAAGCAGACAAATCCTTAACCCTACAGTGTAATAGTAAAGAAGCTACTATGGAAAAAGTTTTTACTGATGAAGCTCGGTTCAATTTTTGGATTTCAGTAGCCCACGGATTTATGATACATTGGAGATCTGAGATTGCCCCCTCTTGTACTGAACCTCAGGGTTGATTCATTATTGTCATTCATTAGTCAGTGAGCCAGTCTCTCGAACTGCCTGTACTTTTCTGGACAAGTCTGGAGAGTGGTGAGGTACAAGATTATATAAGTACCTACATAGCGAAACTGTAATGTGCAACGTGAAATAAGCGAAACTTATATATAAGTGATATTCGATATGATTTATTATATGAATTTCGTTTAAGCCATAATGCAACCGAAATACACCGAAATCTAGTGTCCGCGTGTGGAGACAACGCCCTTAGTTTAGCAACATGCAAAATATGGTTCGCACGCTTCGGATCTAGTGACTAGAGCATTGACGATAAATCACAATCTTGTAGTCCACCTCAACTGGGTATCGAACGCTTGCGTACGCTTGTCGAAGCAAATCCGTATGGAACCACACAAGAGAGGTACCGAGAGCTCGGCTGTAGCCAGGCCATGGTAGTACGTGGACTCAAAACGTTAGGCAAAGTCCAAAAGTTGGACAAATGGATATTACGTTTCTTAAGCTAAACCGATCACCAGCATCGGAGTAATATTTGCAGACAACTTCTCTCCCTTAGTCGTCGTTTTGACTGGTTGAACAGTCTTGGGGGTAAATAGTAGGTGATTTATGTAAATCACAGTCATAAGCTCCAGTGGATAGACGCAGATGCTCCAGCACAATTGGTACCTAAACCTGACGCCCACCCAAGAAAGGTGAAGTTGTCAGTTTCGTTTGGCCTTCGCGGCGTGTATCACTGGAAACTCTTGGAGGACAATACCTTCGTCACCACCGCTGTCAATTGTACTCAATTCCGCAATTTGGCCTTCCAGCTCGATCTTCTGCGGCTGCGGATGGACAAAGTTATACTACTGTACCATAATGCGCATCCCCATGTAGCAAAACGGACACACTTTAAACTCTTGCAGTTAGGTTTTGAAGTTCTGTCCCATCCATCTTATTTACTAGACTCTTCCCCCACTTACCATCATTTGCTGTGTGCCCTCAGCAAACATTTAATAAATAAATCATTTGACGATCGTTGCCATCTACAAACAATCACACAAATTTTTCGCTCCACAACCTTGTGAGTTCTGGGAACGTGGTATCCACAGTCTGCTTACTCGTTGGCGACAAGTTATAGAGTCGGATGGCGTTTGCATTCTAAATGTTTCTCCTGTTTATAGAATAAATAATCATATTTGAACATATCAGCAAGGCTCAATACTTTCGAATCAACCTGGATATATCTGTTACGTATTATCTATTTTTTTGATTATTCATTGGTTTCTTACTTCATTTTTTATTACACGTCCAATAAATGAAACTGCCATACATAGAAATCTTTACACTCGACATCCGCATATCCGAACTCCACATATCCGAACTCACCATATTTCCGAACTTTTTCTCACCATATTTCCGAACTTGTACTTCCACACAACCGAACTTGTCGCTGTTAAATGTCGAATGTCGCTATCGAATGACGAATGAAACAGAAAAACCCTTTGCGCATGCGCCAGCAGTTCGGTTATCCGAAGGTGAAGAGAGTTCGGAAATGTGAAATTTTGCGGAACGGAAAAGTTCAGATATGCGGATGTCGAGTGTACTTTGTCTACCAAATGTAGCAAAAAACGACAGTCATTTATTTGTTTTAGAATACTAACGTCTTTTTTTGCTCAGCCAACACTGATAAACCTTTTTTAATGCCTCGATGTAAAATAACGTTTTTTTATTCGTGGTAGCCCGTATTTAAAAAAAAAATCTGTTTTATCCGAGTCCAGGTGACCCTCAAACTTGTGTTATTTAACTGAACCGTAATATTCGAAACATTCCGTCCCCTAAGGGGAGAGAAGAATGTGCTAAATTTAACAGCTTGATTCTCGTTCGAATCCTTTGTGCGCCATCGGAACGCAGAAAGGAAGTTCCTGGAAAGCCTTATGACCCTCGGGGCAATTTTTAAATAGATTCATGGTAAGCTGACTTTTTATGGCAATTGAACTGTTTAATTGAGGGGCTTAAAAGAAAATCAATAGTTCGTGTTGCTGAATAGAATAATGTCTATCAATAAGCGGCGATTAAGGAACAGGTCTTTATAAAAAAGGGGAGACCGACGTCAAAACGTCCTGGATTGCCACTTTTCAGCGAACAATGAGGTTAATATTGCAATTAAGGGTGTTTAAAGGCAGTCTGAGTGCTTTTATGGTTCAGAATGTCAATAATGCTCATCTTCACATACAGTGCGCGCCTAAAGTATAGAATAAATTTAGTAAATGTGAAACAAAAAAATTTTTGAGGGAACGTTTATTTTCAGATGTCATGTGTTTTTGAGTAATGACGTCATCAACTTATACCGTACTTTAAATTATAAAAAATGTTGCCACCTTACATAACAAAATTTTTGAGTAAATGCCAATTGAATGTTACAAAATGAAAAATATATTTTTCACAATAAATAAGCGAAAATTTCTTTAATAAGCAAATACAATTTTAAATTAAGCGTTCGAAATGCCGTCCATCAACTTCTTGGCAATATGCAAGACTGTGTACAAATTCTTGTACATTCTGAATGACTTCCGGGGTAATGGATCCCATTTCATCTCTAATGCGATCTCGGCTAAATTGTGTAGTCTTCTGCAGTAAACTTTTGATTTTAAATAACCCCCATAAAAAATAATCAAGTGGTGTAAGATCTGGGGATGACGTCTAAATTCAAAGTTCAAAGAAGAAAGGCCCTATTATTCTGTTTGCGACTATTCCGGCCCACACATTTAATTTCTGCAGATATTGAGTCAATTTCGCAGAATTGTAGTCGTTAAACTGAACCATTGACGTTTAGTTCATGCATTAACTGTGTTTTACAAGAATACTGTTTTTTTAAGAACGTTACCACTATACAGGGTTTGTCCGTAAAGTAATGTCAGTGAGCTTTGAAAAATGGTTTTTATTGGTTCTATGTGTACAATATTTAGAAACTATCAAAATACATTCCTCCTGCGTCCACACATCGGTTCCAGCGGGTCTTCCACGCATCAAAGGCCGCACGGTAGTCGTTTTCCGGAATCGCCTTTAAAGCGTCGGTGCAAGCCTTCTGAATGTTTTTCACCGACCCAAAATGCTGTCCTTTCATTGGGGTTTTGAGGCGCGGAAACAGAAAAAACTCTGGGGGGGGGCCACATCGGGGCTGTAGGGAGGCTGGGGAACAACGGTGATGCCTGCCTTGACGAGGTAATCGGCCACGAGGAAGCAGGTGCGCGAAGGCGCATTGTCGTGGTGAAGCTTCCAGGATTTTGATGTCTGGGCGGACGCGATTCACCCTGCGTTTCAGCCGCTTCAGCACCTCGACGTAAAACTTTCCGGTTACGGTTGTCCCCTGCGGAACGAACTCATGATGGACCAATCACCGGCAATCAAAAAAGACAATCAGCATTGTCTTGATATTTGACCTGGACATCCTGGCCTTCTTGTGGCGAGTGGAGTTCGACGTGTGCCATTCCGCACTTTACCTCTTCATCTCCGGATCGTATTCAAATACCCAACTTTCGTCCCCGGTAATGACATCATCAAGGAAAGCGGGTTGTCTTCGCAGGTGTCCAAAAGTTCTTGGCAGGTTTCGACGCGCCTCGCTTTTTGATCGTCCGTTAGCACTTTTGGCACGAGCTTCGCGCACACCTTCTTCATTCCTAAAGACTCCGACACAATTTCGTGAACAATGGTTTTCGTAATGTCTAATGTTTCGGAAATTGAAACGGACACTGAGACGACGGTCAGTGTTCAACAAGTCACGCACACGTTTCACATTGTCGTCGGAACTGGAGGTTGATGGCCGTCCAGCACGGTTCTCGTCGTTGACATCTTCCCGACCTTCTGCGAAGGCCTTGTGCCACCGGAAAATTTGCCTGTCCGAAAGACAATCGACGCCGAAAGCCTTCTTCAACATTGGAAAGGTTTCCGCAGCACTATTCTCCAGTTTCACACAAAACTTGATCGCCATCCGTTGCCCAAGCGAACGTTGCATTTTTCCTTGCACTCACTGTAACTGTAACTGTAACGACTCTCAAAGAACGAGTGATGCGACCGCTACAACGACCGGTAGCCAACTGACGCTTGTTGGATCTTGTTGCCAGATCCCCCCACCACAATCCCAGCACGTAAAGCACGGGCTGGCGCGTACATTCTCGGGGAAAAAAATTCACTGACATTACTTTCTGGACAAACCCTGTATAATGATCTTTATTATTGTTTAAAGCCTTTTGCTGTAAGAAAAGCAGATTATTTTCTTGTGTTTCTAAAAGTATCTAGATCTAATTTCTTTTCTTCTGATTGAAAACGTCTCGACGATCTCGTCTCAGAATTCGATGTACATTATGCAGTGTCAGGAAGTTCTTGACTGTATAAACGCGAAAAAACTTCAGTAATATGCTAATATTCTCTAAGCAGGAACAGAAATTTTGGAAACTTGGTGGACCTGGATCCTCAATGATAGTTTGAAGTGATAGTGAGAGGGTCCCATAAGACTTAATAACTTAGTTATATGATTATGTAAGGTCCAACGTGATTAAGTTGTGTGGGAAGTTGTATCTATATTTGTAAAAGGACCTGAAGCCAATATACATAATAATTGAGATGTGTATGACAATGACAAATGTTTGCTAAGAGATAATAAGGTTAGATATATATCTACATATACAGTGTCCGCCATAAAGTTGGAACCATATGGGATCTTTTTTAATATTAGGGTTTGATAAAAACTTTTGACAATCACTTCTGCTTCCAAAATAACTTAAAATGTACCAATTCAAAGTTGACATCTAACATCTGGCAAATGTCAAATTTGTGATTTTCCAAAAAAAAATGCTTTATAAAATGGCCTAAATTGTTAATATTTCGAAAAATGTCACTAAGAAATTATGTTCCTAATGACATTTTACGCCTATATGCCGATTTTGGGTGAAACATTTTTGATATCCAAAAAATTTTTTATTTTCGAAGTTTTTGATTCACTCCCGTAACTAACTGATCTGAAAACAACACAAGTAGCTTAAAACGATATCATTTAAATCTGTTTGTCGCGAAGTGAACCAAAGCTCTTAAATACATCGAATAGGAGTAATAACACTTGAGCTATACAATAATTTTGTTACATTGTGGTTAAAGTTTTACTGACACTGACACTTCTGTCATATTAAATCTTTTAAGTTTGTTTTATTTGAGTGAAAGTTTCTTTAACAATCCCCTGCCTCGTCTAAAGTTTCCACGCAATATGTGCACAGAAAGACTATCGTTAAGAAAACGGAAAAGTATGAAGACTGAGCAGTAAATTATAGTATTCCAAAAATAATGGCCCCAGGGAAAATCTTTAAACGCTTCGTGTGTGATGGAATGTCATCATTATTTTCAGCAATAAAAAATATGTATGATATATTTCACCCCATGTTCTTAAAATAATAGAAGTCATAAGAGACTACACCTGGAGATTTATATCGTTCAAGTGCAATATCGTTGTATTCATAATTTATTTTATCATAAATAATTAGAGCTGAATGTCGCGTGTTAAACAAATGACCGAAATCCAGGTCCTTATTATTACCAGTATGTGCACAGAAAATACATCATAATATATTTCTGACTAATCAGACGAACATAAAAATGACAAACGAATTGTACAGTGTTAGTTTCTTTGATCTGACAAGTTATTGCGAGTTTATTATTGATATTAGAAAAAAAGTCCTCAAAAAAATAGATTTTTATAAACAGTCATGAGGAAAAACAATTGAACATCAGTAATCACTAAACAGAACGAAATTTTTGTGTTTTTTTTTTAATAGAATACTCTGTAGGTATATTATTACATATTCTGGTTTCTCGAATTTTTTCCCTTTTCCAAAATATATAAGATGTCTATGTTTGCTTTAGCAAGTCGCCACATATTTTATTTGAATATATTAATAAAAACATTAAAAAAATAATAGTAATAACAGTCATAAATTTGAAGTTTAAACAAATAATGCAAATTTAAACATTATTTTAAGTAAACATAAAATCTAATTTCTCAAAGAGCATATGTAAATAAAAATAATCACAAATGATGTTTTTTCGACATATGCAGGTACCTATTTCGTATAGTCCTCGGTAATTTTAGAATGAATTTACTATAACATTGGGTTAAAGGTTATTTAAAGTTGATATTAATTATTCTATTGTATCTCTCAATGCACCCAAATTTACTTTATCTTTATAACCTCATAGAAAACTCTTATAACCTCATAGAAAACTAGCCCAAAGGGTCCTGGAGTGGGTACTGGAACCTTCGGCGTAGAAACAAAAAACTGACCGTTTTCCACGAAACACCGAACTACTACACTTTTCTCGACGCGCGTTTCGCCAACCAAGTTGGCATCTTCAAGAGAAAATTAAAACTCTTTAATCTTCTCTAATTAAAACTCTTAAAGTTTTCATCTTCTCCTGAAGATGCCAACTTGGTTGGCGAAACGCGTGTCGAGAAAAGTATAGTAGTTCGGTGTTTCGTGGAAAACGTCCATTTTTTTTTACCCCAAAGAGGTAAAATCTGGGCTGCCTTTACCGATCCATACATGAAACTTAATTAAATCATTTCTTACTGCTGCAATGCTCAATACTTTTTTTGATGACATTTCTGTTAACGTTCTTGTTTTTCCGCGTCCGATAGTTAATGATAGCTGTGATTCGTTGTTTATAACTATTTTTTAAATAATATTTTTGAATTAAATATGTCATGACCTTCTCACACAAACATATACATATTATATATATATTTTTGAAAAGAGAAAACTGAAAAATATGTAATAATAGTATATAGGGTGTTCCATTTAAAAAAAAAACAAACCTTTGATTCGGTTTCATGGCTTCTGATGTTCAATTGTTTTTCTCTTAGCACATTATAAAGACATATAAAAATCTACAACTTTTGTCTAAGGAACTTTTTTCTAATTTCAATAATAAACTCGCAGTAACTTATTATGGAAACTAACCCTATATAAATAAAAAAAAATGTCAAGTGATCAATCTGACAAGGTGTTTGACTCATCCGCAGACCAGTGCTGATAATGAAACTTTATGAATGCACATTTCTAAGGTATCAGGGGCAAGGTCTATATCACTCACCAGCACTTTACGCACGGAAAATGTTAACAACTGTTACTACAGCACTAAAGGCATAGGTAATTTCGTCAGCCATTTTGGGTGCAGCTTTCATTCTCGACTTCTATTTACAATGCATTTGGTTGAAGTGAGTAATATATCCTCGTTTTTTTGTTACTCGCACATCGTACAGAGTATCCGGTGAGAAAACAGCGAGTCAAACTGTTGTCATGGGAGAGACGGAGTACGAAAGTTGTATTAGAAAAGAAAAAATATAAGAGAAATGGCGACTGTCAGAAGTGGGCGAGACCCGACAGACACATCCCTGAGTCGAGACTTGTTAACTAACTTACAATATGGCTGCTGTTCAAATTCGCCAAAAAAAAGGCGGAGTGGGAACTAACCAATAAGATTATCGCCAAACATAACGCCTAAGAACACGTTTATATTCTGGCTTTGTCTGCATTTATTATCACTCTACTCACTTTATATCACAACGGGCACTCTGTATATCCGGATTTCAATGTTGTTAGATTTCATCAGTACGACATATTTGATGCGCGAATAACGAAAAGCGAGCGTGTCTGTTTTGTCCTGGCCATAAGAGCATACTGTGGGAATACCGAAACACAGAACGAGGATATGTTTCTCGCTTGGAGATTTCTCCGTCAGAGTTCTTTTGGGGAGGATATTTGGTAGGTGCCGACTTTGTCGGACAGCCAAAATAGGTCTGGTCCCATTAACACGAACTAGAGTGCGATACTAAGGTATAGCTGCAGAATGCATTTAGGGGCTTTTTACATTAGTCTTCTTTTCTCTTCATTTTTTCGTTGTGAGACCGTGTAAATGTGATAGTTCAATTAAATTATAAAATGCGTGTCTTTTTAAGCAACGAATGTACAGGTTAACTCATTGAATTTATAGTTTATATATTTTAACGTTTCTGTGATGATATTTTACATTTTCAAAAGTTATAAAATAAACATTACTTTTACTGCGGTGACACAGAGGAGTGACCTCTAATGTGCATAAATAGGACTCAACGTGTTCCGTGAACAAGAAGTTGTTTCAGTGGCGGCTGGTGATAAAGGGCACAGGGGCACGCGCCCAGCCCAAATTTCAATTGAAAATATTTCTTTTGTGTTAATTTAATATAAATTACTGTTACAATAATATCAATTAATTGTATACGACAAACTATTCATATTCTAATTATTATTCCTTTTATACCACAAATAATGATTTTTATCACATATATATGACAGACTATCGATCGAGCACCGAGCCACCGTACTCTCTCCGTATTCTCTCCGAGCCACCGTATTTCTCGCATTACGCGCGCGTGGACACACAATTTACCAGCCCTCGTTTTTAATCGGGTTTTTTCGGTGACTGGTAAAGTTTGGCGAACGATTGCAGACACAAGACGTCGTTAAATCGATCGAAAATCAGCTGAACGGGTCACACTCGTTGAGTTACCGTTTTTTGTTTATTTTCTTCGCTGAGAAGTGTGTTTTTACTGTTTTTGATTGTGAAACGTTTCAAAATGAATTCGGTGGAATTTTTATTGACTAATAAGATATTACATACGAGATCCGAATCGAAATTAAACGGTTAGGAAGGCCGATACCCGATTTGATTATTTCCAAAACAGACGTAGGAAAATCGCGAAATTATTCACGAAATTTTAATAGTAGTGTCTACGACAGATTTAAGTGGTTATGTGGGTGTCCTAAAAGAAACAAACTGTTTTGTTTTATTTGTTTAGTGATGGGTGGCAACCGAAGTGCATGGACTCAAGAAGGGGTGATTTAAAACATTTAAATGAACGAGCTAAGAAACATGCTAGCTACAATGAAAAACATTTACATAGCATCTTAGATTTTAGTGTGTTGGGAAAGGTAGACATAAGGCAACAGCTTGATAGTGCTTATCGTTAAAATATAAGACGTAATTATTAAAACGTGGATAAAAACAGACATATTTTAAACCAAATAATTAATTGTATAAAAATTTTTGTTAACAATAAGGACAGGCGAGCTGATTTCCTCTCCAAATAACGGTAAGATACCTATATCAATTTTTTTTCACATGTTGCGACCCATTATTTTAATATATTTATGCCCTCAATATTCGTGATTAAATATTATTTCAAAAAGCTACCAAATCCCAAAAATTATGCTTGTGAAAGTCTATATTTTTGTATAAAAGAATTTTTCATTGAAATTCAGTTCATTCAGTTCAGTTCAGTTTCATTGAAGTGTCAATAAAACGCATGACCTTGAAAATTTTAAAAATTTTCGCCTGCGACGCCATTTATAGTTAATGAGTAATCCTACTGAGACACCCTGTGCCCACTCATGTAACACACCCACGAGCCGCCACTGAGTTATTGTCATTACTTTACTGCTGTAGTTCTGCAGTTTTTACTTTCTGTACAGTAATTTGTGTGCATTTCAGCTTGCAAGAATAACGCCGTGTGTATCGTGCATACAGAAAATTTTGCATACATTGTGCATACCTACATATTTTGGTGTACATATAGGCCGACAGACAGACAATTTTGTTGATCATTATTGATGTAAATTTTAAATCTTAAATAGATTTAAAATTTACATCCAATTCGTTTCCACTTTACTTCCGCATCCTTCACAAAGCAAATATACCACAAAGTAAATACAAATCCACATTTGTATATAAAAGTATACAATCGTATTTTTCTGAAGAATTAAAAAAAATGTTTAAAGAAATAGTGCTTTTTAAAGTCGAACTAGGCAGGATACTTAGTATAATGTATATATGTATAACATCAAAGACTATCGGAAGAAGAATATTAAGAAACAATTTTACCAGCAATGTTATAATATGGAAACTAACATACTGATTCTTTTTCGTGTACATTCCTTTTATGATTCTGTATATTATGTTTCAATGATTTCTTTATCTAAAACAACGGTATCACAGGCTAATATTTCGCAGAAGGAATTCGAAAGAACTAAAAAGCTTTATTCCCGAAGCACTTAAGAGAGACTGAGGCACATTACCACCGTTTTTGTTTTCATTACTTTGTACCATTGTTGCGGCCGCAGTTATCGTTTCAATTTTCTAGTCCATTTTGTGAAACCCGAAGTTTTGTTAAAGCTCACTCGTTTACACTCGTACTTGCCGTATTGCAAACGCGTCCTAGGGGGATAATAACATATATGCATGTTGTATTTCAACAGTAATACAATCAGAGACTGTCGCAATTTAAATTTGGCGTAATATAATTGTATCGCACCAGATAGTCTTTCTTCTGTTTTATATTCGTAACAAAGAGTCCAGTATAGACTTTTTACATAATTAATAATATAAGTTCTGGATACTTATTTTAGACGCTAATTTTCCTACAGTGACTCAAATAATTTTACTGGCAGCAATAGAAAAGGTACTCGGCCCTATATAAGGTCAGTGCTCCTATAAGATCAACCTCTGAAAACTATGATTGTTCGTTTTTTGCCCAAAAAAAAAAAATAATAAATTCGTTTCTCCCTACTCTCTAGGTACTTAACTTTAAAAAGTTAACTTACCTAAAGTTAACTTACCTGAAGAAACAGTAAGTTAACTTTGATAACGTGATAAAGTTACGTAAACTACATATCAAAATAAGGAAAAATAACATTCTATAATGCTTTAACGTTCATTAGAGCCATCATTAGTACCTACGTAACATTACATATATGAGGTGTGTAAATTAAGTTTTGAGACTGATTATTTTTTTATTCGAATAAATTCAGTATTGTCTCCTTCAAAATAACTTCCTAGGGAAACCACACAGCGCTGGAGACGATTCTTCCATTCCTCACAGCAGTGCTGGAACTCGTACACCGGAATAGCCTTCAGTTGGTCGATACAGCCGTTTGAATGTTTTCTATGGTCCCAAAATGATGTAATTTTTCATTCTCGGGAAGAGAAAAAAGTCACAAGGAGTCAAGTCAAGCGAATAAGGAGGCTGAGGAGCCACAGGAATGTTCTTATTGGCTAAAAACTCGTTTACTGAAATGGCTGTGTGACAAGGCGCATAGTCGTGATGCAACATCCAGTTGTTCTTGATGTTTGGTCTCACATGCATGACCCTTTCTCGAAGTTTTTCAAAAACCTCTCTGTAAAAATTTTGATCAAACCAGCATGCATTTGATCTTCGACTTGCTCATTCTTGCTTTTTTTTTAGTCTTGGAAAGCTTGAGGTATGTCCGGGTCGTACTCAAACACCCAAGTCTCATCACCAGTAATGACACGTTGCATCAAAAATCATTTTCAATCAAGACACTTTTCTCTCCTGATGTCCTTTTGTTCCTGCGAAAGATTTTTTGGAACTATTTTGCGCAGATTTTTCTCATCCTTAATTCATGAGCCAAAATCTGATGAACAATGGTGTGATTCATATTTAATTCTTCCCCGATCATTCTTGTCGTCAACCGACAATCCGAACGCACAAGATCCCGTATTCTATCGACATTTTTATCAGTTCTTGCAGATGAAGGCCTTCCGCTACGTGGATCATCTTCAATCGACTCTCTTCCTTCTGAGAATGCCTTGAGAAACACCCGAAAAACCTGGGCTCTTTTAAAAAACATTGTCTCCGTAGACGTATTTTTGCAAAAGTATCCGTTGCTCTGTGTCCAAGTCTGAAGCAAAACCTGATAGCACACCGTTGCTCTAAATCAATGTCACTCCTTTTTAAAACGCACTAAAAAACGGTAACCGAAAACAGTCACAAGGAACAAACAAATGGCTCTAACAAGTTCAAACTTGTACTGAAAGTACAAGGACATGGTAACCTACCGCCTTTCCAAGTTCCATCTCCGTAGTGTTGTTAAATGGGGTGCTACGTTGCTAGTCTTATTACTTACATAATTTACACATCTCGTATGTCACATTTATTCATTATATCCAGGGTTCCGTTTTTTATGATGTCCTAAATTTGTTACAATAGTCTTTTAAGAAAATCGAAATTGCCATAGATTTTCTTTTATATAATGGAAGCAAATAATATTTTCTTAATCTTCAAAATTGTTTGTTAGTATCACATCATTTAGTTTATATGTATAATGGAATATTTGTTACAACAAAGGCCTTACGTAGACCTCTATCCTCACTATCGCCAGTTATCGCCTTCTGCTGCACTGAATATTATATATTTAATAGATAATGTAACAAAATCATCTATTGTGATCTACAAACCACCAAGAGTAGACACTACAATGTCCCGATTTTTAGAGTACCTAATAAATACGGTGAATAATTACAGTACACACCGTCACAACCCTTGCTAAACCTGACGACTAAACTGAAGAATAAATACCGACGACCGTTGTTGGCGTTGCATCATCGTTAAAAAAAAATAGAAACAGAGGTGTGCATTTCGTCAGGCTCATGCAACTCCACCACCTGATTCCCTAATTCATTTGTTTAACCCTCAAACCGCACACTGGTGCTAATTCGCACCAATACAATTTTTGAACTAGCTGGAATTTCTCAATCGAGCACCTACAAGGTCTGCCCCTACTACGATAAATAAATCTCCCCAACCCTCTATTCCTTTCTGGTGTTGACATACTCAATCGGGCTACAGCTGCCGAGTGAGCGGCATCTAAAATTCGAATTGGTGCATATTCGCACCTGTGTGCGATTTACGTCTACGAAATTGTGGTCAACATAGATCAAGGTCAAGACAAATGGTCAATCAAAATTGTAAAATCCCAATTCGCACCTGTGTGGGGTTTATGCGTGCTGGAATGAAGTGTGCGGTTTTAGGGTTAAATGTGAGTGGTAAATAAAGATTTTTAACAACAGTGAAATACCAGATTACATAATTCACGAGAGTGATGTTAGAGGTTTATCTGAAAGAAGTTATTTAGATGTATGTATTTACGAAGTATGTATCTTAACGCTAATGACTGTGACGAAACAATAAAAAAAAACGTAAAACATTCCCAAAACGTCCTCGTTTTGCGAGTAGCTTACATCTGATGAAAGTGGTGTCCTATCAATAAATTATTGTGACGGGGTTGAAAGATACGTACCCAGGAAATTGAAATCTAACGGGCTATTTAGTAATTAAAAAATCTAAAATGGTCGAAAGGATGGCGGAGGATTAGGTATCAATTTAATTTTCGTTTAATTGGACGTCAACGGGATTCTAGTGCAAGGAGGGATAAAAAGTTGTATCCCGTTACGTCAGTATTGAAATGAGAAAATGGGGATTATTTCGTTCGGATGGACATTCGACACATAAAGGTATACAGGTATACGTACAACATTATTTTATACGCGTATAACAGACATTTTCATTCTAGTCTTTAATTGTGACATTGAAAAATACCCGTTCCGTTTCCATATTTGTTCATACATACATGGTGAATTTTGGTGAGTCTAGAATCATTGCTTCATGAAATCATGAGAAATAATAAAATATAATATGTGAGGTATTTGTTTCCTTTTTTTCCACTTTTTTTTTACAACGAATCTACAGGGTTATTTTAACTTGAACACCCATGAACATTTGTCCAAATCCTGTACGATAACCTAGACCAAGTGTACAATTTTGGGAGAGGAACACCCTATATTTTCGAAAATATATTCATTTTTTTCGATCTTTAAGGAATTTTCTTAAACGTTGCAATCAAACTAGCAATGAGTGTAAACAGCAAGCTTTAGTTAACTACTACTAATCATTGCTGTCATAATATAACACTATTTTAAGAATAAGTTTAGTGCCTCAAACAGGGATTGTATGTATGGCACACAATGGTCGAAACCCCGTTTTCACACCAATCTTAAAGATACATGGATAGGAGGATAGAAGGAATGCTATACAAAAATCGTCCAAACCTTATCATCTATAAGGTTGGAGACATGGTCCTCGTGGAAAGAATCGCCATTATCAGAGACCTCTCCAATGGGAAACTATTTCAGAAATTCACCAGTCCTATTAAAGTCACTCGTGTATTAAGTAATGACTGATATCGAGTACATTCTCTAGGGAAAGGCAACATGTACTTCAAGGGAGTAGTTGGCGGCTACCGAATGAGATTGTTTAAGAGTCACAAAGTCCTTGGTAAGTGATTAGCAATGCCTTGTTCTTTTATTGTATTTCTATTTAAATGTTTAATTTTTTAATACACGCCAGTAAGTCGTCGTCCACACATGACTATTGAGTGTCACGGATGTTTTCTTAATAATACCTATTTATTGAGAAATTATAAATAATATTATCATTGATGGGAAGTCTGCGTTTACATACAAAAGTTCTTAATTCATTTTGTGTGTATCCAAACAAATATAATGATAATGAATCTTCAGTACGGGAATCAGTAAGCAGAGAACGATTTTTAGTCTTCGTAGATTTTAAATATATGAAAAATCAGATTCACATAAGTACCTGCATATATAGGTAAAATTTAATTTAATTTAAACTTAAATGCAAACGTGGATGTATGCTAAATTTGGGTTATTGGGGTTATTGGTGTACTTTAAGGACGTCACGACGTGCCATGGTCGTAAGGTGTCACAACAAAATTCTGGGTTTATCCATCTTACTAATAAAAGGAGCCACGACTCGTTTGTTTCTATGAGCCACGACTAAGTTGTGCTTGCGTGTTGAAATCGTTTCCTGTCGGCAGTGACCGATCAACCATCGCTTTATGATCGACAAGTCGACCCCGATCGACTTGTTGGCCTCAGTGTGCTTTTTGTTTGCCTTTAGCACTACATGTTTCCACGTTCTTTTGGCTTTTAATATAATATGTACTTAACTTCCTCTACTCTAGTTCCTCTTGTAGTAATAATATGTAGTGAAAATAGCCCTCGGGTTTCTATTTCAGTAATTTCACTTCATAAAAACAATTCAACAAATTATATACATAGCATTCCATTATGTGCTATATAAACGGTATATTTCAATAATTCGTTATGGCAGTAATTTACCCGATACATCCAGGCCTATCGATATGCAACGATCGAACTGGATTGTATTCAATTTACAGGCGTTCCACCCACATTAATGAATTTTTAAGTAATGGACTGATAAATCAAATGTTACTAATAGAAGGCTTCCGGTTTTATGCTTATAGATGACCGTGTTTTGCTTTTTATCAGTTTCGAGTTGCGTGTGTTTATTATTCATGTCCAGCCTTTAGATGGATGGTTTTCTATTTAAGGACGGCGGTGTTATCTTATTAACGTATATTGAAATCACTCAATCGATAACACTGTTCTGTATTTTGAAATTTTTGGTTGCTTTTTGAAATTTTTTTGAGTTTGAAACTGGAACTAAATTGTCAGGGTGGATTTCCAAATGGAAGTGAACAAAATGTAGGACAATGTTGCATCCTAACGTCTTGTAAGATTAGATAAGTTCTTCAACTAGATATTTGTAGTTCTCCGATTTCTTGTTACCCCGGAAGTTGTTGCATACATTTTTTGAAGGCAGTCCATGCCCTATTTTCTTTTCTCGAAAGTTTAGTTTCACAATTTTCGTTTTTAAAAAGTTCTCGTATTTATAAAGTACGCCCAATATTCCTTCTTTAAGCCTTGCCTCAGTTATACGCGCGAATTTCCGCCTCAAATAAAGAAGAGCATTTCCTTCTGTATTTAAGGCTTTAACAACATTTTTTTATAAGCCCTAGTTTTATGTGCGGAGGTAAATAAATTTTCTGTTGCTCTACTAAGGGTTCATTAAGAACGGTTTTTAGATCGGGCACAATGTTTTCACGTAACGGCCATTGTTTAACGACAGATTGTTAGTTTATAGCTCTGCAATCCCATTCGCGTAAAAATAACAATATTTTTTGTATCTACTCTGCAGTTCTGTAAGAAGTGCAACAACTTTTAGATCTGAACAGATATTCAATTCATGATCTTCATATTATATGCTTTGAAGTAATATATACATGTTCTCGCACGTTTCTTGCATATTTACAGCATAACTCACGGGAACAGATGGTTGTTCGTTTCCGTTAAACATTAAAACTTCCAGACTTGCCTTCGAAGAGTCAATAAACAGTCGCCACTCGGTAGGTTTATAGGAAAGGCCAAAACATGTTGTTGATATTCTCTAGATTTTGCTACTATGATACCACAATTTACAGATCAGTGTAAGGATTCATGGGTAGAAATTATCGAAATAACACATTAGTTTTAACACTTTACCTATTTTAAAGATGACTAAAACCTACATGAAATACGTCAGCAAATAAAACTTTATCCTTAGCATACCACTAGCGATCTCTCGATCTTTATAGGAGGGTAAACTTCGGCCCACGATAAATACTGAAGTAAGCTGGGTTGATCTTAAACCTATGGCACACCAGAAATTTTGATATCAACTTTATTCTTTTTTAATTTTTTTTCCTATAATTTTTATCCCCTATTGAATTAAAGTGGCATTATTTCACTAGTGGAATAAAGCAACTATATTTCAAAAATCAATCAAATTACTTTTTATGAAACAAATTTATTGAATAATTTATTGACAATAACATTTACATTTATATTGATGTTGAAATCCTTTGATTTATTAAACTTATCTTCATTTCTATTTATGAACAAACTTATGTTGATTCCAACAAGCTACAGCATTCACAGAAAATATTTCGACGCAAATGGTGAAATGTTCATCTTGGTATCCAGTATTGAACCATGTAGATAATATGATCCACTGTCTTAGACATCGTCGATTTTTAAATTAATTAATTATCAACATCAAGATACACCGATAACCCTCATTATTAGTGTAACCTATACCTTAACTACCTTGCTAATATCGTTCAAAAATGCGACCCATTAATCGTCAAACACTTCTCATCGGAAGCCTTGTCAAAAATTATTCGACTTGTTCTCTCTTCAAAACAGTTAGTTCAATTCAAAACATTCAATTCACTTTTCCACAAAGACGTCAGCTTTTGGATTTTTTTGGCAAATTTGGATATATGTCTGTTTTCGTGAACTTTTATGGTAGATTTCATCAACATCAAATACTTTGTCCACATCGCTGAGACTACAAACTTTTTCTTGATATTAATTTACTATTTAATTTTTTTTTCTTATGATTTAATTTTTTCTTAAGATTTAATTTTTTTCTCTCTCCATTCATTAAATACGGGTAACTCTTTTTCATAACGTTTCCTGGACATGGCTAGTAATAAATGCAAAGTGGCCTCATCAGCTTCTTCGAGAAGCTCTGCAGAAATTGTGACGGTTTGGTAATTTTTTTAGTATTTATATTTTATAGACTAATGAGACCTTCGTAGAATTATAATTCTATGATACGTAACTTACATTTGTGTACACAATTTTAATGTAACGATATTTGATACAGGGCCTCCTAACTTTAAGCCAATATGATATAAGTTCTATTTTTATCCCATTCGTCTGGAGAAAATAAAAGGAATTTTATATATTTATTGTTGAAGATAAAACATTCTCCCAAGTCAACAACGAAAACAAGAAATAACATCAAACCTCTGAATTATAATTGACGTATTTCAACCAAGGACAGAAATTCCATAAATAAAACAGTAAAAAAAATCCCCCATCCGTACATAGGAAGTTGTCTGTAAAGCTAAGCAGGATATGGCATATAAAATCAGACGTATGCGGACGACAGCAGCTCCACAATATGTAAAAAAATGAATGCTCCTTAAGCAGTAAAACAATTTGATCGATGGGATACAAAGAACAACTACATATTTTGTATTGCCGTCTGATAAATTAGATTGATGAATTCGCTGGATGATATATACAAGTTTAATTTTCATAGAACTATCAACATTTCTCTCGTCAACAAGAGATAATGAAATTGTCTTTATATGATATACCTGACATAACATTTAAAAAATAAAATCTGGTTAACGCTAGTGATTGTTTAATAAATAATGAATCAACAATAGTAATCAATCATAGTGATAATATAACATATGTAGGAAACGTGAATCTGCAGGCGAAACTATAGAACACATAAAAGGTCTTCTGCGCTAGCAGAGCCAGCATATCTCGGCAAACAATCAGTTTGCAAAGATCATCCAGTCACTCAGATCCACAATCTCCATTCAGATGGGTGAATGAGAGGTCGTGAAATATGAGAACCTAGCAATCGAACTGAGGCACTTTGGAGATTGCAGACGGTAGATAGTACTTCCTAGTGATATCACTTCTTCTGCATCGGCAGAGGAAGTGATGACGACCAAAGATCAGAGCCCAAGTTCAGAGACCAAGAACATCGCGGCATTGGAGCTGCCACATAGAAGTGACCAGAAGGTAGAGTCCTATTATAAACGCGCAAATTATTAGAAAAGGTTTTGGACAGGACGAATTTCCTGCCTTCGCCTGAGTCTAATTCCTGCTGGGGGTAGGGGTGGGTAATCCATGGCAGTCTGCAGTAGGAATAGATTAATGTTTCCCAGTGTTTACGCTGAGAAATGTAACTATAAAGTCGGTTAAATAATAATTAGTTGAAAAAAATTGTAATATACAACTGAAATAGAGCAATAATGATGTTCTCTTCTAATCTCTACGAAATATTTAAACTACCATGGAGACATTCGTTAAGGGTGAAAACGTTTCTACAATATACTTATTGTTGTCTACATATAATCCTTAAAAAAAGAAAAAATCACAAAATTCATAACGACTGTCCTGACATAAGTAGATGTGCTATATTATTTGCATATTATGAACTGATTTCGCTGGAACTGTTCTGTCCGATTTTAGACCACCTGTTTTCCTTGATGCCGTCTAATACACAAAGGCATTTATAACTTAATGCTAAATTCTGGCTGCAATTTACGATATTATACTTTAATTAGATGCAGTGTTAGCGGATGTGGATATGTTAATTAATTTCATTAGAATTAGATATAATGCCAGAAAAACGTGAGTTGTGCCAACAAATAAGAGTTTTGCGTTTGATTCCTAAATTGAAATACATACACATATGTTCAATGATTTTATTTGTCAGACAGCGGAAGAATCTGAATTATAAAGATTTTTCATTAACGAAAATTCGATCCTCTCATGAAACAGCAGGTAGCAGGAGGTTACACATGGGATAACTTTGTATATTTATTTTATGTAACTAATTTTCCGGATTTAAATTTGTTTGACACGTTAACTGAAACGTCAACAGATTTATCACACGTTATTATAAGGCACACGACTAAGTTAAAATGATTTCTACAGTGCACCAAAAAAGTAGTTTTACCCCTGGCCGCAGTATGCGCAGTAGGCAAAATATGAAATTGTGTTCAGAGCTCATTCTGGTGTGAGTGCAACCGTAAACGCTTCGAAAAGTACAATCTGGTGAATAATTGTTTGTTTGTGAGTATCTTCGTGTTTGTTGAGATATGCTATTTGCGTGTTTTGAACATTATAAAATTAGTGCATACTTGGAACTCGTGTGGTACCTACATAAAAATATATCAAATTCGAATGATTGATACTACCTAATCCTAATATATCAGCATTTTTGCCTTATACCACCTTCTCAAATCCAGAGCTAATGAGAAATGTCATTAATAATAATTTATTATTAGACAAGGGCATACCTAATACCGTCAGTAATACGTACTACATTGTAATATTAATGTTTTAAACTACAAAAGATTACTTAAAGAAATTATTACATAAAGAAATTAACAATGGTGCATATTGAACATTTAGATAATATTAATATTAAATAATTATTTTTCTGGTTGTTGTTATTTTACTTACTCATTTGTAAATATTTATTGTTGAGATATCTAATGATATTTGTTTATTATAAATTATACACTATTTCAGCTATCAAAACCTAGGTTCAATACATATATTTTTTGTTGTAAATAAAAACATTTACACTTGTGTACTATGTTGAACGAGCAATAGCGTCGGAAAATTCAGTTCCAAATGTTGCAATATTAACTATAAAGTAATATAATAAATCATGATATCGACCATAACTTTTGAAATAAAGAAATATAAAAAAACAGGTAGGTATTTTGATAAAAAAAATGTTCGGCGTCGCGACGATTAGCTTCATTAAGCCATATTTTGATTTCCGTCTTATTTTTGCCTTAATTTTGAGTGACAGTGAGTAAAAGTGATTTACCGTTCACAAAAAATAATTTCTCGCCGTTTCGAGAAAAACTCACTTCCTCACTTCCTAGAAATATCGATCACCCTGTACATACGATCTCTAGCAGAAGAAAGCATCGCCACGTGGGCAAACAAATATGAGTTTGACCAATTCACCGTCTCATTGTATTAACCCTTTTCGTTGGTAAATTAAATTTTGGTCTTGAATTACTTTATTTTCCGACGTGTGCACTCTTGCAGAAACAAATTTTAACTACTGAATATCGGGAGAGAGGGCCTAACGTTCCGCAACGCGAAATCCGTCGACTTCGGTAGGGCGTAAAACATTTTTATCGGGCATTAAGCCGTTGTTTTATGGCGCCCTGTAATTTTCGATTGGTCTCCATTTCCACGTCGTTTATCCCGCTGGAAACGCGCGAGATACGTACGAAAACGCCCGGTCGCGGAAGTTAAGCCAGTACTTTATGTTGCGAGTTTACCCCGCGCAGACGAAAGTGCTCGATATTTCGGTTTTATCGACTCGCAGAGCTTTATCGCACTCTGAGAGTAATTTCTCTCTTAAGGGGGCAGTACACATTTATTACACTTTTTTTTCAAGATTTTTTTATAGTAATATTTATTTTAATTTCTATTTTTTTACATATAAAAGTCGACATCTCAAACTATATAAAAACTTGTATTTTGTAATTTTTAAGCCACGTGTGGCTGTGATATGGCTGCCTGAAGTTAACCATCTAAAAAAATGGTTGGCAAAAAATGAGCTCTAGAACGTCTGAAATAAAAAAATCAAAATGGATATTGAATAGGAAATTGCACCTTTACATATTGGCGATACATGTGTAGAAGAGAATAAGTTGAAAGACACCAGTAAGGACAGACAAAGACAGTTAGATGCCACATTGTTTCACGCTTGTGCACGTATTAGAAACGCATGAGACCTGCGCGTAATATAATTTGGAGTGGGATATTACCTATGCCTATCGCCTAATTTGAATGGAACTCAGTACTTTTTCGCATCTATGGATGTGTATATCGACTATCGATTGTATATAGCTGTATGAAACTAAATTCTTACGTAATTCTGACTTTTACAATTATCCCATACACTTAAAAGAAGTGTACGAACATAATTGTATTTATTTTCAAATTTTTGTATTCCTTAACTAACCGGTCTGCAAGAAAATAAAATTGAAGTTCTATAAAAAATAAAGAAATAAAAGTATAAATCAATCCGGTTATAAGACGAAAGAAAGAAAAAAATGCCTATTGAATAAGTGGTTCAAAAATGTCGCCCCTTTGTGCTTCGCAAAAACCTAGTCTATCGTAAAACTCAGTTCTTATGCGTTCCAACACTTCAGGGAAATATTATTTAGGACTTGTACAATTCTGGCCCGTAAATCATTTAAATTTCGTGGTCTTTCATGTTCATGTCCGTAGTTTGTTTTATTTGTTAAATATTTGTTGGCATTTAAGGAACCGTTTATAAAAAATAGCCCAACGATTGGACAACACTGGAACACACTGCCTATTGTCCTGACTGATCTCCATGTGATTTTTACATGTTTGGGTCACTGAAAGAAACACTAGGAGGTGAGTGATTCGTCGATGACGCTGGTGTTGAGGCTCTCGTGCGCAACTGTCTTGAAACACGCCGCCGTTCTTTTTATGATGATGGCATTAAAAAAATTTACAATCCGTTAGGAAAAATGCATAACAAAAGGAGGCGATTATATAGAAAAAAGGTAAGTATTTTCATGTTTGCATATTGTACCAATAAATTTAAAAATGAAAATTCCGGATCATATTTGATTTACCTTCGTATTTATCTTTCTTTGACCATATTTATTGGATGCATAGACGTGAGCAAACTTTGTGGCTTGTTGCAGAAATTTCGTGTTTTATTGAAACTAGAAGTAATGATAAGAATAATAATAAAAAGAACTGTAATGTTCAAGTAACTCATTGCAAAGTTTTTTTTTCAAAATCAAGCATACTACATCCCACTAATTTATTGAGTAACGTGTATAACGTTAAACAATAAGACTTTTTCATTAGGAAGAACAATTAAAAGTATTGGGGAATACCTTATTCAATTGAGTACAAAAATGTGTAACTGCCGTATAGTTCGCCCTACTCGCCCTACTCGCCCTACTCTCCCTACTCTTATCAAGTTACGGCACGTGCTAGAGGTCTAGTCGCGAATGCGAACGTAATTACACTTCTCGTTTCTTGTTTCTTGTTAGTATTAGTGGAACTGGGCTGGCTGATGCATCATTCGTGTGCGCGAAACGTCAATTAAGCTGTAACAATGTCGGGACACGTCGGTCGCGGGTTACGATGGAGCTTTGGATAAACAATTTTCCGAAACTGACCTTCAATGACAGTGAGCTTCGTTGTACCCTATGTGACAGGATACTGACGTGACAAGTAAATACAGCTATTTTGCAGTATGTTGTTACAGACAAACATGAAGCTCATGTAAGTGGTGGTGGGAATGCGCGAGATAGACAGACAATTTAACATAGATTTAGTCAAAATTGTGGTAGCGTGTAACATACCATTTGCCTAACTAGATCAGCCCGAGTTCAGACAATTTGTCCAGAACGCTGTGAGTGGAAAGGACGGCGAAATTAGTCTGCCTGCCGAAACAACTCTTAGACGATTATCCGTGTGAGGACATATAAAAAATATCGTCTCGGAATTGCATGATAAACCTATATGGCTTAGTATATACGTAACAACGAATGTTAAAGGACAGAATATAGCTAACATAGTGGTTGGGGGACTGGATGAGGTAAAAGCCGTGATAACTTCAAGGGTATTGCAAAGCACAAATGCGGAAACAATTACTCAGTGTGTGACTAGCAGTCTACAGTGACTATGGGGCAAGGAGACCTTGCAAGTAAATAAACACTATAGACTGCTGACACTATCGTTTGCGACGACAGTAAATGTCAGGAGTAAAAAATACTCCATGTAATTTATGGAAACTCGAATGGCAGTACTTACACAATATAGCGTCGGTTACTGTATGTATGCAAGTTCTGTATCTTGTGACAATGGTTCCTTTGCCGATTAGTTGCGCTACAACACTCACCATCACATTTATAAGGTAACACCTGTGTAACATTTCGTAACGTTACTGATAGTGGTATCCTGGAGCCGCCACTGGTAAAGTATGCATATATTATTAACCTCCGGGCTCTACTCACTAGTTGACCAGATGCAGTTCCCAAATACCAATTCAGATTAACTCTATTTCTAGAGCCCCAAAGATAAGGTTTAAGTTGGCGTAAAGGATCATCATTGGGCTGACTACTTCACCAACACCGCTCTCCTGAATATCCGCTTGCCGTCAAACGCCCCCGGCAAAAAGTCTATTAAACACGGGCCATATCTTTGAAAAATGACGTGGCAATACAAAACACTGGGACACCAAACAGAATAAATATGTTAAGGGTTATTGAAATTCCTTAAACCGTGGGTTCCAGATCCAGATAAAAAGTCCTGAAAGTTTTCCGAAGGTTTTAATATTAAAAGCGGGCGTACGCGTCCTCCATCAATCATTTACTTCCTGACTGCCGCGAAGTCTTTCGTCTTTAATGTTTTAGTTTGTGTGAAAAACAAACGCGCACAACATTGAATGAATGGGCCACAGAACCGGTTATAAAATCGATCCGGTTGCGAGATGGTAAGAAGGCTGGCAATATCGGTGAACATATCTAAATCATGAGAATTGGTATTAAATTTCTCGGAGTAAATAGTAGATTTGTGCATTGATTTTACTATCGGTAAATATCTATGTATTTGCTTCCATACACTATCCAACAGCAAAGCCAAGTCTATTCACCCTTCTAAAATCTTTATTTGTGGTCCCAGTTTCAAGAACGCTTTTTTAATAGATATATTTCACAAAAAAGCATTAAATGCATGCTCCACGCATCCCGTGGAGTAAAGTCATGGCCAACTGTGAGATCTTTTTCATGCGAAAAATCAAGAAGTATCGTTAGCAATTTTTTTTTTAATATTCGACAGATTTTTATTCAGGACCATCGCAAACGGGATTGTATCAATTTTCAGTGGGTGAATACATGGTATTGGAGAAAATTGAAATTTAAGACAACATCAAATTTTTAATCATTCATCAAAATGGAATTAAACTATTTCATTAACATACATTTCAGCAACTTAACATTTTTCACATTTCTCTTTTATTTGACTACTTATGTATTTTAATGAAAAAAAAAAACTGTTAACGACTAAAAACGGTATTTAATGTCTGTTGATATTGTTATCGAAAACAAATGAGACAATACATCAATTATGATTATGTAGTAAAACTATTCAGTAAAAAATTATCGTCAACAAATTATGAGAGACTGAGATACACTGGTAACATAACAAACTATTTAATTATCGAATTAATTAACTAATTTGTGGAAGCTCCTCTAATAATCGATATCGGATTTGCATTAAAGTAATCCAAGAAAATCCAAAATAGGCGATGGTAACAGAAAATTTCTTCAGTTTCTCACTGTTGCATTGTATTCATTACGCCACGGAAAATAAATGTTGCTCACTTTGAGTGATTGTAACATCAAACTCATTTTTGACTCACTGATCGTAAAAGATTACAAATTTTAAAAACAATGAATGATTACTCTTCTTCTTTTATACTTAATTATTATTAAATGAAAAAGTGGTAATTGTGCTCTTGGTTGGGGATAAAGCTTACATTTTTCGAGAAATTGATGTGGAATTTAATAGAAGAGACCAATGTGTAAACCACAATTTCCTTTTAGTTAATGTTTGTTGTTAGTTAATTAATTTGGTGGCATCATTGGTTTAATACTCCTGTTGAAAAATTATTAATAAAAATTATAATTTTGTTATTGCTTTTTGTTCCTTTTTTTGTTACCAAAAAAAATTGTTTTTTGTGAATAGTTTAACTAGTTTTTTCATTCATCAATATTTAAATAGTACCACCATTGTAAAACCACCAAAGAACAAATTTGCCGTTTTTAAATCCATTTACAACAACGTTAGTTTAATATCACTTTGATAATTTGCGCCTTGATTCGAATTCTGGAGGATTTCCAATGATGGGCGTAAGTGAATCAATTGTAGTCGTTGAAATGCCGGCAAAACTTTACTTGCCTTGAAACTAATATCAGTGCTGAAAAAAAAAACATTGTACTAGCAGGTTTCTATTCTCGGGCCAGCGAATCGATATAGTAATTATCAATTAATGATGTATGCTAACTATGTCATTGGTTTTTTATAAAAAATTTGCTAGATTATTTTGCACTATGAGTAAATATTTATTTATTCTTTGTAGTATGGCAAAATGTGAGTTCATTTTTTCAATTGGAAAGAAATGAAAAGAGGGGCCTTTTTTCTCACAAATCCTTTATTTCTGACTTGCTACCGGTTTCGGTCACGAAATGACCATCTTCAGGCAACAAAAGTTCCAATAGGCTACAAATTCATATACGAAATTAGTGCATGTAATCTATCTGTTATTTGGGAAAAGTTGCATGTGGTGTTTATGCATGGTTTCGAGTTTTTTTATTTTTTTACATTTTATTTGTTTATTAGGAGGAAAAAGTATTATTTATTTCTTTAATTATTTAATATGTATTATTTATTTAATATGTCTTCTTATTAAAGAAATAAATAATACTTTTTCCCTCCTAATAAACAAATAAAATGTAAAAAAATAAAAAATAAACTCGAAACCATGCATAAACACCACATGCAACTTTTCCCAAATAACAGATAGATTACATGCACTAATTTCATATATGAATTTGTAGCCTATTGTAACTTTTGTTGCCTGAAGATGGTCATTTAGTGACCGAAACCGGTAGCAAGTCAGAAATAAAGGATTTGTGAGAAAAGGCCTCTCTTTTCATGTCTTTCCAATTGAAAAAATATTTATTTATTTATTTATTTCCACACCCCGTCCAACGGCAAATCCGATTATTGGATGGGAAAGCATGAGATTATGGTTATAAATTATAAGTATACTCTTATGTGTATATTAAAATGTACGTGTTTGTAGATAGATGAATACAAAAGTTATTTTTGCAATATTCAACAAGTCATTTATATTTCTTAAAACTATTCTGTAATCGTATACAGTCACCTTATCCAAGAACATATTTAAATAGTTTTACATCGTCCGCATAAAGTAAATGGTGATTATCCAGACTGTTAATAATGTCCTTTATAAACATCACAAAGAGGAGAGGCCCGAGTACAGAACCTTGAGGCACTCCGATCAAATACCTTGGAGAAGTCTGTGGGCCATTCGCGGTGCGGTTTACATTTGTACGCATTCCAACTGTTTAATTCCTAAATTAGAAAAAATGTTGTTTTGGTATAATTCATTCTTTCAATTATATTTTAATTAAAACTTAGAATCAGGCATTTTGCATTAATAGGTTTAAGCCCTGTGACGGGTGTTACTTGTACTTTCATTGCTCCTTTTGGCTAACCAGGTAGCTAATAAGTTTTTGTACATCGCTAAGTAGAGATATGTATTCTTTCTGATAATTGTAAGAGATTGTGAATATATTGTTTTTTTACATTTTTTTGCAAGCAAAACTGACGGGTGTTACGAGTGCAAGTTAAAAAAATTTGTACACTTTGAGGCTTTATTTATTAATATAGCTATTAACTGTATTATAAGTTTTAGATATTTTCTGTTCTATAATTTTTATTGTTTTTTCGGGTTTCCTTTTGCTTTTTCTGTTCGTTTCTATGTCTTGGGTTTCTCATATGTGTATCGGCGAAATTTGTGAATTTATTTTGAATTATGAAAATTGAGAATATAATACCTGTTAATTTTCTATTTTAACATATATTCGCAATGCTCCTTGGTTCGTTACCGCGGAATGGCCCCTGTATAAATTAAATCAAAAGAATATTATAACGCAATTTAGAAAACTTTTGCAAAGTTGCACATAATTGTAATGTATTTATAATTTTATACATTAGCGTGATCTCCTTGTTTAAACACAGGGCACATACGCAGATTCTTCCAAATTGTTGGAAAAGTTCCTGAAAATATGTTAAAAATTAAAAGAAAAAGCTTAGCGAAAACATTTGCACAATGTCGACCACTAAAAGCTGGTATTAGGTCAGGTCCTTTGGAACTCTTAGGTTTTAATTTTTTTATGGCTAGTATAACATTGTCCAGTGTGAATTTGACAAAACACGAGGTGTCTAAATTAAGTAATGAGACTGGCAACGTAGCGCCCCATCTGGCAACATTGTAAAGACGAGACTTGGAATGGCGGTAGGTTCACATGTAATGCACCTTCAGACGTTTGAACTTGTTAGGTTATTTGTTTGTTCTTTGTCTGTTCGAAAACCATTCTGGTCGTTTTAATTTTTTCTGTGTCGTTTTCGCTTGACATCGACTTTTGCAATACTTAATGCTCGGAGTGTTTTTCAAGTGCTCAGGTTTCGTGTTTAACGCATATCAGAAGGAAGAGAGTCGATTGAAGATGAACCACGCAACGGAAATGTGCTTTGAATTTATGTTTTCTTTAAAAATCAAAACCGGATAAATGCTCTTTGAAATGAATTTGATATAAGTATTTTCTTTATTTTTTGATTTTATTGAAAAATGGTATTTGGAAAAAAATATTAGTTTAGATAGTTCTACACGCTGTTAAAAAAATTTAGTCAAATTAGGAATCACCCTGTATAACTTTTTGTGTGTATTTTCTATAGCCGAAAATAAGGTCGAGATGGTAATACATTATATCTGAAACTACTAATATTGCCTCATATATCCACGGCAATTTGGAAGGCTTTCAGTTTTAAGGTCTCCTTAGGAAGTCATCAACCTGAAATAAATTGCCAATTAAACGGAATATTACCTCATACACGTTCAAAGTCAACGTAAATGAGGGCCCGCGAAAAGGAGTATATATCAAGCGATTAATGGGTTGTTATTAAATTGAAGTTGCGGATTTCCTTGGCTCGCATGAATTCAGTTTGAGCGAGAAATTTAGTTTCGAAAAGTGATTCAGGTTTAAAATATTAATAGTCATGAATTAAGAATAACTTTCCTGCTTGTATAAGGGTAATCCTTGTATAAGTTTCGTCGGAAAGTTACATCGTTCTTATTTTATTATTAATTATTAGTGCAGCAACTGTAGCTTCACCCTTGACCGCAGGAGGTAAAACCTGATATCATGTACATTTATTTTGTAGGTGCAGTCGTGAACGCTTCGAGAGGTATAGTCTGTTATTGTTTGTTTGCGGATACTACTATTATAAGAGGTGTACATTAAGTACACCTGAGAGTGTACTAGTACCCGTTCTAGCAACACTGCGGAGACGGAAGAAGCGGAAGAGACTTGGAAGGGCGGTCGGTTAACATGTAATGCACCTTCAGTGAAAAGTTTGAACTTGCTAGAGTGACTGTTTTCGTAAAATGTTTTTACTAGTGCGTTTTAAAAATGAGTGACGTTAATTTTGAGCAATGGTGTGCTATCAGATTTTGCTTCAGACTGGGACACCGCGCAACGGATACATGTTCAAAACTTCAACATGCCTATGGAGACAGTGTTTTTTCAAGACCGGGTTTTTTCGGTGGTTAAGCTCGTCGATGAAGATCAGCCACGCAGCGGAAGGCCTCCATATTCAAGAACCGATGAAAATGTCGATAGAATACGGGATCTCGTGCGTTCAGATCGTCGGTTGACGACAAGAATGATCGGGGTAATGTTAAATTTGAATTACCTACACCACTGTTCATCAGATTTTAAATAGTGAATTGGGAACGAGAAAAATCTGAGCAAAAATGGTTCCAAAAAACCTTTCTCAGGTACAAAAGGACATAAGGAGGAAAAGGTGTCTTGACTTTTTTGGAATCGATTAAAAATGATCCTCATTTTATGAAACGTATCATTGGTGATGTAATAAGACTTGGGTGTTTGAGTACGATCCGGAAACCAAGCGCCTATGCATGGAATGGCACACTTCAAGCTCTCCAAGACCCAAAAAAGCAAGAATGAGCAAATCGAATTGTCCACAAAGCATTTGTGTCTCCAGGTCAAACAGTAAATCAACACTTTTACAGAGAGGTTCTCGAAAAACTTCAAATAGGGTCATGGTGAGAGACCAAACATCAAGAACAACTGGATATTGCAGCACGACAATGCGCCTTGTCACACAGCCATTTCAGTAAATGAGTTTTGAGCCAGTAAAAACATTCCTGTGGCTCCTCAGTCTCCTTATTCGCCTGACTTGAGTCCTTGTGACATTTTATCTTCCCGAAATTGAAAAATCACCTCTTGGGATGTCATTTTGGAACCATAAAAAACATACAAACGGCTGTAACCCACCAACGAAGGCTATTCCAGTATATGAGTTCCAGCACTGCTATGAGGAATGGAAGAACCGTCTCATGCGCTGTGTGATAATACTGAATTGCAATTCTATTCGAATAAACAAAATTAAAAAAATCAGTCTCATTACTTAATTTACACACCTCGTATCTCTCGTATCTCTCATACTAAGTTAGTTGTGCGCATTTTGCCAGTTTGGCTATTCTGGATAGTAAGTAGTAAAATCTCTTCAGAATGATTTGTTGTTTACAGAAACACATAAATAAATGTTTTCTGTACCAGAACCCTGACTACATTAGCATTCCAGACTGCTGAATCCGTTTTACCTCATCAGGTCAGAATTTGTCCCTTACCTTAAAAACACATCTAAATAGTTAAAATAACCATTTTTGTTCTTATAAAATAGAATCCAAGCACATGTTCATACATTACTCACTCGAAATAGGAACTTAATAATCACGGCTAACCTCAAAACCTTTGGTTGGAAAATAGAACCTAGCTTTAATATGCAAGTATATTTGTATATTTTCTTGGCCGCTGAGTCGCTGGTCGCTTGATCGCGGGATCTGTTTGGCCTCGTCGCGTCATAATTTGCTTCTAACCTCAAAAAAATGTAAATTAACTAAACTTTTACAAATAGCAAAACTAAAGGTTGCAAAAAGTATTGTATATTTGTTCTTAAATATTGTAAATTATTGTAAATTTAGGAAAAAAATGTTTCAAATAAAAGTTGCCCAAAATGATGTGGTGTATATTTGTAATTATACAGGGTGCTCCATTTCCTGTAACCACTATGCAACTTCGTTATTTAAAATGGAACCTCCTGTATAAATGTACATTTTTGGATACTCTTGGTACTGTTACACATAGTACCTACTTAAAACACGCCATTTTGGAGATATTCAACTGCTTTTGAAAAATATCACGATGATCCAGTCATCTATTTCTAAATAGCATCTAAACAAAAAGAAATGAGGCATGCGGTTTGTACAGTTCGATTCGTCATGAGTTACTTTATCCCTGAATGGACTAGATAAACAACAGTTTCGTGAATTCTGTAACAAACACGTTCCAAAGATGCCGTTACCAGGTCGCACAACGTCGCGTAACTAGCAACTATACGCAATGACTTTCTAAATGATTAGCATACAAAAATAGCAGAACAGTGCGTTGTCGTTAGCGGAGTCACTACAAATAGTGGACGAAGTAAATTAACTGATACAATCTATAGATTATGCAATAAATGAGTCAGTCAAAAACAAGTTCGAAAGTGTGTTAAAGAAAGACGCCGGTTTTACCAAATGCAGACATTTTTATGATGTATGCATCTGTAGATCCGTTAAGTGAGTGCAAAGAGTATTGTAATGCCGGTATTACATCAGATGTCGAAGGGTCGGTCTTAAAATATAAGCATATCTTTCCACGACAGAATTGATAGCCATAAAATTTTATATCATTCTTAATATTTAGTCTTAGTAGGGGTATTTGTGACCTAAATTTACAAGTACTCTCGAGAGTAATTACTGCCTATTATCTTTGTATATTAATTTTACTGTCAGTTGATCAATTTTACTTGGTCATAATTTAATTCTACTTTGTCATTTGGCTTGTTACTTATATTAGTGTCTATTATACAGAGTGATTCAAAAATATGGGACCAAAAATCAGTAGCAGACTATATTAAAAATAAACCGACATGTTTTTTTATTTTACTCTAAGGTCGTTGTTAACCCTTCAAAAGAGAGCGAGCAAGTTTTTTTCAAATATTTTCAAAACCACCGACTCAGCGTGTCTCAAATTTGGTATAGAAGTACAATAAATAGTCCCAAACAATATTATGAGGCCAAAATTTGATTACCACATACAGGGCGTTAATAGCAAACATGTCATGTTACTGTTTCTAAATTATTTTCTTTTTCCATAGAGTACACGAACAAGTCTACCTTTTCTGTAGAGAATTAAATTACGCATCACAATATCTGGCCCGGATTGAAATTGCTCTATAAAAAAAAAGAAAATAATTATAAAAAAGTAACATGACATGTTTGGCATTAAAATCCTGTATGGGGTATCAACTATTGTCCATATCACATTGTTTGGGACTATTTATTGTACTTCTGTACCAAATTTGAACCACGCCGAGTCGGTGATTCTGAAAATATTTCAAAAAAACTTGGTCGCACCGCCCCCATTTGGAGGGCTGTAGTACTTTACAGAACGACCTTAGAGAGAAATAAAAAATATGTGTCGGTTTATTTTTGATGTAGTATCAGCCGTTAATCTTTGATCCCATATTTTTGAAACACCCTGTATATACTGTATTATATATTTTTTTATATATTAAATTAAATCATTGTATACTTAAGCTAATTCCGTTTTCATCTTTATTTGTTTAAATTCTATTGATTGCTATACTACCATTTTTGTCATATCGGATTTAGTGATTTTATCTTTGGAAAAGGCACAAAGTGTATAGTCTTAAGGCCCTTTACAGTTCGCAATTTATTGCCAGCAAGAAAAATTGCAGCAATTTTTTGCACGCATGTGTATTTATGTTTGTTCGTGCAATTTCATGCAGACAAAAATTTCAGTCGCTGAGCTATAATTATTGCGGCTATTTGCAATTTCACATCATGTTGCCAACTGTTTGACATAACCTCAACGTTCAACGTGCTGTGCTATAGTTTGTATTGTGTTTTGTGATATCTAAGATAACTGAATTTTGTGGTTTTTCGGAATTTTTTCCTCACTGAGATTAATTTAATCATGTATATTTTGTTTGTTTAAAATGGTTCAACCTTTTTGTAGCGAATGAGTTTATCAGTTATATTTTGGTAAAAATGGCTGACAACTAAAATTAGCAATGAAAATTACAAACTGTAAAATAACACCGAAATCTCTTGCGCACTAAAAATTGCTGCAATGTAAATTGCCGCAAGAAAAATTGCGAACTGTAAAGCGGCCTTTAAGCACAATTCATTTGGTGCCCTAAGTTGGACCGAAGTAAATCCCTTTAATATCAAAAACCACCCCGACTTCACTGAGTTTAGTAGAGGAATACCCTACAACTGTCACTATCGCAAAAATAAACGTAACAGTGCCAAATTCAAGTACTGTAACATTCTACACAGCGGCAGAAAACGATCTTTAGTGACACCGGTCTTTTAACGTTAATTTTATTAATCTCCCGATGATGTCAACATGACTAACAAAACACACGCGTTGAGTAACGTTTCAGTGTTAGTGGAAAACGCGTTCAAGTTTTTTGTTTACTATTTAAATAATCTATATCCATTATGACGCTTTTTATCTCGCAGGGGTTCCGCCTTTTTCTTCACCGATTGTACTTTAGTTAATGTCGCAAGATTGTCGTGAAGAACCAAAGGGCCGTTACTCACCGTCCCGTAAACGGAACGAATTAACCCCGATTGTCCCTCGCCCTTTCAGGATTAATTTTCGCAGAGCCAGTATATTTTTGTGCTGTGTATGTGACAAGGTCACTTTTTTTTATAAAAGACCATTTTACGCTTCCGTTCTCTCGGACCTAACATGCCTTTTATATAAGTTAATCGATAGCACGTTACGTAATCTTACAGAAAGTATTTATTTTGTACCTATGTACGTATTTTTATAAGATTACCATAATGTCAAGGATATACTTCGGTTTCTTATACAGTTTTAGGAAATTGAAATAATTCCAAAAAGAAATTGCAGATGTTAAGGAATTTTGCAATTCCAGAGTTCCAAAACGAGAACTTGTAGTTAAAAACATAATTTTTATGCAGGATGCAGCGTACCCGTAAATTTACCGATCAATTAAAGACTTCTTAACTGCTGTTTTCCAAGGTCGGTAGTGCTATATTCATTATTAGCTAAATGAACAATATTATTAAATTCCCGAGAAGGTCAGTCCATTTTGTCACATACTAATTTAATATACAGGGTGTCCCACCTTCGAGTAATGACGCCACCGATTTTTTTATATGGAACACTACATTTTTTTCAATTTTCGGATGAACCTGAGCGGATTTTTAACTGGGTGTTATTTAAAAAAATAAATAATATTGTTACAAATATACTTTAACAAACACCGTTGGACAAACCAACGGCGCGACGGGCTTTCTGTTGATGTATTGTCAAAATTAAAACACAAGAGTCATTTTGTATTGTTACGCTTCAAAGTAGGACTTTTAAACCTAAATTAATTTATTTCAAACGTGTTGGAAACCAAATAAAGGGATAGTTGAATGATGAGGTGGGGAGGAAAGGTTCGTGACCTTTTCACAATCTACAGTCAAACTAGAGGATACAGAGAATTAGGACACAACAAGGTAGACCTAAAATTAATGAAAATGTTCAACACGTAATTTTGTCGGCTTGAAAATCCACATTTACAATGTTCTAGGATTTCAATATTGGAAAGTCTTCAGTATCGAATATTTTTAAAAGTAAAATACCATCCCTAGAGTACGCCTCACCTTGGCGAAGACGACTTTGACAAGAACTGAATTCACTGCGAGTACAAACTTTAATATTTTATTTTCTGACGAGGCAACGTTTTTTTGAACGGGTGTTAGTCGGCAAAACACCCCGCTACTGGTCTCAGACCATGGTACCATACGCACACCACAAAAGCAATGTATGGCTGGTATTGTGAGTCATAGAATCGTGGTCCATACTTTTAAATTTGACAGGAAGATATTTTGTATCATTCATTCCGCACATTCCTGATAGGGTGAATGTAGCGGAATTGGTTTCAAGGGGTGAAACATTTTGCAGCTGTGTTTTTCAGAACCTTTCCAATCGTGGATGAGGTCCAGGAACGGCCTAGATTATTTTCTTACAATAGATTTATTTTTATGGGGTTATTTGAAACTAAAGTTTATACTAATGCCCACACCTAGCTAAAGTCGAATCAGGAGAAACGTTAAACATAACACCGTATGTTACAAAATGCAGAACGAATGTATTGCCCGATCGGTCATTGAATCACGAACTGCACAGTGATTTCTGGACAATGAAATTTTATATATTGTAATATAGGGGAAAACGCTTGCAAAAAGTTGCAAAAACACAGATTTTATTGGCGTGTTTTTAGGCACAAAATAAATTTTGAGTAAAAAACGACAATAATATCAAATACGCTTGACACTAACAACGACGAATAAAAATGTCTAATGAAAATTTAATTTATAAATAGAATAAATTTTAATTTGTATAAAACTCAGCGACCCGCCCGCTTGGGCGCTCGGTTTACGACATCAGCAATTAGAAACCAGTTCTAAAAAGTTATTCAGTGTTCTCTCTACTATATTATGCATGGTATTATACGAAATTATAATATAAAGGTTCTTTGAATCACTCTATCGATTAAAAAAACCGCATCAAAATTCGTTGCGTAGTTTTAAAGAAAAAGTCTAAGCATACATAGGTAGTAGATAGGGACAGACAGCGGGAAGCGACTTTTTCTTTTATACATGTATACGATTATATTTAATTTATAAATCAAAAAAAATAAAAAATTTGAAGTCGATCCAATCCAATAATAAGCAACGTCTCAAAACCTCGTCCTGAATAACGTGCAATTTTTAGAGCAGCCGCGTGGACGCACCGAGCGAAGGGAAGGCGCGGTGGTGGGGAATCCTCTCTCCCGCGGGCGGAACGGGCGCCCGGAAAGCGATCGCCGCGTTCAAATTCGACAAGCCGGAAACATTTGAGATTTCTCGGGAACTACTGAACTTGGGAAAATTGATGTTTTTTTTTTGCTGTGTCCGCGGGGGAGAGTTCCCCCACCACCGCGCCACTTCCCCTTCGCTCGTGCGTCCACGCGGCCGCTCTCTAAAATTGCACATTCTTCAGACGCGCTTTTTAAAGTACTTATTATTATTGGATCGACTTGATGTGGTGGACTGGAAATTTGATGTGGTTGTAGAGAAAGTCCAAGAGAGAAAGTTCAAGAACACGTAGCTTTTTGCAAAATTGCTCTACGATAATTATTGTGGAAATAGTGGCCGTTTTACTAAAGTATCTGTTTTTACTTTTTCGCAATTTGCGCGAAAACTTGTATAGAATATTTTTTGACAAAAAATTTAACTTTAGATAGGTGTTGGAAAACTCTACAATTTGAGCCCCGGAAGACATTTCTAGGATAATTACAGACCGAGTAACTGTACATCGAAAAATCGCTAATTTCGCGGTTTTTATTTTTTTTTGTACAAAAATTTATCAACCGATTTTAATGATCCAAAAACCATTTATCACGTTGAGAAAGTGCCGCAACGCCTCGCCTGGACTAGTTCCACATTTTATATGGAAGGGTTGTTTGTGTCTAATTTGATTTCACGAGTTATTTTTTTTGATTTACTACCCCCAGAAGGATGAAACATTGGGTGGGGCTCATGAAACTTTCAATTTTTTCAACTACGGGGTACAAGCTCAGTTTCATATTTGAATAATAGATTGAATGTTCGAATGAATATTGTATATAATACTCAAGAAGTTTTTCACAGTTCATCTGCCGTATTGGATCTACCACCTTGAAAATCTGATTTTAGATTTGTAATCAGCGACCTCAATTGCTTTTTATCCAGGTTTGCACATATTTTTAGTTATTTACCCCCATATTGGACCCGCCATTTCGGATTATTAATGACCTCATAAACCCGTACACATAGCTTTTCAAATTCGCACTAATTTTTAATTTTCGTCTACCGTATTAGATCTGCCATTTTGAATTTTCACAATTTGATCCCAGAGTCATAATGAGTGATCTAAAAAAAAACCTTACACGCAGTTTTTCTAAAATTCCGAAAGTATTTGAATTTTCTACTGCCACTTTGGATCGGCCGCCTTGAAATTTAAAAATCTGAATCCGCAACTCCAAAAACTGTGATCAGCGACCTCGAAAACCCTTTATCAAAACAATTTCCAGCACAGATTCAAAGAGATTAAAAAAATTTGATCCGCACTAGGGGGTTAAAGACGCCATATTTAGTCCTCCATATTGAATTTTATAATTCTGATACGGATTCAGTGGCTCTAAAAATTATCATATACTCAATTTGGTTCAAATCCCTAGCAAATTTGTATTTTATCATAAACATTACAATCCCAGAATTGGCTCGTTTTTTTTTATTATGTACGATGCAATACCAGTGAACCGGTTAATTTTAGTTGTCTTTCATTTGTTGTGGTTGTATAATAAGTTGAAATATATCCCTTACTTTGTGAAAAAAAAATTCGAAACGTCAGGGTCTTAACGCCTAGCGTCGATTAGTTTTTTTAGTTCCAGGGTTGAGACACTCGCGGATGTTCATTGGCGAACCATCCTGGGACAAGTCAATAGACTTCATAAAACTGATTAGAAACCAGCTGAGATGGATGTAGGACTGTTTACGGGATACTGCCCACTCATGCGACATCTCACGACAATCGGGGTGAAAAATGATCCCGATAGCAGAAGGTGCGGAGAGGAGGAAGAAACCTCCTTCCACATATTATACGAATGCCCAGCACTGGCAGCAGGTATTCGAACTTTGGGGCTATAACAATAGAACCAAAAGAAGTGACAGACGCTCCATTAGAAACTGTCATTTCTTAAGGAAACAGGACTAATGGAATGACTAGACCATGGGGGCACAATAAGCATGGGCTTAAGTGTAAAGGGGCTTGCACCTACCCCAAACGTAATCGTAATCGTCGATCAGTTTTCTTTCTTTCATACATGCCAAATTATAATCGCAGATAGTAGGGACATAATACTTCTTGCAGATCATAATATACTTCAGCAATTTTTTGCATAAAATGGGAGAGGCCATTATAAAACAATCACGATGTCTTCATAACCAATGAGCCCTTATCGGCTTCGCTATCGAATGCATTTTATCCGTGAACGAGACGGATTAACCCCGATTGCCCCTCGCGATTTCAGGATTAATTTTCTAAAACGGCGCAAGGGTCTTTTGTGCCTCGCGCTCGCCGACGGCGACGTCACTTTTTATGAAAGACCCTTTTACGGTTCCGTTCTCCGGGTTGCGCCGGGCCTTTTATGTATTTTAATCGATACGGCCTTGCATAACCTTAAATCATAATTTAGCGCGACGCGGAGCCGCAGTTCACAATTTTCCGCTATAAAATCAGGTGTCGAGTGCGCAAAATGAAATGTAAACCGCTGCCATCCATCCTGATCTAACTGTCCTAAACAAGAGCGACTGAGAGGGCGCTCCGCGCGGTATTAAGGTTGAATAGTGGCCCTCTTGCGGCCACCATTCTTACTGTTCCAACTGAAAGAGCCGAGAGAACTAAGGGATTGGCCCCTTAGATTGTTTTCTTACATTTTCTTCTTATAGTTGCATAGCGTTCAGTGAGTTTTAAAACAATGGGGGGAAGTGCAATTAATCAGGATGAAATGTACCTTTGCATAGTCCAAAAAAAATCCCAGATTAGCCATTTCTTATTTTTTAAGAGTCTCCCGGCGGCTTTCAATAAATTTATTTCTTACAGTTCTAAACTATTTGTAAGATATTTCGTATACTTTTTTTAACCGAAAAACTTAAGAAAGGAAAACCCCCGAACTATACAGTGTCTCACTTGGGCGCTGATGCAATTTTTTACTAATGCAATAGTTTGTTCCCCTAATGGCTCTCATATATACAATTAAACTTTTAATCGCCAATTTATATAACAAGCGATCGTTTAGTCTGTGTCAAAAGTCAAAACACAAACCGTTTGGTTGCGCCACTCCCCAGTTGCGTATTAAGGCGGAAACAGTTTTCGTGAAAACGAGCGTATAGTTATTGTAAACACATATGATTTTTTCACATGATTTTTTTCTGCCGCAATTGAGAAGACGACGCATTAACCTCAATAATTGATGGTTTCAACAAGATGGAGCAACTTGCCGTACATACAGAGCAGCAATGGCTTTTGATTTTGATTTCGTTGTGTGGTGTGGAGTGGCATTCTCGGTCCCCAGACCTGTCACCTTGTGACTATTTTTTATGGGGCTACCCGGGATTAAATCTCGACTATACATAAACAAACCACGTACACTTAAAGCTGTTTCAGAAACAATCACCCGAGAAATTCGAAGGGTTCCAAGTGAAATGCTTCAAATCAGTATGGACAATTTCTCGCGCCGTCAACAGGAGTGCCTACACAAAAATAGGGCGTAATTTTTGCACCTGGTTATCTTTTTCTTATTTTCCACTATGCATCGTTTAATGGCAACATTTCAGCTATGTATTATATAAATAAAATTTTGTTGAAAACAAGAGGGTGACAGTTTTTTTAAAAATATTCCATACCTCCCTGCCGGCCCCTGTATTAAAATCATTTGGACTAAATGTCGCGAGTTTGCTTATGAAAAGTGAGCTCAACTTGTTATTTCGATTGGAAGGAAAGGGCGAACTTAAAACTGTGGCTGTTTTTACAGTGGTTAATCAAGAAGGCGAAAACTCAAGAAACATGTAGGGGGGATCAAGATCCGTGGATCAAGGTTGAAGAAAGCAAGATCCGTGAGGGGGGATTTCATTCTTGTTCTATACAAGAGAGAAATCCCCCATTTCAATTTCCACGCAATAATGAGGCGATCTATTATTATACAAAACATGTTCCCTTATTTCCTAGCAACATTTCCTCCAGTCTCAAGATCTACATCTATAAGCAAAGGGATATGTGATCTCACTTGCTCAAAAATATGCTGATATCCAGAAAATGAAACGTGATGTCATCCGTTAGATTAGTGACTTCACGTGACATGCGTGATATGACTTCGGTATGGTTCTAATACCATAAGAATATCAAGGAAACATACACCCCCCACTTGCCCGGGACATGAACGTGCGTGATAGCACCACATGGTATGTTAGCAGTATGTTTCCGCCTTTAGTTGCATGTGCTGTTCCATATACGGAATTACTTTCCATAATTTGAAAAAAGTGCTTCAAAAAAAGGTATGTATTTTTGAATAATTTTTTATAATATGATAGAGATAAACGATTGAACATCAGAAACCATAAAACTGAACCAAGTTTTGTTTTATTTTAATTGAACGCCCTGTATAGTATTGCTTATTCTGATACCACGAATCTTTCTCTATATACATATGTATAAGTTTGCTTCAGCAGATCGCGACATATTTAATTTTAAAAGTAAATAACAAACTTGACATGTTAATGAAAGTTTATTATTGAAATTAAAAAAAAATCTTAGATAAAAGCTATAGATTTTTAAATGATTTTCAAGCATAGGATAATAAAAATAGCAATCCAAAACCATAAAACTAAATAAAGTTGTGTGTGTGTGTTTTTTTTAATGAAACATCCTGTACTCTCTATTCTCATATCACGAATTTCTCTTTCCAAAAATATAAAATATAACATGTCTATGTTTGCTACAGCAGATCGCGACATGTATTTTTTTGACCTTTAGTTTGACTCCGTATGACATTTTAACCCCACACCATGATAAAGATTCTGAATGTAAAATTTGAATGTAAAAGTTTTTTTCGAATTCGGGTTCAAACAACATTTGTCTGGCCCTGTATGACCCTTTGACCCCATGATATGAATATGTGTTTGCACGTAAAATTTCACGCACTGTCCGAATCCGGGATCAAAAATGGGAGAGTCCATTTAACATTTTCAAGTTGACCTTCAAATGATGATTGACCTTGTAGGCCATCATCAAAGTCAACGTAAATGTCATAACCATAACTATGTTCTCTCAAAATCCATTAGGTAACTTTTGTAAAGGTCATTTTTTTCGATTTCTGGCCACCACTTTGAGAAAATCAAGTGTCCTGTTACTTTTTGTACAGTCTGTGTGTATGTATATGTTACAAATTTCCAAGTTAATACCTTAACTCGAGTTATCATGTACACCAAGAAGGTTAACAAACAGACAGACAGACAGACACAAAATGCATTTTCAATTTATTTCAAATACCAATGAATCAAAAGCCTTAAATCTATTCAAAAATTATGCATTTTTTGACATGGAAATGTCCTGGTGTAATGTTTAGACCAAGCTTTCCTAACAATGTTATACGAAATGTAATTTCACTAATAATATTTCAGTTCCTCTAATAGGAAACCAACGAGTAACATTTCTTTACACTGATACATGGTGTAGACAACACTATGATTTTACTGTTATTCGCAAAGTTAGTTTTGAATTTTAATGAGTTCGTACACTCGCCATGTTCGGAAAACTTCTCTCTGCATCATATTCTTTGCTGGTTATTGGACAATTATTGATCCATACGCGGCCGATATATAATGAGCGCAGTGACATATAACTTTTTAACAGAAAAATTGTCGCACACAGTTTTAACAAAGAAAGTAGGGTAAGTGCTGGGATAAAAATTTAGTTTATAAATACCTATAATAACTTTTGTGAAGTTTCAGAGCATTATACATTTCACATTTTTATGGTAGATAGTAAAGACAGAACTAAAATGTTAAAGACAGAGTCGGAAAGTGAATAAAGATTGTTCATATAAGGAATAATTTATGAAAAAGTACATACTTTCAGTTAAAAGTAGTAAAACATAAGAATATAAGTCTTTCTGAAGGGTATGTAGCCCGTGTAACGTTACGATCCTTGAAATTGGCCATATTTACTGGGTCGTATAGAGATTCTGAATGAATTAGTTCTATGTCGCTCAGTTGCTATTTGGCCGGCAGCTGATATTTACTTATAGCTTATAGCTGGCAGAGACTTACTTATAGCTTTTTGTGCGGAGAGGAGGAAGAAACCTCCTTCCACATATTATACGAATGCCCAGCACTGGCAGCAGGTATTCGAACTTTGGGGCTATAACAATAGAACCAAAAGAAGTGACAGACGCTCCATTAGAAACTGTCATTTCTTAAGGAAAGATAAGGAATACTGACCTGGGGCACAATAAGCTGGGCTTAAGGCAAGGACGTACCCCAATCGTAGTAATCGTCGATCAGTTTTCTTTCTTTCATACATGCCAAATTATAATCGCAGATAGTAGGGACATAATACTTCTTGCAGATGATAATATACTTCAGCAATTTTTGCATAAAATGGGGAGGCCATTATAAAACAATCACGATGTCTTCATAACCAATGAGCCCTTATCGGCTTCGCTATCGAATGCATTTTATCCGTGAACGAGACGGATTAACCCCGATTGCCCCTCGCGATTTCAGGATTAATTTTCTAAAACGGCGCAAGTGTCTTTTGTGCCTCGCGCTCGCCGACGGCGACGTCACTTTTATGAAAGACCCTTTTACGGTTCCGTTCTCCGGGTTGCGCCGGGCCTTTTATGTATTTTAATGGATAAGGCCTTGCATAACCTTAAATCATAATTTAGCGCGACGCGGAGCCGCAGTTCACAATTTTCCGCTATAAAATCAGGTGTCGAGTGCGCAAAATGAAATGTAAACCGCTGCCATCCATCCTGATCTAACTGTCCTAAACAAGAGCGACTGAGAGGACGCTCTGCGCGGTATTAAGGTTGAATAGTGGCCCTCTTGCGGCCACCATTCTTACTGTTCCAACTGAAAGAGCCGAGAGAACTAAGGGATTGGCCCCTTGGATTGTTTTCTTACATTTTCTTCTTATAGTTGCATAGCGTTCGAGTGAGTTTTAAAACAATGGGGGGAAGTGCAATTAATCAGGATGAAATGTACCTTTGCATAGTCCAAAAAAAATCCCAGATTATCCATTTCTTATTTTTTTAAGAGTCTCCCGGCGGCTTTCAATAAATTTATTTCTTACAGTTCTAAACTATTTGTAAGATATTTCGTATACTTTTTTTTTTAACCGAAAAAACTTAAGAAAGGAAAACCCCCGAACTATACAGTGTCTCACTTGGGCGCTGATGCAATTTTTTACTAATGCAATAGTTTGTTCCCCTAATGGCTCTCATATATACAATTAAACTTTTAATCGCCAATTTATATAACAAGCGATCGTTTAGTCTGTGTCAAAAGTCAAAACACAAACCGTTTGGTAGCGCCACTCCCCAGTTGCGTGTTAAGGCGGAAACACTTTCCCGCTTTCAGGGCATATGAGCGTGAGAAATATGTTACATCATATCACGTGAAAACGAGCGGGTTGAAATTTTTGAAGAGTGTATTGTTAAGTTTACCAATTAGAAGTAACTCGTTCGATGATTTGTTTATCACATAGGGGGTTCTCTTCAAACAGCTGCATTGCCGACTAATTGCCCCTATGTTCGTGAAGACGACCTAGTTATTGAAAAAAAGGGTTTTTTTTTCACATGATTTTTTTTTTGACCAATTGAGAAGACGACGCTTAATAATTGATGGTTTCAACAAGATGGAGCAACTTGCCGTACATCCAGAGCAGCAATGGTTTTTGATTTTGATTTCGTTGTGTGGTGTGGAGTGGCATTCTCGGTCCCCAGACCTGTCACCTTGTGACTATTTTTTATGGGGCTACCCGGGATTAAATCTCGACTATACATAAACAAACCACGTACACTTAAAGCTGTTTCAGAAACAATCACCCGAGAAATTCGAAGGGTTCCAAGTGAAATGCTTCAAATCAGTATGGACAATTTCTCGCGCCGTCAACAGGAGTGCCTACACAAAAATAGGGCGTAATTTTTTGCACCTGGTTATCTTTTTCTTATTTTCCACTATGCATCGTTTAATGGCAACATTTCAGCTATGTATTAAATAAATAAAATTTTTGTTGAAAACAAGAGGGGTGACAGTTTTTTAAAAATATTCCATACCTCCCTGCCGGACCCTGTATTAAAATCATTTGGACTAAATGTCGCGAGTTTGCTTATGAAAAGTGAGCTCAACTTGTTATTTCGATTGGAAGGAAAGGGCGAACTTAAAACTGTGGCTGTTTTTACAATGGTTAATCAAGAAGGCGAAAACTCAAGAAACATGTAGGGGGGATCAAGATCCGTGGATCAAGGTTGAAGAAAGCAAGATCCGTGAGGGGGATTTCATTCTTGTTCTATACAAGAGAGAAATTCCCCATTTCAATTTCCACGCAATAATGAGGCGATCTATTATTATACAAAACATGTTCCCTTATTTCCTAGCAACATTTCCTCCAGTCTCAAGATCTACATCTATAAGCAAATGGATATGTGATCTCACTTGCTCAAAAATATGCTGATATCCAGAAAATGAAACGTGATGTCATCCGTTAGATTAGTGACTTCACGTGACATGCGTGATATGACTTCGGTATGGTTCTAATACCATAAGAATATCAAGTAAACATACATCCCCCACTTGCCCGTGACATGAACGTGCGTGATAGCACCACATGGTATGTTAGCAGTATGTTTCCGCCTTTAGTTGCATGTGCTGTTCCATATACGGAATTACTTTCCATAATTTGAAAAAAAGTGCTTCAAAAAAAGGTATGTATTTTTTGAATAATTTTTTATAATATGATAGAGATAAAACGATTGAACATCAGAAACCATAAAACTGAAACCAAGTTTTGTTTTATTTTAATTGAACGCCCTGTATAGTATTGCTTATTCTGATACCACGAATCTTTCTCTATATACATATGTATAAATATGCTTCAGCAGATCGCGACATATTTATTTTAAAAGTAAATAACAAACTTGACATGTTAATGAAAGTTTATTATTGAAATTAAAAAAAAAATCTTAGATAAAAGCTATAGATTTTTAAATGATTTTCAAGAATAGGATAATAAAAATAACAATCCGAAACCATAAAACTAAATAAAGTTGTGTGTGTTTTTTTTTTTAATGAAACATCCTGTACTCTCTATTCTCATATCACGAATTTGTCTTTTCAAAAATATAAAATATAACATGTCTATGTTTGCTACAGTAGGTCGCGACATGTATTTTTTTGACCTTAGTTTGACTCCGTATGACATTTTAACCCCACACCATGATAAAGATTCTGAATGTAAAATTTCAAAATTTTTTTCGAATTCGGGTTCAAACAACCTTTGTCTGGCTCTGTATGACCCTTTGACCCCATGATATGAATATGTGTTTGCACGTAAAATTTCACGCACTGTCCGAATCCGGGATCAAAAATGGGAGAGTCCATTTAACATTTTCAAGTTGACCTTCAAATGATGATTGACCTTGAAGGCCATCATCACAAGTCAACGTAAATGTCATAACCATAACTAAGTTCTCTCAAAATCCATTAGGTAACTTTTGTAAAGGTCATTTTTTTTCGATTTCTGGCCACCCCTTTGAGAAAATCAAGTGTCCTGTTACTTTTTGTACAGTCTGTGTGTATGTATATGTTACAAATTTCAAGTTAATACCTTAACTCGAGTTATCATGTACACCAAGAAGGTTAACAAACAGACAGACAGACAGACACAAAATGCATTTTCAATTTATTTCAAATACCAATGAATCAAAAGCCTTAAATCTATTCAAAAATTATGCATTTTTTGACATGGAAATGTCCTGGTGTAATGTTTAGACCAAGCTTTCCTAACAATGTTATACGAAATGTAATTTCACTAATAATATTTCAGTTCCTCTAATAGGAAACCAACGAGTAACATTTCTTTACACTGATACATGGTGACATAGACAACACTATGATTTTACTGTTATTCGCAAAGTTAGTTTTGAATTTTAATGAGTTCGTACACTCGCCATGTTCGGAAAACTTCTCTCTGCATCATATTCTTTGCTGGTTATTGGACAATTATTGATCCATACGCGGCCGATATATAATGAGCGCAGTGACATATAACTTTTTTTAACAGAAAAATTGTCGCACACAGTTTTAACAAAGAAAGTAGGGTAAGTGCTGGGATAAAAATTTAGTTTATAAATACCTATAATAACTTTTGTGAAGTTTCAGAGCATAATATATTTCACATTTTTATGGTAGATAGTAAAGACAGAACTAAAATGTTAAAGACAGAGTCGGAAAGTGAATAAAGATTGTTCATATAAGGAATAATTTATGAAAAAGTACATACTTTCAGTTAAAAGTAGTAAAACATAAGAATATAAGTCTTTCCTGAAGGGTATGTAGCCCGTGTAACGTTACGATCCTTGAAATTGGCCATATTTACTGGGTCGTATAAAGATTCTGAATGAATTAGTTCTATGTCGCTCAGTTGCTATTTGGCCGGCAGCTGATATTTACTTATAGCTTATAGCTGGCAGAGACTTACTTATAGCTTTTTATGTTGATTAATAAAATGCAGCGATCCCCATCATTTGCTTATAGATTCTTGAGGGTATTCCGAACTTAAAAGTGGATGGAAGCATGATGTATTACATGGCGTGCGAAAAACATTTGAGAGGGTGGCATAAACATAATTATTGTTATGGCCAAGAAAAGAAAATATTGTTAATTCAGCAATAATTAACGTTTTATACGGAAAAACAAGAAAAACATATTTTTTTTCGGACTTCCGGAAGAATGTTCGACTTCCGGTGGCGATATCAAACCGGAAGCGGAAAAATCCTTATGAGTCGCGATGGATTATTGAAGGCTGATGTCCAATTACACGATCTTTCACTAGAAGACGTTTTTTTTCATTAAAAAAATTTTGGACGTCGTTTACAGCCATTTTTCAAAAATTTCACAAAAAAGACATTTTTCTTTATTTTTAATCTACAAAATTTTCCAGGAACACGGATTGAAAGTGGCTAAAAGCATCAATATCGAGTAGAGTACCCTCAAAAATAGTCTAATATGTATGTTCTGTGAAATTTCGCAACAAAGTAGCAAAGTTACATTACTATAAAGCTGCGTATGTGAAATATGTAATTTTAGGCGTTAATCAACTTTGTACTAAGAGGAAGATTAATAAGTGGTGTATTAATAAATGGAAAACTGCTATTTTATGTTGAAAAGAATGATGTGAATTACTAGGAATATACAGTATGTCCCAAATTGCATTGGTATTTCGATTATTACTGGTTTATCTCGAGATGGAATGGGGAAGCTTAAATGATTATATGGCCTTCTAGACTTTGTTTCCAAATTCAATTTATTCATTATCGTTTTTGAGATAATTCCAAAATACTGAGAAAGTACGTTTTAGAAAAAGTTCTTTTTTCATTACACTACTTTATTCACACACACACATATTTAGGAAATACACTTTTTTAAGATTCTTTCGCTGGCGTTATCAAAATATTCATGGTTTCATTTGTTTCTGAGTTAGTGATAGCATTAAATTCAGACAAAATAGACTTCCATGATTCTTCCATCATCTTACGTTATTTTTATATGATATTTAAGTTTTGTCTAATTCTCAAATAAGCATGACTTTAACGCACAAAACAAACTAATATTTGAACACATAACAGATTTTCAGTTTATGACAAATACAGCGCACTCGCCGAACTGCAGGTGGACACCAGTCGCCCACCCATGAACTACGTTTCGCGAAATGGACAAACTTCACGTGTATCCAATGATGAATTATATTGTTCCCCCTGAAATCGATAAATCCCGAGTTGAACTGGTCTCACGTCCCGAACTTCTGGAGTCGTTAAAATTTTGCCTGCCTCCCCGCAGTGTGGCGGCGTTTGCCTTTAATTGGATTTTATTATTTGCCGTTTAGTTTTGGGCGTGCATAACTTCCGGACCACCGAAATCGGTTGTAAACAAGGCCGAATGTCGTAAACATGAAATTCGTCGTGGTGGGGTATAAAACTTCGTACTTCCAATCAGCAAATCGAAAAACAAAAATATTTTTCTGCTGGAAACATCATAAACCATATAATATTTTAATATTATATGGTTTTTTATATTTAATATTATACGTATTTTAATATTTTAAAAAAATGGAAACCTGTTATTTTGTATTTAAAATAATATGAATTACTAGGAATATACAATCTGTCTCTTACAGTGGTATCTCGATTATTTATTATTGGTTTAATCTGGAGATGGAATGGGAAAAGCTTTTTCATAACACAGGCCCACAAAAAAAAAAGTGTCTGGTTCTGGGATGGAGCCTAACTTTTTCTTATGTATTTTGTGCCGCTTAATCCGAATTCATCATAAAAAATAGGGGTTCCGCAGCTAATTTTGAAGATAACCTTAAAAAACTGTCGAAAACGACGTGGTTCGGTGGTGAAAGTTTGAGAAGAACAAACAAATATTTTCTTCACATCAAAGACACTTTGTTTCTACGCATTTTGGCCTGCTGAATCCGAATTTGCTTTGAAAAAAGAGTTTTGACCAAGGGATTTTTGGAGATAACCTCAAAAAACAGCTGAAAACGACGTTTTTTGTAATAAAAGCTTGAAAGAAATGGGAATATGATTCGCGTCACATATAAAATACCGTATTCTTATGTATCTTAATTTCTTAAACCCGAATGTGTTATGAAACATTTGGTTTAACAAGTGAATTTCAAAGATCATCCTCAAGAATATGTAAAAATTGCGTTTTTAACGGTAAAATCTTGAATAACCTGGATTGAATAAGTCTAAAATCAAGACTAAGTGGAAACTATTTAGTAATCACATGAATTATTTAGTAACACACTTGCATTTGACTTTCTGGAATTCAGACTACGAAAATAACTTGAATCAACTGCAAGCTGAAGACAAATCTGAAGATTGTTGTATCTCTGAGAGCGGAAATCTGGGAATATTCTGGGATTCACCGGCACAAAATACATAAGAAAAAGTTAGTCTCCATCCCAGAACCAGATACTTTTTTTGTGGGCATTTTTTTTGGTCTTCTCAAGCTTTTACAACCAAAACACGTCGTTTTCGACAGTTTTTGAAGTTATCTTCAAAATTAGCTCCAGAACCCCTATTTTTTATGACGAATTCGGATTCAGCGGCATAAAATACATAAGAATAAGTTAGTCTCCATCCCAGAACCAGACACGTTTCTTTGTGGGCATTTTTCTGGTCTTCTCAAGCTTTTACAACCGAAACTCGTCTTTTTCGACAGTTTTTTGAGGTTATCTTCAAAATTAGCTGCGGAACCCCTATTACATTACATAGCAAATTCGGATTCAGCAGGTCAAAGCAGGCAAGAAACAAAGTGTTTTTGATGTGAAGCAAATATTTTTTTGTTCTTCTCAAGCTTTTGCCACCGAAACACGTCGTTTTCGACAGTTTTTTAAGGTTATCTTCAAAATTAGCTGCGGAACCACTATTTTTTATGATGAATTAGGATTCAACGGCACAAAATACATAAGAAAAAGTTAGTCTCCATCCCAGAACCAGACACTTGTTTTGTGGGCCTGTGTAATCGCTTTTGGGATAATTCTAAAATTTTAGCGTTTTAGAAAATGTCCTATATCTTTTTCATTACATGATTTCTTTTAATGATATTTTAGCAAGTACATTCTTAGGATACTTTTTAAGATGATTTCGCTGATGGTATTAAAATATTTCTGTTTTCATTTGTTTCTGAGTTAATAATCTCTTTAACTCAGAAACAAAAATGTTACTCAAATAACTTTAGTTTTTCTTATGGGCGCCATTTAACTTTAAAGTTAAACAGTGCTCAAAATATGCTTTCTACCGATGTATCACAATGTTGTCCATTGTGAAACTAAAAAATATATATGTATATATTTTTTAAGTAGGCTACAATTTACAATTTATATAAACAAATATAATAAACTAATGAAAGTAATGTAAACTAAATAATTTATTCTATTTGGAGTCTCTCCTCGTCTTTTGTCACCGCTGAAAAACTGAATTTTACTGATAATTTGAAAGGTGCATTCAACCTGTATTTTGTTGCAAGAACAAATAGTACCAGCTCTCAAAAAAAAACTGTCAAATCTCCAGTTTCTCCATAATGGATACCATCATGGCGAAACCAAATTTGACAGTTTTTTTTTGAGAGCTGCTAATATTTCTTCTTTGCCGAATAATAACGCACCATAGGCCTAATATGTAAGATAAATTTTTAAAAAGTACTTCAATCCTCAAATATTGGAACTTCAACGTTCATGACTTCAAATTTTATGGCCAGCTAATAGTGGCGGCTGGTGGAATTTGAGATTCTCGTATTTTATTAAGGAAAAAATGGGACCCATATCATATTTTTAGGGATGTTTGTTAGACCTGAGTAGAAAGCTATAATAGGGAAAAAACTTCAAATAAAACTTCAAAATAAAAAAATAAAAAACGTCTGCCTCACCAGATCTTGGAAATAGCTTGCAAAATATTTACGAAATATATATTTTTTTTTTCAGAATTTTACAATTTCAAATACGAAATATATTCATCTGAACGTTAAACTCCGATAATGCGAGTGCAGCAACGCTCGGTCGGGTTGCGTTTCGGATGGGTGACCGTATCTGCTCTGTGAATGTTTGTCGGGCAAAGACATCTAGTGGATGGTGCCAGAGGTGGCAATCTGAGCCATCTGCTGAACCTCTGTCAGTGGGTTCGAGGCCCGCCTAATATACTTGGCAACTCTATTAGGACATGGGTGTTACTGTGTGAGTGTATCAAGGGTTAGGTGGAAGAGCGCAGAGTGGCGAACCTCGCCCCCGTAAAATCCAAGGCACAAAAAATACTGGAATGAAATAAAAATTGAAATTACCATAACCCAAATACATACAGATCTCGAAATTTCGAAATAATTACAAGTATAAAAAGACTTTGTATTTACTTAGTAATTATTGTAACGTTTTGTCCAACTCGGGTTCGTGTTGGTGTGCAAAAATAGACACGCACTTTTGAAACATTAAAACACAATTTATTTAATTACACAATAACGAAATGAACTACAGACTAACATTACTATTAATTTATATACACTAATTTATATCCGAATTTATGTGTGCGAACATTTTACAAAATGTGAACTGCAGATATTTATTGTTGACTGATTGTTCCGCCCTACTGCAAGTTGTATATTCCGCGCCGCCTGGTGTGTGGTTCCCGGCATTCCCAGAATAAGCGGGCTCCTTCGAGATGGGCCGCGGTGGTTGTTGAAGTCTCATTGTTGACTCTGTACATTTTGAAAAAAAATATTTCTTAAATATTTTGCAAGCCATTTCCAAAATAATGGAAATAGGTCTGGTGAGGCATACGTTGTTTGAAATTCTTGTTCGCAAGTTTCGCTTGAAGTTTTTTGTTATTATTTGTTTATAGCTTACTACTGGAGTGAGTGCTGGAACCTTCGGCGTAGAAACAAAAAACTGGACGTTTTCCACGAAACACCGAACTGCTATACTTTTATCGACGCGCGTTTCGCCAACTAAGTTGGCATCTTCAGGAGAAGATTAAAACTAAATTCTAACCTACACACTTGCACTATTTATACTCAATTTGTTGTCACGGTTCACTCCACCGTAACTTCTGTCTTTGTTTATCATAGCAAACAGTGGACTGGTGGCTATCGGACCATTGTCCTTATTCATACTACTGTTACACTTGATGTCTAATCTTTCAAAAGCATCCAAGTGTCTACTGTTTGTTACATTTCTAATTAACTTTAAAGTATTTATGTCTATCCTATGATTGTTGTCAAAAGCGTGTTGGGCAACACAAGATTTTTCCGTTCTGCCATATTTCAAATAAGCCATGTGTTTATTAAATCTAGTCAAAATAGATCTTTTTGTTTGCCCAATGTACTTTTGATCACAGTCTTTACAACTTATTTCGTATATTCCTGACTTTTCGTTATTGTCGATTTTGTCTTTGGGGTTACCCAAAAGCGCCTGCAATTTATTTTTAGAATTATAAACCAAATTGATATTAATATTTTTTTAAATTTTATCAAGTCCGCGGGTAAATTTAGGTTCATATGGTAACGAAACGAATTTCGAATTGTCAGTATCTCTACGAAAAGTCGTGTAATTGTACAGGGTTCTCTTAAATGTATGTTTCCTTATTAACTTGTCCATTAAATGGACTGAGTAACCGTTATTCTTAACTATATTCTTAATTAATTGTTTCTCATGTTCAGGGAACCTAATTTAACAAACTGTTGAAAATTAAACCTTGCCATTTTATGTTGAAAATGGTGGTGTGAATCGCGGTTTCTTTCCTATATACATCAAACTCTAACTTATTTTCACTATTTCTATTAACTAATACATCTAAAAATGGTAGCTGCTCATTGTGTTCCACTTCATATGTAAATTTTATGATAGGGAAACGGTTATTTAATTTAGCAACAAATGTATCTAAACTAATTGCTTTTGTATCAAATACCGCGAAGATATCGTCCACATATTTTATATACATTTTTTATAGCTTGCTACTTAGATTTAGTAATTACTACCTACAATATGATGCGGGTCCCAAGCTTTGTTAATCTCAAATTACACCAGCCGCCACTGCCAGCTCGATCTCAAGATTTCAGTCCTTCGGACTTTTATCTTTGGGGGCATACAGACAATGAAATATATATGCTAGAATCCCCAGAAAATAAATACATTTTAGAAAAACATGTAAGTAATGCATTAGCTAGTTTTAAGTGAACAACATTGGGCCACACTGTACGAGTTAGTTTCTAGCCTAATATATTAATTTTTTTCGTGCGATTCGAGACCGGTTAATAATTGATGTGTTTTCGAGTTTGTGATTTCCTGTGGGGAAACGGCGGCAATTTCCAAACGGAAAAGAACACATGTCAAATTCCGCTGTTTTTTTTTGTTCCCGCTGATGGATGCCCGAATACACGCCTCCAGATGCGATGTGCGGGGGAGAATTATGGAAAAGTAATAAAGTTGTGACTGGCAGGCGACGCAGTTTTATAACTCACGTCTATCAAGGAAATCCCTCGCGCAGCAAAACTTTGCCAAAGACTTTACGACGTGCTATAATAAAAGTTGAATATTTAATACTGAGTATTCGACTTTGTATCATTTCATCATCACATTACTTTTAATAACGATGGGAGTAATGCCAAGAAGGACGGCCTGCCTTTTTTGCGAGGCAGACTAATTATATTTTTTGGAGAGGATAACACATTCGAAATCTTCAATCCAAAGCCTACTTTAATATTTTTTTAGAAGATCGAAAAATAAAATATAGTTTTAGGGGTTTTTATATCAGAAAATCAACGACCCTTCTGCTTCGATATCTTCGCCGTCAAAACTGGAGAACACTAATTTTCGTCAAGAGATTAATATTTACAATTATTTTCTTTTCTGGTACATGACTAAAAAAACGCAGAAGAAAGTCACCCCTCTACAGGTTATTTTCCTGGGTTTTATACAGGGTTTCCCAAAAAGCAGCGTCAAGTTGAAAGGGTATTACAGACCAGGCGGTAACTGAACTTGTGACAAAAAAGGTTCTCGAGATATTCACTTCTGTAAAATTGGTGAAAAATCATAGTCCATAGCCTTGTGTATATTTAATATCAGCCATTTGAATATGAATGAACAATATTTTACAACAACAGTCTGTTACTGTATATAAAAAACCAATTTTATACTATTATATAATGAATTATTATATACAAACGCAGTTTATGTCTCTACTGACCTATCTAAGGCTTTTGATAAACACATCATACCTAATATTGCAGAGTCAAAGCGGATATGATTTACTTATTCCCAATATGCTTTGTCTGTTCGAATCATACCTCAATAGACATGCTCAGTTTGTTAGTTACAATGGATTTAATTCAAATAAATTCTAACTTATGTCTAGACGACGTCAAGGGTCAACCCTAGGGTTTTCTGATGATATCACAAAAAAATCTCGATGTGCCACATTTATTATACGCTGACGATATTAAACTCTTTTTGAAAATAAATAATGTTGAGGATTGCAATGTCTGCGCCTTTAGTAAATATAATTTTTTTAAAGGAAAATGGATATACATCAAACGAATAACAATGATAAAAATTGCGGAATCTTTTCGAAATACTTAATATTGACTAGGAGGCCATGCTTTCATATTTGAGTATTCAATTTAATTGCAAACAACTTTTCTTATAACTCTTTTCCATAGCGCTAATATTTAAGGTAATTTACTCTTCATTATTATTTAGTTTTTGCTATTTTTGAACACCCTGTATGTTAAATTGAACAAACAACAAACTTTCTGGACGTTTCAGGACAAGCAAAACATTTTATGAAGAATGGCTTTTTTGTCGAAAAATTAAATTTTTTGTCCATTTCGCCTATAGGTAACTCAATCCGGAGACACCCTGTATATCCTCCTATTTCTTATTTGCAGCAATTATTACTTGAGTATGATTGTAAGCCACTGGCTATACGTCGTAATATGCAGTCAGTGATATTTTTGTACAATGTTATTAATTCGATATTTGATACTCCTGATATATTGTAAAAAATTAATTTCAATGTACCTACCTGATGTCTTGTGGTCAACAAGACATCACCACGACATTTTTTAATTGTATGTAGCTAGTACAAACATATTACAATATTCACCTTTGTATGTCATGTGCAGAAACCACTCATCTTGTTCCCTAGGAACAAAAATCAAAAACACGGAAACTATGTGATATACTTGACGAGCTTGTGATTGTAATGTTACGGGGGTGATCTAACAATAATCTTAAGCCTCAGCAACCTTCAACCCTACGACACACATACTCAAAACCTCATAATCTCAAAAACCTTAACCTCAAAAAACCATATATTTTTTTTTGTGTGTTCTGCAACTACTACAGCGCAGAAAATGATGAAATATGAATATGATATAGTATTTCTAATGTGAATGTGAAGACATGAAAAAAAGAAAGGTTGTCAGATATATTTTCTAAAATTGCTAAGCTCACTATACAACTGTTATATTCATACTTCAGTAAACTGTTAGTTCGTGACGTTCTTAGAAAGCTAGTTTGGATATTTAAAAAAATACATAGGTATGAATTTATTAGTTAGCATTAAAATAAGGCGTTTAAAATTGCTTTAAAAAAATAATTAATTAAAACAACTTTATGTATATTACTCTACTTAAGAAAATTTTGAAGAGTCCGCAACATGCAGCATTCACGCTGTGAGCTACAGTGACCCAATTAGAATATTTTGCATTGCATCGAATACGTTGGTTAACTATTCATGCGACCCACTGTGTCGTTAAAATGATTTACGACATTAGTAATTCCCTATTGTTTCCTCCAGTGACGTGTTTGTGTTTGATTTCAGCTAAGCAAACAATGTTTTCATATTGTCTGGCTAAATGAGCATTACAGAAAATTTTATTACAAATATTATGAGTTTTGTATGCAGGCTAATTTTAATCCCCTATATTCATTTGAATGAAAAAAATTATTTCTATTATATGCACGCCATTGGGCGGCGTTAGCCATTAAAGGAATTAAAAATATATCTCTTCACATTCACTTTAGAGGGACTATACAATCATGACTCTCAACTTCATAGCCGTGGAATTCCAAAGCTTCCCATATCCTAATATGGGAAGGCGGTCGGTGGAAGACCCAGTGGCGGTCGGTGGAATTTCACATTCTCGTATTTTCGTAAGGAGGCATGGGACACACACCATAATTTAGGAGATGGTTACTAGACCTATGTAGAGGCAATATAATGCAAAATATTAAAAATTAATTTTTTTCAAAAATGGTGTCGATTAAAGATTGAAAAATGTTCACAAAACTTTTTTCTTTTGCCGAGTAAATTTTTTTTTGATAGTTTTGATTTTCTTGACATTTTGTAGATCTAGTAAAAGTTATGGTAATTTGAATTTTTATTTCATCCCAACATTTCGCCTGTGAGATTTTAAAATAGTTATATATTTACGCAAAATAAGAATTTTGCAAAAATCACAAGTATAAAAAAATTGTATTTACTAGTGATTATGAAAAAAAAATATTTCGCAAATATTTTGCAAACCGTTTTCGAGATCTGCCCGGAGGCAGCCATTTTTTTTAATTCGCTGAAAAAGTTGCGCGGAAGATTTTTTTGCCATTATAGCCTTCTAATTGGGTCTAGTAAACATTCCCTAAAATATGGTGTGGGTCCCATGTCTTCTTACGGAAATACGAGTATGTCAAATTCCACAGACGGCCACTGCCACAACCTCATAATCTCCAAAGTATTAACCTCAAAAACCTTATTATATCTTACTATAATCTGGGACACAACAACATGATGAAAAGGCATTAATGTGATGCAAGCATGACTCTCAAACCAGTCAAACCCATTGACCCGAAATCCCATCGCTCTGAAACTCCATAGCCTCAATCTCAAACCCATTAATATCAAAAACCGTATATCTAGGGCCAATGAAATATGATCCTGAATAGCCCTATGCATAGAGGTATGAATATGATCCAATCATATCTCTCAACCCTAGAGCCTTGAAACTCCACAGCTTCGAAATTCCATAGCTGTGAAATTTCTTAAACTAATTTCCATATTTCCGGAATCGAAGGACATGATTGATTCACATTCATATTTTTTCAATTGCAGAACACATATATGTTTTTTTTTTTTGAGGTTACAATTGTTGAGGTTATGGGGTTTTGAGTATGTATGTCGTAGGGTTGAAGTTTGTGAAGCTTGGGGTTATTGTTAGATCATCCCCGTAACATTACAGTCACAATCTCGTTAAGTATAAGATATGGTTTCATAATTTAGTATTTTTCATAGGGATTTTTGTTCCTATGGGAAGAATGATATTCGTAAATACATCTTGGCCTCAGAATTTGATTCAGAGCATTGAAAAACGTTGAAGGGGAATAGTCTTCTCTGGATTTGTGTGCCTGCGTAATCAAGCTACCATGTAAAATGTGTTTTTTGATGTTAGAAAAAATATTAGCGGTAAACGAGGAAAACTAAGGTCTAATTCGAATTCAGCGACCCCAAAAACTTAGAGTGGACCGGGTTTGTACTTCCGCGCATTGGAAAACCTTTTGTGGTCCTGTGTAATTATTAACATATTTATCAATTTTCCTTATGTGTTGTTTTATACCATGTGGGGAAAAAGCATGGAAACACCTAGAGATTCCGCGAAATTGGTTACAATATGAAAAATCAAGGTCATACGCAATGGCAACTTTCAACGATGAGTCCAACGGTGACCTTATATTTGACCTTGAACCTCAATATCAAGGTCATTTGAAAGTCAACCCATATTTTTGATGCCACAGTTGAAAAGAGCGGGAAATTTCACGTTCAGATATGTATTCAGACCTGAGTTCAAGGTGACCTTTATGGGTTGGACAGAGGTCAAACTACTGTAATATGGAACTAGGGATTGCAATCCGGAAAACCGCATCCGGTAATCCGGCGGATCCGGCATCATAAGACGTCTATCGGATCCGGCCTCCGCTCCCACCGATCCATTATATTAAAAAATACATGGAACATGAATTTATTGACAATAAAACCGACAAGTGTACGAGTAGAAGCAGAAAGGGCCTTTTCCCCCCCCCCCTTTTTTTTTTTTTTTTCTTTTTTTTTTTTTTTTTTTTTTTTTTTTAATTTTTTTTTTTTTTTTTTTTTTTTTTTTTTTTTTTTTTTTTTTTTTTTTTTTTTTTGTTTCTTTACTTAAAATAAAATTAAAGTAAGTATGTTAAAAAAAAGATGTTTTGAACACGTTACTATGACAATTGTGCCATTGATTAAACATATTCATTGTGACTGTCATAATTATAAGAATGAAACTACCTGGTGTGCCTAAATTACCTAATTATTGTGGTCTCAGTTGATAAGCTTGATTTTAGTTTTTTAGATTTAATATAGTTTAGTTTAGTTTAGTTTGTTACTTATAACGAGCCATTCAAAAAAAAAACGTCATCAATGTTGGTCGAGCAAAAAAATACGTATTTCTGTTCTATCTTAAATGTATAACCTTATTTAATTGTCAAGGCTGTTACATCATGTGGCGGCCATCATTTATTTTACATTTGTGACAGCCACTCGTCAAAAGTTTGACAACAACACAGTTTCGTTTTGAGATTCAACATACCCGTTGTTTCCATCTCTCTCGCTCATAGCCAGATTTGACGACTTTTTTTTTTTATGGATTTATAATGTAATGGAAGTTACATTACAAGATATCGTTGATGTTATTTGTGAAATCTAGTAAGTGAGACTGAACTTAACCGCCCGTCATTATCTAATTATTATAAATCTAATATAACAATTGCAATTTGACTAGTTACTTACTTAGATTAATTATATCAGTGTAAATTAAGTTGATGGCATAAGAAATAAACGTTTTTTTTTTATAAACTTTGTAATATATTCACTTGATCACCTTTTATACAGTTGATTTTGGAATGAAAAGGCAAAATAGTTTTGATGGAACCAATACGGCCGGATTCGGTCGGATCCGGCTGGATCGTTGGAAATCTGGCCGGATCCGACCGGATTGACATTGGTGCCGGATTGCATCCTTATATGGAACCTCGTGGGAATCAGTAAAAATAATTAAAAATTAAGGTCGTATCCTGAGGTAACTTTCAACGACGAGGCCAATGGTGACCTAATTTTTAATTTTTTAACCAATTTAGTTTGACCTTTGTCCAACCCATATAGGTCACCTTAAACTCAGATCTGAATACAAGTCTGAATGTGAAATTTCCTGCTCTTTTCGATTGTGGCATCAAAAATGTGGGTTGCCATTACAAAAACCAAAGTTGACCTTCAAATGACCTTGATATTGAGGTTCAAGGTCAAATCCAAGGTCACCATTGGACTTTTCGTTGAAAGTTACCACAGAGTACGACTTAGTTTTTTGCTTTTTAATTTTTAACTAATTTCGCGGAATTCCTACGAGGTTTCATATTACAATAGTTTGACCTCTGTCCAACCCATAGAGGTCACCTTGAACTCAGATCTGAATATATGTCTGAACGTGAAGTTTCCTGCTATTTTCGACTGTGGCAACAAAAATGTGGGTTGCCATTACACAAAACTAAGTTGACATTCAAATGACCTTGATATTGAGGTTCAAGGTCAAATCCAAGGTCATCATTGGACTCTTATTTGAAAGTTACCATTGGGTATGACCTTGATTTTTCGTGTTGTAACCAATTTTGTGTAGAATTATTAAAAATTCTTCGTTTAAAAAAATTCGCGGAATGCCTAGGTGTTTCCATACTTTTTCCCCACCCTGTATAAACATAAGGTGGACTGTGCATTTCTTGTAATTTGGTACCAGAAAAAAATTTCAAATCTAAGTTTTCAACGAGAATTGGTTTAAACCAATTTTGAAGTATGACGAAGAAATAATGTCGTTGTTTTTCCATTAAAAAAAATCTACAAAGGATTTTTTAAGAAAATTTGGCACCAAAATCGTTTGCCACTAGGGTGAGTAATAAATAAAAAAACTATAGAGGTGTCCTGGTTATTATTAAGCCACATTGTACTTTTACATTTTTGGGACTATCCCTTAATTTCCAAAGAAATTTTGTGATATTTTCAAAAACGTGCATGCATTTGTTTATGGACACAAGGTTAAAGACTTATCAATACATTTACATTAAATGTTGAAAGAGTAATTTGAACTTTTCCAGAAACACGTGTAACATGCGTTGTGAAAAACAGATGTAGGAAATAACTCCAATCCGACGCTTAATTAACTTAATGCTATAGGAGGACAATTTAATGACCGAAACAGGTAAACAACGGGGCTGCTGACGTTCAAATTCTGTTTGTCGCCGAAATGATGGAAGAGGAGAAAAACAAGGGCATCAGCGCTCGTTTTTGTTGGCAACTCTTGGGTCTTCGGTAAATGAATATTTGCAAAAAAAATATTTATATATACAAAATAAAAGAGAACTAAGTGGCATGCCAATTTGTGAGTGAAAAACAAGACTCTAGGCGACCTGTTTACTAAATGTGGCATCGCAATTTTAAAATGAACCTGTAATTTGGAGAATTATAAAGACCTATTCCATTTTGTTCTGTCGGTATGAAAGAAGGAAGAATGCAATTAAATTTAACATTATTTGGCGATAGCTATTTATATAATACGAGGTGTGTAAATTAATGTAATGAGACTGGCAACGTAGCGCTCGATCTAGCAACACTACGGAGACGGGACTTGGAAGGGCGGTAGGTTAACATGTAATGCACCTTCAGTACAAGTTTGAACTTGTTAGAGTTATTTGTTTGTTTGTTGTGACTGTTTTCGTAAACCGTTTTTTTCTACTGCGTTTTAAAAATGAATGATATTAATTTTGAGTAACGGTGTGCTACCAGGTTTTGCTTCAGACTTCGACACAGCGCAACAGATACTTTTGCCAAATTTCAACTCGCCTATGGAGACTGTTTTTTCAAATGCCCAGGTTTTTCGGTGGTTTGAGGCATTCTCAGAAGGAAGAGAGTCGATTGAAGATGAACCACGCAGCGGAAGGCCCTTATCTTCAAGAACCGATGAAAATGTCGATAGAATACGGGATCTTGTGCATTTAGATCATCAGTTAACGACAAAAATGATCGGGGAAGAGTAAATGAGACCCACTGATAAGGAGATTGACGAAGGGAATTGGGGATGAGAAAAATCTGCGCAAAAATGGTTGCAAAAAACTTTTGCAACCATGTGTCTTGACTTTTCGAAATCGATTATAAATGACCTCCATTTTATGGAACGAGTCATTACTGGTGATGAGACTTGAATGTTTGAGTACAATCCGGACACTAAGCGCCAAAGCATGGAATGGTACACTTCAAGCTTTCCAAGACCCAAAAAAGCAAGGATGAGCAAGTCAAAAATCAAATGTATGTTTATTTGCTTTTTTGATAGCCAGGGAATAAAATTGTCCGCAAAGAGTTTGTGCCCCCAGGCCAAAGAGTAAATCAACACTTTTACAGAGAGGTTCTTGAAAAATTTCGAAAAAGGGTCATGCATGTGAGACCCAACATCAAGAACAACTTGATATTGCATCACGACAATGCGCCTTGTCACGCAGCCATTTCAGCGAACAAGTGATATGAACGAATATTAAAACGGAAGACAGTGAATGATCATGCACTCTAGTCCATGATCGTATGAACTCTTACTTCAATATAGTCAGAGATCAAACAGCGTGATTTATTTTCTCATAAAGGAATAGAATGCCATACCTATGTCGAAAATTAAATCTAATATATGTTAACCAAAGAGCTGGCTCATAGAGCCAGACTTTGAAGATCTCTTTGATCTTTGAAGAGTTTTCCTTCTTTTCTTCGTCTTTTACTTGAACATATCTAATGTTAAATATAATTCAAGCATTTTGTTGCCAATATTTAATAATTAACAATACTTTTGAAAATAATACTGCATTAAATTGATGACGATTTTTACATGACACTGTTGACGTCGTCCATCTCAGATCTCGAATAGAAATGAACGAAAGCCAAAAATGAATTTTCTGCCACTTCCATCTAATAAACCCTCTAAATATACCAACACTTAGCACTAATTAAAACACCAAATTCCAAAAATTAATTCACCAAACGAAAAGAAAGGGTCACCCTCTCCCGCCCACTCTCTCCGACAAAAATATACACATTAAATTGGAACTTAATTAAAAAGTACCAGTTTCTTCCGCGTAGTTGCCTCAATTAAATGTTTTATTACGTTGTTATGCCCGCCGAGCCTGCAGCAGAATTTTTCCTTTTATATTTCGGAGTTAATTTGGTCGAATTAGTTCAGCTTTGGTTGGGGAATTCGTCTTTGTAAAAATGATTCCCGGCAGCGGGTTCGCGTTTAGGTGGGAGATACAGCCTGAGAGATAGATGTTGAACCGTAATAACATTTTTAATTTACTTTAAGGCAGCTGAATCGCGCTGACGACGCGATTATCTGCGGTCGAGTCGAGATAAAATAAAATTGAAAGGTAAATGTAAAATCAAAGGAGGAGTAAAATATTGTGGAATCGGTGAGGACATGGGGTAATGTGGTAAGGGACGATACAGGACGATACTCCTATTGAGATTCAAATTCAAATGTTGGGAGATGGTGATAGTCCTATTAGCTACCGCGACCTCTTGAGATCTATTGTAGCACTCCCACTGAGTTTTTGAACATCTTACAGACCGTGATCCCTTTATCAGACTCCACAGCCTCAGCTGGACCCTTTGTGTAGCTATTAGCTTTTGGGCCTCGTTGAATAGTCTTGTTAGTCCTTCACAATGACTAACGTGAATCTGAGGTTTTCTCTTCTTCCAGGCAGAATGTGCATTTTTTATCAGACTAATTAGGCTCATGTTTCTATTTAATCGATAATGCCCTGTCAGTACACTTGCTATAATTCCTGATATCCTTTCTATTTTGATTTATATTTAAGTCCCGGTACCCAAGCCAAAATCACTCTGTTTTGGCTTTCTAATTTTCATGTGGTCTGCATGGAGCAGATTGTTTTCAGCACTGCTTAGCTATGAAAAAAAATGGCAATTATTGACTCTTTCTCAGTTCCCTACCTTGTTATTTCCATAGCAGTCTGAAACATTGTTGCATATTTTCGTAGACTTCGAGACTTTTTTTATTTAATTTATGTTTTTGCGTAATTTGTGTATTGGCTCGTTCTGCCAGTTCTCTTTTGGGGACCGAAACTTTGAGAAAGAAAGAATAACGTTGACTTCTAGGTGCCTTTGCCATTTTGAGTCCACTTACTACTATACCGTGGCCTGCCTACAGCAGCAGAGGCATCGTGTCATCGTGTTGTTTCATAGGGGTTTGCTTCGATCATCGTACGCAAGCGCTCGATATCCAGTTGAGGTAGCCTACCAGATCGTGGTTTATCGTCGATGCTGTAGTCGCCAGATCGAAAGCGTGAGAACCATCTTTTGCTTTTTTAATAAGGTTTGTTGCCAAACGCAACCACTAGACTTCGGTGTACTTTGGTTGTATTATAGTAAACGACATTCATATAATAAAGCCTATCGAATGACACTTGACGTTTCGCTTATATTCACGCTGTATATTACAGTTCCACTTTGAGATTTAATAATGTTAACGCCAATAAGTGCACGCTTTATATATACAGTGTGGAACAGCCAAATGGAATAAATTCAGTAGCTAGATTATTATGCATTTTTTTAGAAAATTCTGGACACGTCAATTACTAATTCTAAAATGGCATCTTGCGACGTAAAAAGTTATCCCTAAATTCAACCCCCCTTCAGGTGACAGCTACAGCCCCTAAATTTTCAAATTGGAAGTAGGGGCTTGTGATACTTCATTTTAAAGGTCTTTTCATTCTCTATTCAAAACTGCTGTGGTTTTAAATTTTATTGCAGAAATTATTATTAATGCAACAGATGTTCAAAATGCATGCCTCCAGCATCTTGGCAGCATCCTAGACGTGAATAGAAATGTCTTCGAACGTTAGTTAACATCTGCGGGGTAATCGAGCTAATTGCAAGTATTATTCTTCTTCTTAAGTCAGCTAAATCGTCGGGTTTGGTTTTGTAGGCCGTACCCATAGGAAGAAGTCTAACGGCGTGAGATCAGGTGATCGTGCAGCCCATTCTACAGAACCACGTCTCCCTATCCAGCGATTTGGAAAGATTGTGTGGAGATATTGCCGGACATTGACTTCGTAATGTGCTGGTGGTAGGATGGCCGTGAAGTGTAAATGTAGTAATCCAAAAAGTGTAAACATTTTCTATTTGTAGGGAGAGAGAAAGTATTTGTAGAGGATTCGTCCAAATACAAACCAAATACAAACATTTTAATTTTAATCTACCGGTCGTAGACTCCGCATATGCGACTCCAACGGTATAAGTAAAATTAGTACTTTTTATTTCATAATAAAAAAATGAAAGGTTCCATTAAAAAAAATTAAGATCACCCCACATCTAGAAATGTTGAGGTAATATTTTTGTCAAATCCATATGAAGATGAAGGAAGTAAATGTTGATAACATTTCAATAACATCTCAACATGTTGAGATATATATTGATCTAAGATCAATAAATATCATTTTTTTGGTACGCGTTTTTTTATACTTTTGGAATACACTATACATGATGTGTAAAACCGACACCGGCCGGTTGTGAAAAAGGATAGTCTATACTTCTCTTTCTAACGTGGTGAGAGGGTCGGTCTTATTCCCTCACTACCTTCGATGCGTATGCGGTTGCTTTTTTATCTGTCGTCTCACTTCTGTTTGTCCTTTTTTATATCTGAGCGATGTCGGTTTTACACAGACTGTATATTTAATTTAGTTTATTCTACAACACATAAAAAAGTCTAAAACAAACCGCACAGTACTAGTCATCAGTCTACACTGCCAGACTAATTTTTAAAGTGAAAAGTTTCAACGATGACCAGTGCACACAATGTACCTATATCGCGAAACCCAGTATTTGTTGACCTACATATTAGAAGGCTATATGGTGCCAGCTAATAATTATTAAATAAATTTAGTGGTCGCGTTGAGTATAAGCCAATAGATACGTTATGAAAATTTTATAGTTCATGAAAATTATATTAAACTCATTTATCGACGATCCTAACATATTTCAGTTAATTTAATTTTTAGCAATTGTAATTAGCATTCACAGCACAATGTTACATGGCTTTACTGTGAACTAATTGCCGTAATATGTTACCGACATTTTACAGCTTTGAGCATAACAATTACTGGCGTACTAATTTTACGAGAAATTCGATTTCATATGGTGACGCTAATACATAAAAGTTATTACTTTTATCTAAATTTGCGATACAATCAAATAATGAATTAATTGTGTTTCAAAAATATCTACAGAGTTGTTATATTCTAGAATATGGCAGGGAGGCCAGATATTTTGATAAATTCTGTTCCAGGCCCCCAAATAAATGTTATAGTTATTTTATTAAACTTATCATGATTTCTACATAGATATGAAATTAAGAATAATCTGTTATGATTTGATGAGTATGACATACTTCTACCCCACGGTATACAAATAGAAGGTATGATATCTAGGCGGTTGAAATACGTACCGCTTTGCGCATGACGTCACCTTGTGCCCACGATCCCAATATTTGCCATAAGAAGTCGTATCAATTTCCTTTATATTTTTGCTATTTTTCATTATCATTTTTCATTAAACTTTTTCATTCAAATTATTTATGTAGATATGTTACATATGTGGAGATAAGTTTTGATAAATATCGACCGTGAAATTGGAACGATGAAATAATTTATTGAATAAGTGTTTTAGAAAGTGTTTTGTTCATGAAAGGATGTTTACCCGCGAAAACGAAATTCGAGTTTAATTTTCTTGAATGGATGAAATAACTATGTAAAACAAATGTAATACAAAGTTTTATTCACCAGTATCAGAGCAAGTATCGTCTGAATTTAATTTATAAATAATATATCTTACTGTCACGTCGAGTGGCATTCTACCATCTAAAATAATTGTTGGTCTAACACTTTAACTAATGTTAAATATAGATATTCTAATTTTATTACGTGTTTAATTTGAAATATGCACTTATGTTTTGCCAGTAGCAAACAGTTTTTCTTATTCTAAAAAGGGTATGTATGTCTTAGGTAAAGCAGTTGTTAAAAAAAGATTATAAAGTAATAATAAAACATAACAGTGTTTATTGAGATAATACAATTAATGTTAATAGGTAAACACAATAAGATCCTTAGTTAATAATTTATAATAATGTAATAGTTAATAAAGTAAATATTATTAATGTTTATTAATATTATAAATAAAATAAATTATAACCTACAATAAGATCCTTAAGTAACAAAGATAGTTTTAGGTCCTAAATAGTAGGATAGGATATATAAAATTATCTTTACAACTAAAATGGATATGTTCCGAAATTGTTTTATACAGTTGAACAGTTTTTAGTGGATATCCTGTATATAATTATTATAATATAATAAGAATACAGACCAGGAAGTTTACTCAAACAAAGCCTTTTAAAATTTGTTCCACAGTTTTCTTGTCCTGCCGTTTTCTCTGCCGTTGTACTCGATCAGACTTGCTCGGATTTTTTTTCTCTATTGGGAAGATCTAAATCTTTTCGGTTGATATCCGAGCAACTCATGTCTTAGATTTCGCTCATAATCTTCGTCAACAAAGTGATTTGAACAAATTCTGGCATTATCAACATTGAATGTATCTTCGCGTTTACACAGATGCCTCCACTTTGCTTTCAATTTCTCGTCTTTGAGAAAGCCAAAAAACATGAAATTGTTTTTAGAACGATTGTTCGTATTATAACCGTATCATACAGCACACCTCATTTTAACAAATTTTTGCTCTCAAAAATATAAAAACTAGCACAAACTTATCAAGTTGCCTTCAGAACACACTCCTCGCCTGACAAAAGTGGGCACAAGCTGACGTCACAGTCATGGCGCCCGACTGCGCGATATCATACCTTCTATTTGTATACCGTGCTTCTACCCTTACCCGTCAAAGCTATGTCTTTGACAGGTTTAGGCCTAAAACTGCGATCTGACTTTGACAACTTTCAAATTGTCACGATTAATATTCTAAACTAAAACACTTTGTATCTGTTTTGATTTGTACCTGTTTTGTTATAATAAATAATCTCATAAAAGTTATAATAAATAATCTCGATAATCTCAAAAAAGTAGATTACCGTCGTAGAGCAGAGCTCTGTCAGTTTTTAAATAATCTTGGTGAGAACGACCTGGATATTATTTCTGGCATGGTATCCAATTAAGCATGGTTTCATCTCACTGGTTACGTGAATTCGCAGAACATGATAATGTAGAGAGTTGTGAGACTTGTTTTTTTGTCGAAGAGATTGGTTCTTGTGCTGTCAGTCAAAGAAGAAAATGGGTTTCCCGATTTGATGGATATTCGAATCTAAATGTCTTTCACACTCTCGGCGTCTACGAAATATATATCGACGATTGCAAGGAACACATAAAATATGTGATCCTCCTATTGTAAAATCGTCGTAATTTTCAATAAACATTTTCAGTCTATTCACATGGTAACGCCAATGGTAACAACAATGCCATTATTGCAAAAATCCACGCAAAATCAAATAACACGTAAATACACTACACGAATTCACGAGTTACTCACTCACTCACGACACATAAAGTTATTTTGAACTTGGCGTACTGCCGTCCATCCGCTCGCATCGAGGGACTAACGTATAATACTACGGGAACGGCGCACACACCGTGGCTAAATTGCATTCAAGCATCTCGAATACCCGCACGGGAGTGAGGTACAGGTAAACCTCGTTTTACGCCGAGGTTCCGTTCCAACAGACACCGACGTAAAAAAAATCGGCGTAAAATGAACACAAATATAATGGACGATATAAGGTTAGGTTCCGTGTCAAAATTCTAAGAAAAATCTAACATATTTATTTAATACATAGACTATATACATATATTCTAAATAAATTATAAATGTATTCAATAAATAAAGTTTAAATCATTTTACAAAATAAGTAATAATATCTTAATACAATTAATGAATACTAATTCACTAGTTCGTCGGTACGAAATTAAATTCTCAAACTTTTTTGAAAAACGCATCCAATTTCATTTGCTTTGATTGTTGTTTCCTTCGATTGAAATCCCCGTCTATCTCACAGAGCTCGTCTGTTAACCTTTCTATAGAAGAAAGGATACGAGTTAGATCGACCGTTTTAGGGTTCTATCATTTTCTTTCTCATCCTCCTCTTCTTCTTCTTCAAGATTTTCTGATTGAAGGTTATCTCCAATTCCTCCATCAACTATTCTAATTCTTTATTTGAGAGTGGTTGGTCATGCACCTCCAACAGTTCGGTCACATCTTCGGTTGTTACGTCTTCGAATCCGCATTCGTGTGTAAGTCTGATAATGTCTAATAAAACAACGTATAAAAGTGTGTCTGGTATTAGAATCGCAGCGCCTACTGTCATCTGGTGTCGGCCGACTCGGGGAATCCCAATGTCGGCAACAACCGGCGTAATTGTGAATCGGCGTAAATCGAACCGGCGCAAAACGAGGTTTACCTGTACTAGTATCCCAGTACGCGTTACTAGGCACGGTCAATACACGTATGCACTGACACAAAATATTCGCGTATACAGTGTGTGTTAAGCCAACATCGGCCGGTTATGAAAAAGGACAAATACATGTGAAACGACATGTAAGACGCAACCATCCTTACGCATCGAGGGTAGTGGGAAAATAAGACCGGCTCTTCACCACCTACCTAATCAGTACGAGTAAATACGTCTGAACCTGAACCCTTCTTCCACACAGCACGGCTAATCGCCCGCCGCCGCGCCGCCGAGCCAAAATGCCTTGCTGTACTAATAAGATTATGAGTAATATTTTGGAACCTAGTGTTTTTAGAAAGTGTTGGCCTATTTGGAAACACATGTTAGCAAATGAATCTTTTAATTTACGTTCAGAATTGCCGTTATGATGCCATGCTATACGACATTCTGATATACATATGTATTTCTTCGCGTGAATAAACCATTTTAATAACTGTTTACTTCAACTACACTTCTCGCTCTGTCTAGCGGCAGGTGATGAGTGGACCGGTCTTATTTTCCCACTTACCATGCGTCGATGCGTATGCGGTATCTGTCGTCTCACTTTGTTTGTCCTTTTTCAAAACTGGCCGATGTTGCCTTTACACAAACTGTATAATTTACAAGGCGCTTAAAAAATACGATTTATACTTTAATTACAATAGAGTTAAACAGTGTCGTGAGAGTGTGTTGTGGCATCGGGCCCTAGATGTTATACATTGAGTGTTTTTAAAATTAACCGTAGAATTCAAAATTACAGTCATAAACAGGGCGTTTCAATTAAAATAAACAAATTGACATTTATTTCCGGTTTAAGCGGATGTAGCAGTTCTTTCAATATTTTACATTTACTATCATAGGTTTTACGATATACAGGAGATCCACTCGGTATGGGATTTATTTTTCAAGGCCATACCGACTCCGGAAGAGTCGGTATGCGGAAACTCACACTTTAGAGCTGTCTGAAATCAGTACAACGCACGATTCAAGGTAATCGTGTTACTTTGCTGATCCCCCTAAATCGACAGGGGTAAACGGCCATTCTCTTTCCGTGGCGTTGTGTTTCCCTGCGTAATCTAAGTTCCCATGTTAATTATTACATCAATGCGATCTTCCTGACGCACATCTCGTTATTTCTTACGTGCAGTACCTGGCATTATTAAACCTTAATTATACCAATTTGTCCTTATTTAGTTAATAGGTTCTCAATTTAATTAATTTGGCTAATGTACAGGAGTCACCTGAAATTGGCACCCCATTTATTTCTCTTAATTTTTATCGAATCGAGGATTTTATTTTTTTTAATATTTAGAGTACTTACTTCAAAAACTCCTAAAATTGTAACTGTGCGAAAGAAAATGTTTTTTTTTTTTAATAGAACACCCTATATCTTTTGTTTAAAAATATTGTCCGTAGTCTTCTGACCACAAAAAATGTGATTACTTTATGATTACTTTAACTGTTTTCGAGATACATCGAGATATCTTGCTTAACCCTCAAACCACACACTGGTGTGAATTCGCACCAGTAAAATTTTTAGCTAGCTTTTCTTCCTTTAGCTAGCTTCAGTCAAGCGTCTACAAGATCTACCTCCACTACGATAAATATGTCTCCCACCCACCTACTCCTTGCCGGTGTTGACTTACTCAATCCTGCTACAGCTGCCGAGTGAGCGATCTAGAATTCGAATTAGTGCATATTCGCACCTGTGTGCGGCTTACGCCTACGGAATTGTGGTCAACACAGATTATCCAAATTCGTGATTTTTCTTGTGGACGGCGTATTTTTGTATTTTTGTTTTTCAACAGATAGTTGAATTTTCAATAAAGATGTATTTCTCCTTGTATAAACTATTACTTTCTCTCGAGACCATGACCTGGAAATGTACTAAAACTATTAATAAATTAATGAATTTAGAGTAGTTAGATCAGATTTCAGAAGTAGGTAGATATTCATTTAAAAGTGTAAACTTTTTACTCATAAAAACATGCATTTTTTTGTTATTTTTGGATGATATTCTTATCCAATAATACGACACTTTTGAGTCATTGGAAAAATGCTCATTGTTCCTGTACTATATTTATATATTTTTTTCTATAAAATATAACCTTTTTTACTAAATAATCACCTTAGTTCCATGAGATTTTGCACAAATTTGAAAAAAAGAAGTGAATTTTGAAAGGGTCAATTTTTTTAATAATCATTTTTTACGGTATCGAGTAGTTTTGAGTTTATCATATATAAATCGTCAATCAAAATCATAAAACCCCAATTCGCACCTGTGTGCGGCTAATGGGTACTGGAATGAAGTGTGCTGTTTGAGGGTTAAGCCCGAATTGTCAAAAATCAGTACTGTCTCCAAGCCCTAACACTTCTAACGAATGGTTTCGATCCACCACCCTGTGTTTATTGTTCATTCGTAATCGAGAGTGACACAAATTCCATTTTTTTAACGTTGCGAATTGCGACTACCCAAATACAATCAAAACGATCGACGCTGATAGAGAACTTCCTTCCTCACTTCGCTGCGAATTTAAATAACAAAGTATTAATTGAGGCCCGCCTCGGGCGCCATTTATTACCCCATCCTCTGTTCCCTTTCACTAGGCCGATACCTTTCCTTGCTATTTTTTATCGACTTTAAGCCCATTCAAATTTATTCCGCTGTCGCGCCCCTCCCGATTCTAAACAATGAGGGCGGATAAATTAAGGTTCTCGAGCATATTTGCCTCAGTTGATGAGGAAGATTTGACATAAATAAATTCGGTTCATATTACGTTGGGCCGGCCAAAATACAGAGTAATAAAAGGCCCCAGAAGCAACGCAGGAATTAATGTGAGAAAAAACATAGTATTTAGTACATAGTCAGTAAAACAAACAAACCACAACGTTTGTCTCAATCAGTGTGTGAGAAGAAAATAAATAAATTATTAACAAAGTCAACATATCGCCAAGATGTCTAAGTTTATCCACCAACAACTGGCACTCAAACACTGCCTGTTAATGACGGCTCCGCCGTTCTACAAATTGTATACTCCTGAAGTTATGCTGGAATCCGAAGTAGCAAGGATGTACTGGGATAGGCTAATCATCACCGACTGAACCATGGACTTCAACCGACCAGACTCTTGTCTTTAAAAACAAGGAACGACGAATAAGGATCATCACATAAATAGCAATACCACCCACACACCTTCAAGCGGCAGGAGGGGAAGACCGGGAAAAAGGAAAACCCGGCAATGGGGCGGAGGGCCCTTTAGGGGGGGGGGAAAGGGAAAAAAAAAAAAAAAACATCAGCAAAGGGAGTAATGACGACCAGATTCGCCAAGAACATCGCGGCATTGAGACATTGGCCTTTTTATTAGAAGTAGCCACAAGGCAGTCCTACTACAAACTTGCCACATTTTTAGAAAGATTTTGGGATATGATAAATGTCTTCCTTCACCTGAATCTAATTCCTAGAGGGGTCAAGGAGTGGTAACTCACCTGTGTTTACAACAGGAATAGGTAAACGTGTTCTAGCATTTACCTGTGAGCATTTAAGTGGGGCTATATATTAATAATATACTGAATAATTTATTAATAATCCCACCAGTTTATTATACCACCTTTGAATATCTCAATTAATATGGAAGTATAATCTGAGTACTTGTACAGTGTACTCTAATAATGCGTATTGAAGGCGATGAATCAGATCTTCGTTATACGCTGACCCCCGTTGTAACGAACGGATAGAAAAAAACATTACAACTATCCCACTTTCAGTTACATTTCATGCACTGCAGATAAGGTTATATTAGAGGCTTAAGGTTTCGCCCATTTATTTATGTAAACAACAGATGCTACGCTTAAATTAGATTAAAAACCTACAGTTGGCTCAATCGTTTATACAAATTTCGAATTCGTGTTCTTCTCAAATACTCTTCAACAATGTAGTGACGCAACATAGCAAACACAGATTTAGGCAGTGTTTCGAGAAACTTCTGAAGCATTGTGATCGTCCTCCTGGTCCTTAATTTTCGTTTTTTGGTTGGCTCTTCAGTTTCGTGCTATAACAGCTCCGTGAACTGGTGGCCCCAGTGAATTGTTAGAAAATTAAACAAAATATTTCCCATGATTACCCTTGGACTGAACATTATTACTCACCGTAATTTCCCACTAATTAAATCTGATTACCCATCTTTGAAAAACAAAAGTAACATATTGAGGAGATCAACTCACAACGTTTCCGCTAAAGTGAAAATACGACGTTTTCTTTTCGATAATGATTGTCATCGATTGCCTATAAATAAGTTTTGATGGCCCATTTTTTGAAAAGGGGTAAAAAAGGAGTGATTTGGATTTTTCGCAATACTAGTTCCAAATTTCTGATACACCCAATAAAGCTAATAAATATACCCAGCCAATATTTGGTTTGTTTGTTAAACTAAATTGAAATGAAACTAAAGTAAACTTCTACCCATTGTAAAACAAGGTAATGGTAGACCTAAGTAAAAGGATGTAATACCAAAAGAACTTCAAATGAAACTTTGATGGTTATTGAAAAAAAAATCAAAAAACTTCTACCTCACCAGATTGCTGTGTTGGAAACGGCTTACAAAATATTTGCGACTTTTTTTTCATAAGTACGAAGTAAATACATTCTTTTTATACTCCTAAGTTTGTTTTTTTTTTTTAACTAGAGATATACACAAGTTTCGATAATTTGAATTGTTTTCTCATCCCAGCATTTCGTTTTAGATTTTAAAATAGACAGCAAAAAACACGAGAATAAAAATTTGTTATATCCACTTGATAATTCAGAAAAAAAAATATTGTGCATACATTTTGCAAGACGTTTCCCCTCTGTAATCGTCTGATGAAATATTCAAATGCCAAATAACGTGTATGAAAACTTTTATTAACAGCTGAACATTTGAAACGTTCACGGTTGCGTCTATAAAAGAAATGAGCACAATTTCAAGTTTTGTCTACATCGGTCAGAGGCAAAGCTACTTTAGATGCACTGTAGTTCCTAATTTTGCGTTAGGAACTAATTACAGTTAAGGAAAGTTTGTTTACTCATATCACACCTGTAGCACTACCGAACAAATTAAACAAAGAACTAATTATGTCTCAGCTACCACAAATTTACTGATGACACAGACAGACAGATTAATCAACAAGTTCGTTACACTTTCGCGACAAAAGACTCCAAACTAAATTCATGATAAACTTTAGAGTACAAATACGGCTAGACCTGCACGAAAACCATCGGAATCAGTTTGTCCCCAATGTGGCGTGGGCGGGGGCCCCATTATGTGTGACAAGCATCTCGAGTCTAACGAGTTTCGTTCAGCAGTTGGTAGAAAAGTTTTTATTGCATAAATTTATTTTCCGTAAATAACCGGGATAACTCGTGGCGTCTATTAAAAAAAGTTGCTTTGAACTCGTTGACGAGCGAGGCGATGTTTTTTAATTTGTTTTGATGTGAGAAAAATACGCGTTTTTGGAAAATTCTCGAATAGGACGCACTATTACAAGTGTGGGTGGAGAATCAATTTTGCGCGAATGAAAAACTTTACGGAACGCGGAAAGACTGGTGGACCATTAGCATAGTAATTAAATTACTATTAGTTCATGATAGTGTATTTTAAAAGTTAAATAACTAATGTAATATTATTTTTTTAGTATTGAAAATACTTCTGGGCATGTGTATAAGAGGACCGTTAGGCAAAAACAGTGCGGCAGACTAGTGTTGGGTATAGAGATAGCACCAGGGCCGGATGCACGGCGGGGCAGACCCCGGGGCCCCCACACATTGAGGGCCTCCACAAACCTTGGATTCAAAAAATTTAATAACGATAAAAAAAATTAATTTTAAAAAATTAATTTTTAAGAAAGTAATGAGTAATGAAATATATCCAAACAAGGGATATCTTCATCCTATGTCAAATCTTTTCAGTGGTGGAACTACAAAATTTAGACCTCTTGCAAAATTCAATAGACGCAAAATTCAAAGTTTATTTATTTGATACGGGGTAAAATGTACACCGGTTAAGGGGCAAAATGACATCTAAGTACGAGACGAAATGCAAGCTTTCAAAGGGCAAAATGCAAAAGGTTCCAAGTGCAAATTATTTTATTTTCGAAAGGGCAAAATGCAAGAGACCAAGCGGTGATTATTTTATTTCCAAAGGGCAAAAGCGAGTCCAAACGAAAATTTTTTATTCATACGGCAAAGTCCAACAAAGAGGGCAAAAGTGTTTTTATGTCCAACGAGGATTTGGAGAATGTCCAAACGAAAATTATTTTATTTCCTCCAGGGCCTCCACTTTCTTCATTGCCCCGGGCCCCGATACCCCTCCATCCGGCCCTGGATAGCACTCGACCATAAAAGTCAGAGCCGCACTTAATACACAGTACATCGCTATATGAAATACGATATGATATTTTTAAAAAACACTACTTGGCAACACTAAAAACATCCACGTATCATAGACGTATTTATTTTTTACTGTTGATCATACTCCCTTCTGATAGACACGGCGCTAGGTAAATACCATTGTGGTTCGTAGAAGTTATTACGGATGTAAGAGTTTGTAATAGTTTTTAAAATTTGAGAATATTTGGTTTCGCGACAACCTGTAGCTAAAGAGGGAAAATGAGAATATATCCATATATCATATGGATTAAAAATCCAATAACATCTTCTAACTTGTTAACCAAGGAGGTTAAGTGGTATTTGTTTGTGTGTATGAATGCGTTAGCAAGTTGGGCAAACCTGCATATTTGCTTTATATCTATGAAACTTGTGGTAGCACATAAAAGTTATTATTTTTATAATTTCCATACCAAAATAAAAGTAAACTTGCAAATGTATGTACATAGTACAATAATAGTGTTTTCTCATTTAATAGTTATGAATACATTAATTGAAATAACCCTCAACAAAGTGAGACTACATTGCTATATAAATATTGACAATTTTTTATATAATTTCTTCGTTTTGACGAGAACCTTACTGTTATCGATAGTTAGCGACAAAGAAAGCAGTCATACAAATAAATAACAACAACACAAATGTTATAATTTATTACAGTGTTACCTTGTGAAAAAAAAAAACATCAAATAACTGCGGATTGATGAGAAAGTTAAATGACAAATTTTAGGAACATAAATCAAATAAAAATTGCGATCTTGGAATACCACGCTGATATTGCGTTGTTTTATGTGTTATGCTTCTTGATCATAACAACAATTCTGTTTATGCCACCCTCTTATATGTTTTCCACACTTTTAAGTCCGGTATACCCTCAAGAAGTTGAAGAGAAAATTGATGCGGATCGCTGCACCTTATTAATCAGCATAAAAAACTGTAAGTAAATACATCACTTCACTGACGCAATCACCTGTTTTGTAAAAATACATCATACATTAGTGCGCTCTGCAGCCAGTCAAATAGCGACTGAGCAACATACAACTAATTAATCTACGGCCCGAATATTATCCCGGTACGGACCCTTCGTTAGAGTGTCCGACCTTGTGTGATATGAACATTTTGCAAAATAGCTGTATTGTGGGAATTATACAGGGTGAGTCAGAAAGAATAAGCCAACACTAAACTGAAGAGACTAGACACGAGAATATTATGATTGAGTTTATTCTGAAATTTTTCAATAATTGAACACATAAGTGGATAAAGGTGTCATGTCACATTTTTCAACTTTTGAGTATGTACTCATGTGAGCATAACACATCTTAAGCTGGAATTTTTTTATTTAATTCTTGATTCATAGGGAATCATTAAACTTTAGAATTGAAAATAGGGAATTCGTGTTTATTGAAGGTTAAATTTAAACCTGCCAGAGATGGCCAAAAAAAATACAAGTCGCTTTGTGAAAAAATTTTACATGACACCTTTATCCACTTATATTTGCAATTGAGAAAGTTTTGATTGTACAAATATGAAAATTGGAAGTTTTGGGTTTTTTTGGTGTGAGAATTACGAATTTTAAGCTTATTTTGACGTTATTCCTATAGGGCGCTAGTTTCACCGTATTATTTAGGTAAACTAAAACATATTTTTTATAACTTAACATAACTAAAGGAACGCAATATGAACCTTTTAAATGCAAATATCTAAAAAAAACGATAGATTTAGACGACCTAGACTAGTTCTCTAGAATTGTGCGTTATAGTCGATAATCTAAAAGGATTATCGACTTGTTTTACGCATGAATTAACAGATAAAAAGTGTTTTAATTTACCTAAATATTACGGAGGTGCACCCTCCAGGAGCAACGTCAAAATAAGCGAAAAAATTCGTAATTTTCACACAAAAAACCATAAAATTGATAATTTTCAGATTTATACTTACTATCATAAACTTTCTCAATTATTGAGAAATTTCAGAATAAAATTTAATATTTGAATACGCGGTATCTTTTAAACCAGAGCCATTGGTATAAGGCATGTTAAGCTCAATCATAATATTTTGGTGTCTAGTAGTATCTCCAGTTTAGTGTTCGCCCATTCATTCTGACTCACCCTGTATATGGATCAAATTATGTATGAAATCAAACAAAAGCGAATATCATCAAGAAAGTGTAACAAATAAAGAAAGAAAATGAAATATCTGAAAACGTCGGTAAGTCAGCTGCACTATACATATTTGAGGGATGCCTCCCGACTTTATGAATTTTTTCACGCCGCATCGTAGTGGGCCTGGGTATAAATAACGCCACTTATAAATAATATGCAAACTGGGAAGTTCCTCTCTAAAGTTTCTGGGTCACACATATACGGTCCCACTTCTCTGAATATCATAATAAAAGCCGACTTTATATTCAAACAGGTAACGTTACATTACAGCGTGGGCCCCTGCTCCGTTCTTATTCATGTATTCGAAATTCAACACCGAGAAACCTGACCCGTACCGTTGTCGCCCTCTTTCCTTGCCGGTTTTTTCTCCTTACCACAGTGAGGTAAGTCCGTTAGAACATTATTTTTCATGCGTCAATCTGCTGCTAAAATAATAGGACATACAAATAAGAAGAGATAAAAAAACACTTACTAAGAAATCACAACTTCCACATCCAATTTCTCCATATTTAACTATAGTAAATTTTATCAAACACATCGGGACATGTTTTTAAAACTGTGATATTTGGGGGTGGTCATAATATTATAATGATCATAAGATAAAGGTAATAAAGGTCATAAAGGTCATAAAGGTCATAAAGGTCATAAAGGTCATATACGATCATTATAATAGTATAACCTTTATGACCGATATAATCTCAATGATCCATATGACTTTTTTTTGACACATTGTACCTTATGGCTGAAATTACCAAATTACCAAATGACCTGAATTAATTTTGACTTTTAAGAGATGTATTGCCGTGATGACCCGAATGACCTTTATGACCTATATGACTAATAAGACCTTTATGACTAATATGCCCTTATGACCCATAAGACCTTTATCAGTTATGTAATCTTTATGACCTCTATCTTTATAAAAGTAGAAATGTAAAAAAATCAAAAAACTATAAAATGAGACGTCACATGAGTATCTTTATTATTTCATATTAATAGAGAACAAAACAATTATATTACCAAATTATCACCGAACTCATATTACCAAATGACCTGAATGACCTATATGATTAATAAGACTATCGGTCTAATTAATAATAATTAGACCGATTAGAATTAGAATTAGAGATTAGAATTAATAATAATTCAATTCACACATGCGCATTATAATTTATGGGGGGGCGTCGCCTACATATTTTATTGCTACTCTATCACGAAAGACAGAGAATGACGCTCATAAAAGTTTTAAAATGACATGTTAGTCTGGCAACTATGGATATAATATTTCTCTGTCAGTTCCCTCTATCCGTCAGAGTTTATTCTTTTCTTATCTTTTAATGCTCGGCTTTGAAATATTGGACTTTCTAAACCTCTATGTCCCTCATAAGTGCAATATTCATTAAGTCTTCAATTTGCATTCAAGATCACAACACTTATTGAAAAATAATGTCCTTGAAGGGAAACACTGTGACTGAAAGGATTAATCAACATTAAATGATGAATATTTCATTTGTTAATTCAAATTCTTTTTTTTCCTCTATGAGCTTGTTTTATATAAGTTTTTTTCCTTATTTATTTTTTTCTGAGCTTGTTTGTAATTTTTAAGTGTGTTTTGTGTGTTTTATTTTTTTTTGTAAATTTTTGTTTTTAGGTTTTGTTTTTTGGGTTTATTTGCCCTCTTGTTTAAAAGTTTTTTTTCAAGTTTTTTCTTTTAAGTTTTTTTATTTTTTGTTTTCCATGTAAGATTTTCCTTTTCCTGTTGTTTTAGAGGTTGGTTCTTTCTTGTGCTGTTTGAGGAAGTGTTTTCAAAGAGTTTTGAGATACTGAGTATTTGATGTTTTTCTGTTCGTTGGTAGGTGGGTTTTTGTTGTTCCATTTTTTGCTAAAAAAATTCAGGGTTTTTGGTTCTCTCATTGGTAGGAATTTAAATTTTTTTTGCCGTATCTCTATTGTTAGTTACAAGTGGGGCCTTGTCTGATCACCAAGTTAACTCCAAAGTATGCCAAATATGTTGTTACAAAGTCAGTATAGTGTTGTTTTGGAATGTATTTCCGTATATAAAACGGTGTTGACTTCTTCTTGAATGGATGAATATTTTAATTTGTTCATCCTTTTTTAGTTTTAGAGACGAGATTACCTGAGTAGGGGTATAAAAGGGAGTTCGGTACCTGGAGGATGTTTCCACTTTTTTTTATGGAATTTATCTTTACAGATGACAATAAAACTTGACTTTTATATTTCTCGAACATGTAGTATTTTGTTTAAAAAAAGTGCTTGTTAGTTCAAATAGTATCGGACTTTTTTTGTTCCCCTGTGATAATCAGACAATTTCTAATAAGTATTCTAGTTTATATTTCGACGCGTTCTTGAGTTACTATTCATCATATTCCATATCCACTACGTAGATGTAGTGATACGACGGGCTTCCGCAACAAGTGATGACCTGATGTCAGATTATGTACATTAGATTACTTTCAGGATATTATATTATATTCATAATTCTTTGTATGATTATACTGAGATCTATTAGTTAAGATTAGGTGAAGTTTAACTAACTAGTTATAAACAATGTTTATAGGCAATTTATTACATAATAGATTGTAAGGATATTGTCAGGCACGGTTATGTCTTCAAGGTTAGTATTATATTTTTTTCTGATACCTATTTGATTTCATTTCCTCAGTAAAACTCAGTTTATAAAATACTAGACAATTACGACACATTTGATACTTTTTCTCAAATACTAAATCTTGTAAAATAGCGAAACCAAAAACTTCTTGATGTCGTGGAATTTTTGGTAGCACTGATGATGGAGATCTATTTGAATCTGATGAAATCTATTTACCGAAATAACTCGGAACTTTACACGTTATATAAAATCGTAAAAGATATTTACGTTGTTCTCTAGGTTATGAACCATCGAGTGACATTTGCTATTTAATATTTTATTTGCGTAAACTTAATTGAGTGTTGCTCGTGTGTTAACTCATCTCGTGGCATAATTTGTTTTTGAAGTATTTTCATTGTCATGTTGACAATCTACCTAATAAGATTTGCCATTTCAATTCTAGTCTTATTAAATTTACCCCTCGATGCGTACTCGTGGGAAACCTACTGCGTGCTCCCCAGGGAGGCAATATTGTGTAACCTCAGAGACGCGTACTTCAAGGTTCATTACCAGCAGTTCACAAAAAAATCACTGATTAGTGTCTAATGCGTCTTGCAGTCATAAAGGGCCCCAGTTCACGCATGAACGAAAAGTAATGTTGCAGTTTAAATTTCATTTCTCGTTGAACTTTGTTCTGAAAAGCAAGCAGGATTCATTTTTTTTATATGCATTTGCGTTATAATTATAATGTGAATTTTAATATGTCAATACTGGTCAAATTCACTACGCCATTTTACGAAATTAAAAGATAAATGTGGTTTTTTTTATGTTGATAATATTAATTAAAATCAGTAGATTTTACTATACTTGATTGACTTCTAGCTATAGCTCCAAATTTTATCGATGTAATCAATCAATGACGTTCATTCTGAAGCGCGGTAGTACGGATACGTCTTTCTGCGTTTTCTCATAGGTTTTTTATGGGGTTTGGTGGGGTGTGGCGTGGTAATTGTGCTGACAATCGCAGAACACGGATGTTATTGAGTTGTAACCATTCTTGCACTAGTTGTGAAGAGTTTTTGGGATCGTTATCATGCTGAAAAATAAAATGTAAATTTCCCATTCCCCACTCGGCATAAATACGATCGGTAAATAATATAATCCATAGTGCCATCAATTAAGTGCGATGGACCTACTCCTCTCCAAGAAAAGCAACTCCATAAGAAAACACGACCTTTGCCTTGTTTAATCGTGGGTGTAATGTACTTAGGAATAAACCTAGTATATATTGGCCTTACACGTAACATACCATCACAACTAAAAATTTTATAGAGAGTTTCATCCCTAAATAATACCTTTCACCAGTCTTCAACCGTCCAATTCAAATGTTTTCTTGCAAATACAAACCTGGCTTGTCTATTGCGGGGAGAAATAAGTGTGTTGTTGACTGGACGTCTACTAAACAATTTTTGTGTAATTAATCTCTTTTGAATTATTCGAGGACTAATTTATATTTCCGGTATTTCAGCAGCAATCCTGGGGGCAGATAACCAAGAGTCATTTTGCGAAATCCTTTTTATGCGCCTATCCATTCACAAAGTCGTTTTTCTAGGTATTCCTGACTTTTAATTGACATCTATCCCCTTCCATTTGTATTCGCGAAATAATCTTTGACAAACTATATCTTGGCAATTTCAATTGTGGAATAACGGCTTGTAATCTGTTCCGCAAATGTGCATTGACCACCAACTGCTTTAAGTGTTACTGACAGGAATTCCGTTTGGTACGATTAAATTTACCTAAAAAGGACCTATTACAATGCTAAGCAAAATAATCCTCAAGAAACTGAAAATTATTATTACCGATAAATCTTACGTATTCTTCTTATGAAATAAATCGATGTTGATTTACTTTTGTCGCACTCAAAACTCACCAACAATACTAATTTAATAATAATAAAAATAAACGTCTTTATTTACGGGCGAAGTTTAGTACAAAAATACTACTCTTACACTTAACCCAAAAGATATATAAATGTACTTAATAATAATCAAATAAATTATCGCAAAATATAAAACTAAATAAATTCATATAAAAATTAAATGGTCGCGGTAATAATAAAATACATGTTCTATAGTAAAAAAAATAAATAAATAAAAATCAATATATAAAATAAACTAGATAATTGTCAGAGACTAAAAATATTATGAATATATTATATGCAACCGCTTTATTGCTCACTTAAACGTTGTGACTTAATTCTCTTTTTTAGTATTCTTATCAGAAAAATGGTGAAATTCTGTGGGTAGCTCATTCAGAATTTTTTGCTGCTCTATAAGAAAAACTTTTTTGAAACTTAGCATTGTGATAAGGAATGTTATACAAACATAAATAATTCCTAATATTCCTATTGTATAAATTCGAACGTTTTACCAGTCTTTTACAAAGATAATTAGGTGAGCAGAAGGTTACTATTCGATGAATGAAGATAGTGAATTGTAATTGATATCTATTGTACATGTTCAACCATTGGACTATGCCAAATTTACTTACATTATATACTTCTACGGGGTACTTATTTGTTTGATGTCACTAAACCGCGACTCTTGGATATATTCCCAACGATTCACACCACCCTTTTCAACATAAAATGGCATGTTTTAATTTTCTAATTCATCGTTTGTTAAATTTCCCCCTCAGTAAAGAGAGGTTTGAACATGAGAAACAATTAATTAAGAATATATCTAATAATAATGGTTACTCAGTCCATTTAATTGATAAGTTAATAAGGAAGCATAAATTTAAGAGAACCCTGTACAATTCCGCGACAGCAGCCAACTTCGAGATTATGAAAAATTTGTTGATCCAACTGCATTGTCGTTCTTATTAACTACATTTTACAAGCTTATTTTTTTGTTGCTCTATCATTATAGTTAAGTGTTGCTCTACTATTGTCAGATAAAAAAAATAGACAAAAGTGATTATTTTGAAAGAGTCGACAATTTAATTAATAGTGGTCCTTACAATAAATTGTAAAAAAAATCCTTTGCCAAAAATGACAAAAATTTAAAAACCCTTTAGTTTAACTGTTATAGCTAAAACATATACACCGTTTGGGGTGATTTGAAAGTTCTTTGTAGTTCTTCAACTTTACCTAAGATATAGGTACAAAGTTACCAAATCATTTTATTAAGAAGCAGTCGTCGCTCAAAAAAAATATAACTGGGACAAAAAAACGTTATTACTCAATAAATCCTAAAGCAAATTACAATATAAATCCTTTACGCAGCAAACCTGATATAATGAAACATTATATTAAAGCAATGAACGAAATAGTTGAGGACTATTATTTTTTTTAAATAAATTCCTCAGAATCAGTGACCAAAGATAAAAGAAAGCGTACATAACGGACCACAAATAAGACAAAATATGAAGGACAAAGATTTTGAAAACGGTTAATATTTGAAAACTGCGTGGTTATCATTTGCGTCACCAGTTCAAAAAACAAACTACAGGTACAAACAGTTTCTGAACTTCATATACCTTGGTTTTTACCAAAAAGGTCGCATTTAAACTTTCTCCTGAAAATCTTGGCAACGTAAACAACAAACAAGGAAAACGCTTTCACGAAGATGTTTCAACGGTTTAAAGACGGTTCCAAGGAAAGTGAAATAGCACTATATTTGTAAACTATTGTTGGACAGGAACAAAGATGTTAGGCAAGCCAATGCAGTAAAAAGGCTAGGAATTATCTTTTTACTATTTACTTTACTTATTAACTGTCCATCTGCTAACATTATGTTCATCATTATCTCCCATAATTATTATGTTCGATTAGGGTCATCCAAGTTTAACTCTTGAACCAACTGAACTATAATGACATATTCTTTCTTTAAAAGTCGAGTCGGAAATTTACTTACATCATTGTCAGCAGTAAGTTGCCAAATTGGTTTATACGGATTTTCCTCTATCTCTAACCATAATACACTTAATTGTTTTTCCTCATCAAATTGTGTAGTTCCTAGTGGTTTTCTAATATTTTTGATATGTTCAGTTTCACGATGTTTTTCGTATTATACTGAATGCAGTCTGTGATATATATTGATCGGAGTATCTGTTATTCAACATTTCAGAAACTTTCTTTCGATTTCTTGTTTTATCACCGCATTCAGTCACACTTAGAATGTATGTTCTCTGAGTTTAGAATAAATGAACCATAAAGCAAAAATTGAAAATAAAATGAAATTAAAAATAAGGAATTAACCGTATTAAATACACTGATGTGTTTTGAGTAAGTTTGAATTAATTAACAGTAATTCCAAACAATTCTATACTAACTCATTTGATGGTTCTGTTAGGTACATTTAATGGTTTAGGTTATGTTTTTGACATTTTTTAGTGTCTACTTTAAACTGACTTTTTCCTGTCCCTTATTATTTACATTAATAACATTTTACATTTGCAAAATTAAAGGTTATTAATGCACGAAAGTTGAAAAACTGTACTATTGAAACGGGAAGCAAAAATCCCTTTAGATCGAGGTGCCGCACGATCCTCCTTCGAGATTTAATTTTTTTTGGGTTTTCATAATTCAGATGTGGTTTCATTGGGGGGAAAATATTTTCATGTGTAAAAATCGCTATTTGAAAGTAAATTATCGACCTCCTTCAGAATATTTTCATATTCACGCTTCAAATGAATTGATTCCCTACAATATTGACCTCACACATGTAGATGAATTTTCAGGCTTCTCTCCTGTATACGTTCCAAAAATTAATTAAACAAAATGCAGCGACCTTCACTTAAACGAATTGTATACTTAAGGGATGAGAATTACATTCTGAGAAGCCTACGATGAATCCGATTGCGGTCGACACCATTCTATGAATATCCACCTGGTAGGCCACACCGGAATTCATTGAACGCATTCACAGAAAAATAAAAGAACACTGATCGCCTTCACTAACTCCTTTAGTCAGAGGCTGAACCGACAGTTCCGTTTGTTATACATTCCGTTTAAAAAAATGTGGCTTCGTCTGAAAAAAAATATTTCGGTTATAAACTGTTCATCTGCGAACATTTCTGTTCATTACTATCTCAGATAAATCTTATATTCAATCAGGATCATCCTCGTTTAACTCCTGAACCAACTGAACTAGGATGATACATTCATTAGTTACTTCATTATCAGCAGTAAGATGTCCAGTTGTTTTATGTGGATTTTCCTCCATCCCTAGTCGTAGCACGCCTCATCAAATTGAAAAGTTCTTCCTAGTTGTTGAATGTTTTTGACACGTCCAATTTCATGATTTTGTTTATTATACTGAATGCAGTCTGTGATACGTACCAATCGGACTCTTATTATTCAACATTTCGCAAACCTTTTTTTTTTTTATTCTTGTTTTATTAGCAGATGTAGTCATAATTACAATATCTATTCTCTGAGTTTCGTATAAATGAGCCATAATATAATTCAATAAAGAATAATAAAGAAACCGTATTAAATACGCTGAAGAGTAATTTTGAATTAAGTGACAAATTAAGTGACAATTAATTCCAAACAATTCCATACCAACTCATTTGATGATTCTTGAATGTACATTTAATGGTTTAGGTTAGGTTTTTTGACACATTTTTTTAGTGTTTACTATAAAATGCCTTTTTCCCTCTCCCCTTATTGTTTACATTAATAACGTTTTACATTTGCAAAATTAGAGGGTATTAATGTGCGAAAGTTGAATAACTGTACTGGTGAAAAGAGAAGCAAAATTCCTTTAGACCGAGGTGCCACACGATCCCCTTCCTGATTTAATTTTTTTGTAGGGTTGTCATAATTCAGATGGGGTTTGATTGGGGAAAAAATATTTTCATGTTCAAATTTGAAAGCAAAAAATCGACCTCTTTCAGGATATTTCTTATCATAATTACGCTTCAAATGAATTGTCTCCCTACATGGACCTGACGCATGTAGATGAATGTTCAGTTAAACATTCCGTTCAAAAAAAATGTGGCTTCGTCTGAAAAATGTATTTCTGTTATAAACTGTTCATCTGTCAACATTTTTGTTCATTACTATCTCATAGAATTCTTATATTCGATCAGGATCATCCTCGTTTAACTCCTGAACCAACTGAACTAGGATGATACATTCTTTTCTTTAAAAGTCGTAGGACCGAAGATTTACTTACATCATTACAAGTTATCCAGTTGTTCTATGTGAACTTTCCTCCATCCCTAGCCGTAGCATACCTCATCAAATTAAGGAGTTCTTCCTGGTTTTTGAATGTTTTTGACATGACCTTCCTTTCAGTTCTTGTTTTATCACACATTCAATCATAATTAGAATATATATTCTCTGAGTTTTGGATAAATGAGACATAATATAATTAAATAAGGAACAATAAAGATATCGTATTAAATACATTGAAGAGTTTGAGTAATTTTGATTAAATGACAGTAATTCCAGACAATTATATACCAACGCATTTGATAGTTCTTGAAGGTACATTTATTTAATGGTTTAGGTTAGGTTTGTTGACACATTTTTTAGTGTCCACTTTAAAATGACTTTTTCCTCTCTTATTATTTACATTAATAACGTTTTACGTTTGCAAAATTAAAGATTATCAATGCGCGACAGTTGAAAAACTGTAATGCTGAAAAGGAAGCAAAATCCCTTTAGAGCGAGGTGCCACACGATCAAATTCCTAATTTAAATTTTTTGGAGGGTTGTCATAATTCAGATGGCGTTTGATTGGGGGGAAATATTTTTCATCCCATTATATCTTCAAAAATCGCAATTTGAAAGTAAAAAATCGACCTCTCTCGGGATATTTTCATAATCACGCTTCAAATGAATCGATTCCCTGCATATATGAACCTCACATGATGAATGTTCAGACTTATTCTACTTAGCAATTTACTCTTAATGGAACTTGGGGGGAATCTCTCCTGTATACGTTCAAAAAAATTAATCAAACAAAATAAAACCTTTTCTTCACCTAAAAAGAATTGTATACTTAAGGGATGAGAATTACATTCTGAGAAGCCTACGATGAATCCGCTTGCGGTTGACACCATTCTATATCCACCTGGAAGGGCACATCGGAATCCATCGGATGCACTCACAGAAAAAAAAGAACACTGCTCGCCCTCAACAAATCCTTCAGTTAGAGGCGTTCACCAAGGGTCATAACTCGCGCGTCGTCGACGTAGCGACGGAGTCGGCGTCTTCCGGGTCACCTGGGGTTCCTGGTCGCGTACACGTGCCGGCGTCGGATCCTCTGACCTCGCGGACGGGGGGAGCTGGGGTCACGGCAGCGCGGCGGAGACTGAGAGGGCGAACGGCTGCGCCCCGGCTGCAGCCCCCACCCTTGGCGGCGGCGCAGGCCGCGACGGCTTCCTGCGGGACGACGCGACGACGGGACCGTGGAATCCGGAGGTCGCTCCGGGTGCAACGCTACGGCTCCGCGGGTCGACCGACGGTTCGGTGCAGAGATGGAGGCTGATTTGTACCAGAGAAGACGCGTGTAACTTAAGGGGTTATACTACTCAGGTGCACTGAGAAATGAATCTTTTTTTGGGATTTTTTTTAAACTATTCAATGGATCAAATGAAATTTTGAGCGGCCTACTCACTATTCGTTGATGCGTCCATTCGTTGCAATGATTCACGAATTATTGCCTAGTGGGTATGATGCGATGCGCCTATACGATTCGTTGTGCGGCGCTTCGCTGTGTTGTCGGTTTTTGGACGAATCATCAAAGAAATTCGTTGATTAAAGCAGTGCGTCGTGCTTGTTTTGTCGAGATGGAATGGAATGATGATATTGTTTTCTCATTTGTGAAAAAAATACAATCGCATCCGTGTTTATGGAATCCAAGTGAAAAAACAAAAAAATCGAAATAAGGTGCATGATGCTTTCAAAAGCATTGCTAAAGAAATGGGAACTGATACCATCGGCGAATTAAAAAAGAAAAAAATAAACTCTCTTTCAAACTTATCGAGGCTATCATTTCAGCACTGACTGAAGCTTCGTGGTCGCAGTTCGCACAATGGACGAATTTTCATGCACCATCGAAGCGAAGTGAATCAACGCATAATGAGTAGGATATAATGCGTCGGTCGTCGATGCGCGTTTTAAACGAAGTGAACCGACGAATCGCATCAACGAATCGCATCAACGCATAGTGGTAGCCGCCTTAAGGTGAGCGACGCGACGCGGCAAAAGCAAGCGAGAATCGACCAACGGAAAAGGCGAGTGGAACACAATGAACAGCAACAGGAAGCGGAGTCTCTATGGACCGGGCATAGCCGATTAATGACACTGTATTTCCATTCTAAATTGAAAATAGGTAGAAAAAAGCAAGGTTGTCAGATATATTTTCTAAAATTGCTAAGCTCCCTATACAAGTATACTTCATACTTCGGTAAACTGTTAGTTCGTAACGTTCTTAGAAAGCTAGTTTGGGAAATATTTAAAAAAATATATATATAGATATAAATTTATGAGTTAGCATTTAAATAAAGCGTTTAAAATTGCTGGAAAAAATAATTATAAATTAAAACAACTTTATGTATGTTACTATACTTAAGAAAATTTTCAAGAGCCGACAACGCGATGCCGCGAATGCACCAGCGAATGCCGACCATTATACTATTGGATTGCTTTATATGTAATACATGCCAAATACTTATTCGGTCCACTGTGCCGTAAATTTTTTACGACGTCGTTAAAATGATTTACGACTTTAGAAATTCTACGTGTTTAAGGCGCCAGTGACGTGTATTTCAGCTAGGTTTATTAACACAGACAATTTTTGAGATTGTCTCGGTAAATGAGCATTATTTACAGCAAATTATATTACAAATATTAAGAGTTTTGTATGCAGGCTAATTTTAATATGCTATATTGATTTGAATGAAAAACATTATTTCACAATTTTCGAATTTATAAAAGATATATGCACTCCCATGGAATCATAAAGTTGCACCGCTTTTTTTGTTCCCCAGGCGTATTATCATTTTCATTTAAAAATAGAAGGACTATAACTACAATTATTTCACAATACGCACACGGCAAAACTTCAAACGCGTTTTTCTCAAACACACGTTTTTATAATCGGCCCACATCGTATAGACGACTGTATTTGACCGATCGACTTGAAATTTTGCATAGATCTTCTTAAAGCATTTCTACAGGTAGTGACGTTTGAGTTTTTGGATAACTTAAAAATTGTATTTTATATTACATTTTGTACAAAAAAAAAAACGAAAAAATCGTTTTTTTTTTTTCAAATTGGCGCCATTTTGGTATTTTTGAAGTAATCAACAGACCCATAAGTCATTACCTGCAGCAAAAGGTCCCCTTTTAATGAACCGTATCAAATTTTTGTTTCAGACCAACGGGGTGAAATCTGTGACGTGGGCCGTTTGTCTCTTTCTGTTCGCAGGCGCTTTTTCTCGAAGCTTTGGCGGCCGCCATTTTGTTTTTTTACGAAAAATTTTTTTTGTTGTAAATAAAGATTGAATAACAATTACCAAAAAAACCGCAGTTGTCTATGTTTGTTCATTTCCCTCAAAAAAAACATAAAACGTGAGCACCTAAAAAATGGTGCTCCAAACTAGAAGTCTCCCTGTCACGCTGGAACTCCATTATCTGACCTATCCGCTGATACTTCATCCATTCCGCGTAGCTTATAAACTCAATTTTATCTGGAGCAGTAAAATTTTATATTATTGCTTTAAATGTCGTAATCTCGGTATATACTGTAGGGTTGATGTTTATAATGGGATTTTGGGTACAATTAATTTGAGGAAAGCAGTGGGGTTGTTATTAAATAGCCGGTAAAGCCGCTTGCTTTAAGATTGTAGATGGTTTGCTTTAAGAAGTTTTTAAATTATTGATGCTTTAATTAATTTTAACTAAATCAATTTAAATTTAATGAAAGTTAATTATCCGAGACGAAATATACAACTGCATGCCTAATATTTGACATTAAATTGTTACACTCAGTTACACTGAGACTAAATCTCAAAAAGTCATTAGTTCAGATCGTAATCTTTGAATTTCTTTAACATATTTCTAACATTTTGTTTATAGCAACTATTATTAGAACAGTAGATTATATTTTCCGGTTATTATGATAAAGAAAACGTTATATATGTATGATTTATGGACTTTTATATACTGAGTGATTCCCTTTGGTATGCACAGCACTGTATCGTTTTTATTTGCAGGTAAAAGGTACAACACACCATACATATTCGAAAACTTTTACAATAATTATCGAATAATAATTTCAAATAACATCTATTGACACACAAAAAATACGATATTCAACTTTTTGTTTTTCAAATGAAATGGTCCTCTTGCTAATTCTTGTAGAATTTGTTTCTACGTATACCAATGTAAAGAAACTTTCACTTTTCATTTGAAAGAACTTGTGAAAAAATTATATAAATCCATTCTGAAATAATTTTATGCAGTGAGCACAGATTCCCATGAAAACTCCTACTGAAAACCATAGAACATTTTCCGGAAACTTTTTTATATCGGTATTTTCCGGAAAATTAAAGTACAAGTAGGTACCAGATTTCAAACTAAATATAATTTTAGGAGCGCCTAACAAATTTATTTTATTACTAGTATTTTTACTCTAGTAATAAATAAAAGTAAGAATAAATAAGTATTTTTACTCTAATATAAAAGTACTAATTTATCCTCAAATTTTTCATTCTATTTACTCCCCCCCCCCTCTCTGTGTCCCCAATCCTGCATCTTATTAAGTTCGATATAATAATATTTATTAAGATCTTGTTTTTGATTTATTTCAATTCAAATGGAAAAAGAGTAACTATAAAATATGAGACACAAATGCTAGCCTAAATAAAGGTTATAATTTTTACAAATTGGAGATTTTAAAAAAGTGCCAAAAAAGAAGACATCGTATTTACTTGGTGATAAGAAAAAAAATCGCAAGCATTTTGCAAACGATTTTTTGGAACAAACATTTTCACACTTGATTCTATGGGTATTTAATGAATGCAAAGTATTTTTAAGTTAAGTATTATTTAAGTTACAAAATAAAGTCCTAGCTCAGGTAACATTAAACAAATTTTTCTGAGGAAAGAAAAATCGGCGTATATTGTAGCAATCTTCGTACACCACGTAGAAACAAAAACAAATTCTTAATCTACATTAGTTTTTCTTTGGAATTATACAAGATTTTAATTCGTTTTTTGAAAATTCGAAAATTGACATCAATTTCAATTTGTTTTTCATTTTTTCTTAAAAAAATGACCTTAACTGGTTTAATGTAAAACTAATTACTTATCAATCGCAAAAAATCGTGTGTACTTCAGTAGATAATCTCTATAAGAAGCTACGTCTAAAATTTCAAGTCTATCGAATAAAAAAACGAGCTAGCTACATTGTGCGCCAATTCGAAAAACATAGTTTCGAGAAAATACGGCTATTGTAGCGTCCTATTAAGTTCCCTAAGATTGAATAACGCCATGTATAGTATACAGTATGTGTCACGGATCAAGTTTAAAAGAGGAAAAAATTTTGTGTTTTTGATTTCTCAGAAAAAGTCACTCTTTATGATTTGCCCTGCTTGATTTCAAACTCCCAAACCTGCAAATTACTTTTTATATAACTCAAACGGTTCTTGAGATAATACCATTTTTTTCATAAATTGGACTTTCACAAAATATTATAAGCAGTTCTAGTTGGTGGATTTAACCCAATAATTTCGTTGTCTAGGATACTACATGCTATAGAAACTCAATTAACCAGTTAACTAAAAAATGATTCGAATTACTTAGTCTCATATTTTAATCATTGAATGAAACAACTGATTATAAAATGTAATCAAATTCAATTCATGCAATTTTTTATTCAAATACATGGTCCTCCTTTTTCTGCACAAATCTCAATTTGAGCTATAAATTCCTTTAAAACTATTTATAATTTCCTCAATTGATAAGGACCACTGAATTTTGAATCCTTATTTTTAATTGCTCTTCGTCATTTTCTAGTGGTTCACGATAAACAATTTGCTTTAAACGTCCCCATAGATAGAAGTCCAATATTGTCAGATCCGGGCTTCTCGGCGGCCATAAAATGGGATCATCCCTTCCTATCCAGTGTTCATTAAATTCGGAATTGAGCCAATTACGGACAGTAACGGCATGATGAGCAGGGGTACCCATCTTGTTGGGAAAAACATACTCGTTCGATAACTTAAAGGAAGTTCATCAAGTTTTTATATGTTAAAAAATTGTGTAGCATCTCCAAATATGTATTACGATTTAAATTTTCTTTGAAAAAATATGGACCAATAATGCCATTTGTATATGAAACCGCAAACCACACATTAACTTTTTTGAATTATTGTCTTCGACAAGAAATAGTAAAGTGGGGATTTATTTTACTCCAATACCAGCAATGCTGAGAGGAAACGACGCCGTTTGTTGAAAAAGTAGATTCATCGGAGAACAAAAATTCGCTTATGTAATCCTACGTCATTTAAAACTCTGTTGCCCATCTACAAACAAAAATCCAAACGTTTAACTTCAACACCTCCTCTAAGGTGTGCTTGAATTTTTAGTTTAAATGGTAAAATTCGGTTCTGCTTGAAAATTCTCTGTAAATGCGATTTACTTATTTCAGTTTCAATTGCGCTTCTTCTAGGTGATAATCTTGGAGCTTCTCTCACGGAATGGAGGGCAAGAACTGGAGCAGCTTCATCTTCATTCAAACAATTTTTTGATTTTTTAATGTCTAAAACAGAGCCTGTTTCTAAGAACTTGGTCACCAACTTTTCGCTCCGACATTAGAAATGCTAACTTCCGGGTATTTTTCGTTAAATTTATTAATAACAACACGATAGCACTCTTCCCTAGTTCCCTAGCATTGAATCAAATAAATACTTTGTTCTAGAGTCAACATTATAGCATATAAATAGTAGCAAAATGACGAAGATTCGATTTAAAGTTATTGGCTACTGCTGACTTATTAGTTGTCAGCAGTTGTCCAGTGATATCTTGCAATGAAATCGAAAAAAAAATTCGAAATAGTTTTAACGAATTTAGAGCTCGAATTGAGATTTGTGCAGAAAAAGGAGGAGCATTATTTGAATAAAAAAATTCTAGTTTAGTTTTGCTTTCATTTTATAATCAGTTGTTTAATTCAATGATTGGATGGGAGCGCACAATAAGCCCAAGAGGCTGCAGTGCAATCCGGCGACAAGGACGGCTCCCAGAAGAAAAAAAAATTCAATGATTAAAACATGAGACTAAGTAATTCGAATCATTTTTTTAGTTAACTGATTAATTGAGTTTCTATAGCATGTAGTATCCTAGACAACGAAATTATTGGGTTAAATCCACCAACTAGAACTGCTTATAATATTTTGTCAAAATCCAATTTATGAAGAAAAATGGTAATATCTCGAGAACCGCTTGAGTTATATAAAAAGTAATTTGCGTTTTGGGGGGTTTGAAATCAAGCAGGGCAAATCATCAAGATTGGCTTTTTCTGAGAAATCAAAAACACAAAATTTTTTCCTCTTTTAAACTCGATCCGGGGACATACTGTATATATATATATATATATATATACAGTATCGAAAATATTTTCTCGAAATATATTTTCGAGAAAGTATAACACTTGTACCGACGAAAACTACCAATAGAACTGTAATTATACAGCAGAACGGCTTTTTTGAACATTTTGGACCGCTGAGACGTGTTCGGAAAATAAGCTGTAAAAATTTTTCACAAGCTTGCCCCCTCAAAATTCTTTTGAATATCATTCTTAGATAGTTTATACACCAGAAAAAGAAAAAACAAAGAAAAATGGAAAAAAAAAATGAATTTGCTGGGTAGTATAACCCCTTAATAAATGCTGGCGGATAAACAAATGAAAGTTGGGACTCGTGTGTGTATTCAGAGCGTAGAAATTGGCGAACACTGACACAAAAAATATGGCGGGCTGTAAACAGTATTATGTTATTTTCGCTACACCGTTATCATAATAAGCTAAATTTTGTGAGATTGTTTTTAAACGCTAGTAAATAAGAGAGCATCATCAAACTTTTAACGTCTTCTTTCTTTAATGGATACGAAAACGCAGTTGGATCTGACACACGCCCATTCCCCGGAAGATGAGCGAGTTTCTCTAGGTGGCCCGTGTAACTTATTGCGTCTTTTAACCGTTTATAAAATATTAAATCTCTAGAAGTACCTTCTCGGCTTAGCTCTAAAATGTTAGTTATAAACTGACGAGAAGTGTTTCAGAAATGATGCCAGATGTGTATAACCTTAATAAATTGAAGAAGACTGAAAGATTAGGAAGTTATAGTGCATTTTCACATTTTCCGTGTACACGAAAGTAATATTTCTAATTTTGTTAAATTGCGATTATGTTTAAAACCTTATCCGTACGTTTTTAGTATTGTTCTAGTCCATATCCGCTGTCTGTTTACCCCATCATGTCACAATATACAGTGAGGTCCATAAGTAACGGATAAATTCATTATCTACGTAATTTACAATTTATCAGTAAAAATCCTGAAACACATCAATTTTTAATTCTAGAATGATATTTTTGAGCATAATTTTATACCTCCCCCTCCAACCCCCTTGGAGTGACAGCTACCCCTTTAACATTTTTATATGGAACGAGGATGCGTGTGATAGCTCATTTTGAAAGGGTTTTTAATTCTCCATCCAGCAACATAAGATTTTTTTAATTTCTGTAATTTTTTTATTGAAAAATATTACATTATTAATGTTACTAAGTAAAGAAAAGAACATGAAACAGAAAAGAAGAACAGTTTAAATCAAATGTTCAAACTGGACGCCCGTTGCTTCTTGACAATAATGGAGGCGTTGCTGAAATTCTTCTAAAACATTTTGTATTTTTTTCGGGGTGATTTGATTAATTTCTTGCCCTATTCTGTATTTTAAATCTTCTACGTTATTTGGTCTGTTGAAGTAGACTTTCGATTTTAAGTAACCCCATAAAAAATAGTCAAGCGGGGTCAAATCGGGAGAACGAGCAGGCCACTTATTTCACCGCGTCTACCGATCCATCTATTGGGAAAAACTTGATTCAGATAGGCTCTTACTTCCAATCAAAAGTGTGGTGTAGCTCCGTCCTGCTGAAACCAAATATTTTTATCCATTTCATTGGGGTTGCCATCATCTGGGAAAAGCATTCTTAACTCTGGAACTAAGAAATTTTGCAAGAAATCCAAGTAACGTGCGCCAGTTAATGTGCCATCAAAGAAATATGGTCCGATAATTTGAGAATTTATAATTCCAGCCCTAACGTGCACCTTCTCAGGGTATTGAGTATTGGCCTCCATCATCCAATGTGGATTTTCTGTACTTCAGTATCTACAGTTCTGTTTGTTGACTGTTCCATTTAAGACGAATGTTGCTTCATCAGAAAAAATAATGTTTTTTTTATAAATAAAGAATTATCTTGGCATCTATTTGCAATGATTTCGCAAAATTCCCGACGATCAGGTCATCGTCGTTAAGTTCTTGAACCAAATCAATTTTATATGGGCGGTATTTTTCGTTTTTTTAGAAGACGCAATATGGACGTTTTACTAACATCATTATCGGTGGCAATTTGTTTAGGTTTATGTGGATTATCTTGAATATCTAACAATATATTCAATTTCTGTTCATCGTCTAAAATGCGTTTCTGTGATATTTCCAAATTCACGAAATCTGTTTTCTATTCTACTAACCGTAGACTGGGAAATGCGGCGGTCAGGATACTTATTATTGAATATTGTATACATACATTGTTGATTGTATACATTTCATAATAATAATAATTTTGAAATTACCAAATTTAATTTTCCTGATGAAAAATATACAGAAATCAAAAAACCTTATATTGCTGAATATAGCATTAAGAACCTTTTCAAATGAGCTATCACTCGCACCCTCGTTCCATTTAAAAATTTTAAAGGGGTAGCTGTCACTCCGAAGGGGTTGAGGGGAGGCATAATATTATGCTCAAAAAATGTAATTCTAGAATTAAAAATTGACGTGTTTGATGATTTTACTCATAAATTGTAAATTACGTAGATAATTAATTTATCCGCTACTTATGGACCTCACTGTATCATTAACCTCAAAAAGGACCAAAAATCGCGAAAAAAATTAAAACCTAAGCGTAGCGTATGTAAATCTTTTCGAGGTTTCTGAATCCGAATTTTTTGTCTGTTTCAGCCTAGTGGGTCACTATTTGTCCCATTAAGATTATCAGAATATTGATCTGACTTAAATACTCAAATGATTTCTTGCTAATAATATGTAGTCCGGTAAGTGTGCTACAAAGCTGGCCGGCACTATACAACTCTATGATAATAACTAACTGAAAAAGGTGACTGGAAATTACAAAGATTTTACAATTTTATATATTCCTTGTAATCGTCGATATACAAGTATGTATATTTCGTAGACACCGAGAGTGTAAAAGACATTTTGATTCGTATATCCATCAACAAAATATTACTGGTGATGTTAGAAAAGAGGAATTTTGGTTTGATTCGTTCATAATATTTTGTACATGTAGCCTTTCGTAGGACGTAGTCGACAATATTGACTTTAGACAATTTTTTGCCAAATATGTATCCGATTTTTTTTTTGCGAAATTCGTAAAATAACGTGCGTAGTTAGAGCAAAACCCGTAGCTAAACAAAAAATAAATTAAGATTCAAGTCAATCAAATGGAATTTCGAAAAAATCTAGATATGCTAGTTAATTTCTATATTTAAACTTTAGCGCTTTTTAAGTTGTCTTTTGAGGTTATGAAAAGATTATGATGTAGTGGGGTTAAACCGACAACGAATTCGGATTTAGCAATCTCGAAAACATAAAGATAAGCTATTCAGGTTGCATTTCTCTACTTGAAAAATACCATTCGCGCAGTTTTAAACCAATTATTGAAGTCAGGGACAAATGGGGACGCGACGAGTGAAACCGACAACAAATTTGGACTCAGCAACCCCAAAAAAGATTTACGTATATATTTCACAACTTTTCGTGGCTTTTAGTATTTTTTGAGGTTGGGTACAGATCGTGACATAATAAGGACTTGGATTGAACGATCCCAATGATATACGGGCAAGATAATATAGTCCAATGTATTATATTTTAATTCGGGTTCAGCAACCCTGAAAACATACGGTATGTAGTCTAGACGTAGATATATATAATAAAGTAAACATATGGTGGTATAGTCTAATGAACAGCAAGTACGTACACTGTGCTATTTTATTGCCGGAACTTGCCTAATACGACCATAATACTAAAATCGCCGCCGAAAAATAGGGAAATTTTTCGATTTCCCGAAGGACTGTACGTTTCATTACATCTTGCATCTCTTTGTACGGAGCGGGTCAAATATAAAAAAATGTGGAGACATCTTATTTTACGGAGACCAAACTATGTACCTGATTGGTGAGGCTGCATTCATCTGAAACGCAACTAACTTTTTTTAGTTGTTTATACCAATTGTCAAAATCTGCACTGTGAGTTTTTGAAAAATTGGAAAATTCGATTTTTGGCAGGAGTTTTAAAAAAATTACTTTTTCTGCACTTAATTGTTAATAACAAACAAATTGAAAAAATATATTGAAAAAACCTACGGTACAGATTTTTGAAAATGGTGTAAACAACTAAAAAAAAATGTTGCGTTTGTTTCAGATGAATGCAGCCTCACCATTCAGGTACATCGTTTGATCTCCGCAGAAAAAGATGTCTCCGCATTTTACAATGTAAACATTTATTATGTTTTTTTAGTGACAATAATTTTTTTTTCGTATACTTGAGAGTTTGCTTTTTAATACGAGCCATATTCCACAATCCTGTTTTTCACAGTTCTCCTACAATAAATTCCCAAAAAATACTTGGCATTTTTCGCTGTTGTACCTGTAAGTGCAAAGACCCCTTAATAAGGCATTATAAAATTGACTTAAGACTAACGATTTTTGTTTGAAACATTTTTTCGTAAACCAACTGTTTCCGAGTTATTTGGTAAAAATCGATTTCGGATCTTTTTCCTCAGTCTGCTTTCCCCAGTTTTCAGGTTTTCACATTTGTGATCGAACCAAGAGATCTGCCAAGAAATCGCCTTATTACAACTTTCACTACACAGTCTGCATTTTTAGGACTTTCTCGACTAACAATAAGCTAATTTAGCCACTATCATTTCTCCTCATTACTGATACTCCTAATACGCAATTAAAACATTAAGCGGCACATCGTTTCACTCAGGGCTTGCAAAATGTATTATTTTTTTCAGAAAAATAATTTCGCTCCTCGTTCATTCCACCGTCGATTGAAAAGGTGAGTTTCGATCATCGCAACCGATGACAAGCGATCTAATCTTTTGATTATTAAGTTATCTGGGTGAAATGAGTTTATCCTCATTCGATTTATCTGCTCTTAGCTTAGTGAAGATTGAAGGAAAAGTATAAAGAATTCATAAAGAATCCGAATACAAGACGAGGGTGTACAAGCTCGTGATTTCTGATTGAATATAGTCAAGTTTAGATTGTACGAGGTGTGTAACCTCTCTATAAAAGTGTTGATTTACTGTTTGGCCTGGAGGCACAAATCCCTAGTTAATCTTTGTGGACAAATCCCTGGTTATCAAAAAAAGCAAATTAGCATGCATTTGATCTTCAAATTGCTCCCTCGACTCGTGTTTTGTTGAGTCTTGGAAAGCTTGAAGAGTGTTATTTCATGGTTTAGCGCTTGGTTTCCAGGTCTTACTCAAACACCCAAGTCTCACCACCAGTAATGACACCTTCCATAAAATGGAGATAATTTTCAATTGATTTCAAAGAGTCAATACACCTTTCTCTCCTAATGTCCTTTTGTTCCTGAGAAATATTTTTTAGAACCATTTTTGCGCAGATCTTTCTCATCTCCAATCCGTTAGTCAAAATCTGATGAGCAGTGGTGTGATTCAAATTTAACTCTTCCCCGATCATTCTTGTCGTCAACCGACGATATGAACGCACAGGACCCCGTATTCTATCGATATTTTCATCGGTTCTTGAAGATGCAGGCCTTCCGCTACGAGGTTCATTTTCAATCAACCTCTTCCCTCTGAGAATGCCTTAAACCACCGAAAAACCGGGGCTCTTGAAAAAAACACTCCGTAAGCGTGTTGAAGTTTTGCAAAAGTGTCCATTGCGCTGTGTCCCAGTCTGAAGCAAAACCCAGATAGCACACCGTTGCTCAAAATTAATGTCACTCATTTTTAAAACGCACTAGAAAGAACCAGTTTACGAAAAAGAAACAGTCACAAAGAACAAATAAAAGACTCTAACAAGTTCAAACTTGTACTGAAGGTGCATTACATGTTAACCTACCGCCCTTCCAGGTCCCGTCTTCGCAGTATTGCTAGATCGGGAGCTACGTTGCCAGTCTCATTACTTAATTTACACACCTCGTATAGTGTTTCGGTGTCATGAAAAACGAATCTAAGTGTTCGTTTCGACGTCGAGGGTTCCAGTCCCACTTCAGGGCTAATTCCTACGATACGTTACTCGATCGCATCGTTACGCCGACACGGTTGCAGCGGCGATGTTTGCGCCACTTCCTAGAAGGGCAACGCGTCACGTCTGCTGCATGTCCTGGAGGAATCAAATTACGCGGCGAGAGTTATCTTCGTAATCCCTAAAAGCTCGATAAATTACGAGAAAATGCGATTCTGGCACCGCGCGCCAACTACGACACCGCCATACGAATTGGCGCATTGTAGAATCTGCTCTGCACTCCGAACAATTGTATTTGGAAGCGAGTGATGGCCGAGATAAAATAATTAATTAGAAAACAAAGAAACGGCGACAGAACTGAAAGATGTGTCACCAAAGTCGGCGCAACATGGTCAGTAGAATGCAAATATCTATTTATATGTGCCGTATGGGTCAGGATATTAAGAACATTACAGCATCAAGGAAGATTGATGTGAATATGATGTCTCTCAGACAAATATTGTTACCTATTAAACAGTTTGTTACAGAAGATGGTTCTTTTAAAATCAATTGGTTCACTAAAGAACTTGAAAAAAGAGAGAATTCCTTCATATGCTAAATGACATAAATAAAATGAACCCTAGTGAAGACCTGAAAATTCGAATTAAGCAATATAAATCAAAAAAAAAAAAAAAAAAAAAAAAAAAAAAAAAAAAACTGGACGTTTTCCACGAAAACCGCTACTACACTTTTCTCGACGCGTTTCGCAACCAAGTTGGCATCTTTCAGAGAAGATTAAAACTTCTTTTATCTCGTTTTAATCTTCTCCTGAAGATGCCAACTTGGTTGGCGAAACGCGCGTCGAGAAAAAGTGTAGTAGTTCGGTGTTTCGTGGAAAACGTCCAGTTTTTTCTTTCTACGCCGAAGGTTCCAGTACCCACTCCAGAATATAAATCAACATACCAAAAAGACCTGATTAATGCAAAACAAAGCTGCCACTGATAAATACATATCACAAGCAAGGAACTCTCAACAAGCTATGTGGCAAATTACTAATAAACATAAAATAAAACAACAGGTACCATCCGGTAATATAACGGCTGATGAATTTAACAGTTATTTTTCTAATATTGCAAATGATCTAATATCATGTTTGCCCAACAGTCCTAACACTTTTAATCGTTACTTAGATAACAAAGTTAATCCTACAGAAGTTGAATTTCCTTTTCCGAAGTCTCATATACAAATACTTGATGTAATAAACAATTTGAATAATACACATAGTAAAGATGCCTATGATATAAACATGAAAATTTTACACGCTATAAAGTACATTATATTAGCGCCTTTAACGAAGTTAATAAATCAGTGCATAATGACTAATGTTTTTCGTAATGCTCTAAAAATTTCCAAAGTTACACCTATCCATAAAAAAGAGTCTACTGATAATCCTGAAAACTATAGACCAACATCTTTAATATCAATTTTTGCAAAAATATTTGAGGTGATTTTGAAATTACAAATATCGTTTTTAGGAACAAAATGTCTACATTAGCCATAAACTCTCTGAAGTTAGTTTATAAACAAGGGATTTGTTTAGGGAAGATGGTCAATTTGTCTATGCTAAACTCCTCGATTTAACGAAATCGTTTGACTGTGTTTCTCATGACATTCTAATTAAAAAACTGACATTTTATAAATTCAGTCAAGCCAGTACAAATTTCTTCTGTAATAAGCTTCCAGGAACCTGTTTTATTAAGAAACTTGGTTACCCAAATCTCGTAGACATCTCTACTCACAGCTTACTATGGTTTAATACATTCAGTTATATCATATGCATTGTTTGTTTGGGGCCATTCACCACATTGCTCCTCTGTTTTTGCAATGCAGAGAAAAGCTTTAAGAATTATTGGCAACTTAGGTTATAGAGATGACTGCAATTTCAAGGAATTAAAAAATACTGACCTTACCCTCCCTATACACACTTCAATGTGTGCTACATATTAAAACCAATTTACATCTATACAAGCCTCGGAATTTAATTCATGAACATCTAACCCGAAACAGAAATAACATTGATGTGGAATACCTACGCCTAACAAAAACCAGAAAAGAATCAAATTATTATTCGGTAAAACTTTTTAATGCACTACCCAGTGAGATCAGAAACTTAAATTTTGACCAGTACAAGCAATTCTTTAAAACAATTCTAACAGAAAACCCTCTATATGAAATTAATGATTTCTTTCTTTTGGATTTTAGTATCCTACGATAATTCTAAAACTTTCATTTTGACTAGTATTGATATTCGTTTTGTATATATTTTTATTTTGTACTTTGTGTTATTTGTATTTTTTTTTTTGTATTCTTGTTATTTTTATTTATAAAATTCTACAATTTGACCTGTGTAAACACTACTAACTGTATAACACCAATAAATTATTTATAAACGCGAACCAAATATGAGTCACTCTGCTCGTCAAACTAGCGTTATATTTTCTTAGATTAGCGCCATTTGCGTTCTTTTCGAGTTAGAGACTTGCAGTTTTTAATTTTCGGTAGCTTCTAGGGCTGGTTTTAATGCTTCGAAGTCACTTGCCATGACTTTAACGGATTGCCGTTCACACCCCAAAAGCAACCCCATGTCGAAATTTGACTTTGCAAGATTTTGACGCCAATTTCAGAGACCTACTAAGAGGAATCGACTAAGAAGAACGCTGTCGGGTAAAACTCCATTCCCGCACACATTAGGACCTCCTTAATAAGTTCTGTGTACTTGCTCGCTGTCCCATCTCTTCAACCCATTTCCAGACCCCCTAGGCCACCCTTTGCATATATGCAGAGTTTTGCGTGGTTCTGTTGGGCGAATCCATTGATCATAATGCTCCTGGAGTGGGTACTGGAACCTTCGGCGTAGAAATACAAAACTGGACGTTTTGTGTTTCTGGAAGATTAAAAACTAAACTTCTTAGTTTTAATCTTCTCCTGAAGACGCCAACTTGGTTGGCGAAACGCGCGTCGAGAAAAGTGTAGTAGTTCGGTGTTTCGTGGAAAACGTCCAGTTTTTGTTAGTTTTTTTTTTTGTGCCACAACTCATTTTCACCCCTTGGCAATCCTCGACCACCCCCCAGGCCACACCCACACCGACCCCCCCCGTACATGTCATTTTTGTGACGTATATGCCATGTATGTCCTTTATGATCTTAATGACCCATATAACTTTCATAAAATATAGATCGTTATGGAATCATATGACCCATTTGACTTTCATAATCATTATCGACTTTATGACAACAATGATCTTTTATGACCGATATTTTCTACCAAAAACTTATGAAACGACACTTCACAACAATATCTTTATTAATCCATATTAATATACAATAAAACAACCGCCCCTCAACAAACAACTGTGTGTAACAAAAATCAAGCCCAAATGAACATAAATGTAATATTTGGTTTGGTTACACAAATTTGTAATATTTGCCTTATATCTTGGCAAGGATTTTTTCACATGATTGGGTGCATTTATTTCCTAAATAAACTCTTCTATCAGTATTGAACAAACAAATTATTTTAGGGGTTGTTTTGTTTTCATCCAATCCAAACCTATAATAAACACCAAATATGTCAACTTAAAAAAAAAAAGAGCTAGCTTCTAATATTGTTGACATGCTGTTTCATTTGCACTTCTAATTTTCTGATATTACCGACTGTTTTCGATAAGTTTTATCGTTGAAGAGCTGTAAAGAAATATATAAAAGGAAACGCAATCAAAATAATCATTGAACGACTCGCCGATAATTTGAAATACGGCCAAAAGAGCAGACGTTGGCATGTTAAGAGGCAGTTTATTCCGTTGTTGGTAATATACACGGACAAGAACTATTTTATCGAACAAAGTTAGAAAAGATAATTTTCCAAATCACAGCAAAATGATTGAGTACAGTCTCGAACACCAGTTTGTTCAATAAATCGATTATATGCGTCAAGTGGAGACAATATTTGGAAAAAACAAATTGGGGTGGCTTCTTAATGGTAAGACCCTTGTAAGATTGGGTTTTGAGATGCAATTAGACGTAGTTTTTCATGTTATTTGAAGGTTTCAAGATCACATTCGTATCTTTTCAAATAAAAAATGAGCCTGTTAATGTCATTCTGGGACACTCATCTATTACAAATTCAACAAAGAGTTCAACCAATGGCCCAATTAAATTAGACATTCCACTTCGAAACAACTACCGAAAAGCTGGATTTGTCATGAACCTCGATATTGCAGTTCTAAACAAAATGTCAAACGCTTTTATAAACGCAAATGTGTATCTCGTTAGCAGTCACTTTTGCAGAACAAATATCAATTATCAAATTTGTATGAAATTTCTTATAAAAAATATGTTTTGATTTTTATTCAGAAGAGCAACCGTTTCGAAAGTGTTTCGACATATTTTATAGAGTTTTAGAGTTTTACAGACTCTTTAAACGTGCACTACTTTCCACTTCACCTTTGGGATTATAAGGAGTAGATTAAAATTGAAAGTATAAAGTGCGTTTTCTTTTACATAGTGTTCCCCAGAAGGCTTTACCCACATCCATCCTCAGTCTCTATTTAATCTATATGCTTTCCTCTTCATTTTCTTCTATCTCTTCTTTTTATTATACTTCTGTTATATTTTCGTTGATTCAGACATGTACTATCTGATGTTGCATTGCGGCATTACTAATTTTGGCAATTATCACAAACTGGTGAACAATATGAATAACCATTTCAGCTACCACAGTTTAAGCTACAACCCTTGTCTAGCCATATTTGTTGATAGAAGTTGATAATGGATCCGATATAATTGCTGCCAAGCAGCACTGGCTCGTTAAACAGCTGTGAAAAGTTATAGTAGAATAGAAACTCATTCCTCAACTTCTGGGGCTTTATGTATGGCCATAAGGAAACGGAATTCCACTGTTGAAAGTCACGTCTGGAGAAGAGTATGTCTTACAATTAGTAAATATGCCTGGATTATAATTATATATTAATTATTTCTTTCTTTTTTTTCAGATGATTTGAAGATATTAATGTTGCCTTTCTTAAAAATTGCTAAAGCAAAAATAAATATGATCTTGGCACTTTGGAGGATGAGTTCAAACTACCAAAGTTCAAAAGTCCAAAATGTCAAGATTAGTAATTTTTACATAAAATGGCAGGTTTGTTAACAAAAATGTTTAAAAAGGGTAAAGTTATTGATGTTCTCAAATTATTTGAAAAATAATAAAAGAAAAATGTAATAATTATCCAAAAATAACAAATTTATCAACTATCACGACTATAATAATGATAATAATAATAATAATAATAATAATCATAATAGGGTTTATTATTTCATAACTGTACAAATATTTATAACAATAAAAATAGATATGCTATTGTAATAATAATGAACTAGGGTTGACCTATTAGGTACAATGCGTAATTGTGACAAATATAAAATACTCACATGTAATTACACAAATGCACAGACAAATAGATGTGTACGGCTAAATAAATAAATAAGTATGCACAAAATACATATAGATTAATAATATAATTTTATTGCATTTCAAAAGAAACACAAGTAGCTTGTAATAGTGATACAACAGCTGCCTAGGATTAATAAGTGTTCATATAATTTACACTGCATTTAATGTATGGTTAGAACGGAAACAACAATCTCGGAAGTCTCTCACAAAAGAATTATACCTGCGCGTAAGTGAACTTCACCACACTTATTCCTTCCATCTGAATCCACACCAAATTTGTTTTATTAGTAATTTGGTAAGTATGTTGGATATTATTATTTCATTAATAATATATGTTTTTAGGTCATGAATTAATGCATGAATCCTTAATCTTGGTACATTTAAAAATCAATTTTCTAATTTCACGTTTAAATTCTGAAAAATATTTAATCGACTTTAATTGGTCCGGCAATAAGTTAAAAACTCGAGTACCAATGTAGATATGTGATCTCTGACCAATTGTTTTGTTTATATTAGGAAGAACAGTTGAATGTTGCCTGTATGCCTATATGCCTGTGTCTTGTCTCATATTGATGCAGTATAGGTAATGGTATGAGATTTTTTTGTTTGTAGTACATTTGTAGTGAAATTTGACAAAATAATTGTCTAACGTCAAATAACTGGCATTATAAAGTTATTCAGTAGGAGAATAATAACTTTTATTGTACATAATTTTGATAATCCATTTTTGTATAACTTCAATATTTTTTGGTAGTAATTTGTCAAGCCACCCCATGCAATAATCCCGTATGACAAATGCGATTGGCCCAGGCCGTAATAAAGGATTTTTAAGTGCTCTATACTACAAAACTGTTTGCATATTTTAAATTTTGGAATGAGCCCTCTAATTTTAATGATTAAATTAGATACATTTACATCCCATTTTAGGTGAGAATCCACATATATGCCCAGGTATTTAATGACGTTTTTAGTATTAATACTCATACAGCAGGAAGCAGTTGTTATTTTTAATTCTCTATACATTGGAAGATTAGTTGAGTATCTAGTAAATGGAACGAAGTACGTTTTTTTGAGCATTTGTAGTCAGTACTTTAGAACTAAAGAAATCTGCTATTTTTTTTAAATCTTTTTCTGCTTTTTCGTTCAGGCCCCTCCAAGTGTCATCCTCGTAGAATATGACAGTGTCATCAGCATAACTGATGATGTCACCAGTTGTTGGTAAGTTAAACATATCATTAATATATAACGTAAATAGGATGGGTCCAAGAATAGTTCCTTGCGGCACTCCACAAACTACTGGCTTGTGATTACCACATATTGTTCCATTTTAACATATTGAATTCTTTCGTTTCATTGAAGATTTATTGAAGATTTTCCTCTGAAACCTAAATTTTCTAGAGTTTTCAATAATTCCCGATGATGAACGGTATCGAATGCTTTAGCCAGATCAACAAAAATGCCAAGTGCTGACTTTTTCCTGTCAAAAGCACTATAAATTTTAGATGTTAATAGCGCTATGGCATCTTGCGTTGATCTAGCTTCTCTAAATCCGAACTGATTATTGGATATTACCCTATATTTTTCTTAGAAAATTTGTTATGCTTGTTTTTAATATTTTTTGAAACAACAGATAGAAGAGAAATGTAAGGCTTGTAATTTTCAGGCAGTTCTTTATTACCTGATTTGTAAATAGGAGTTATAACTGTAATTTTCAGTGGTTTTGTAAACACACCCTGTTCTATACAGACATTTATTACATAGGTTAGTGGTATCGCAATATTTTCTATAACTTTCTTTACTGTTTCAGATGTTAAATTATCTAGTCCTGGCGTTTTATTATTCGTTAACGTATTAAATCTTTTTTATTTAATCTACCTCTGTACAATTTATAACAATAGAATTAACCAATCGGGTACTTTTAAATATTTTATTAGGTTTATTTATTTTTTTTTTTAGCCAAGGTCGGTCCAACATCACTGAAAAAATCCACAAAGCTATTAGCCATTTCTAATTTATCGGATGTTATATTTCCATTTTTATTTGTTAATCTACTTATACGAAGTTTTTTATCACAATGACTTATATCTTTAACACAGGCCCACAGTTGTTTAGAGCTATTTTGACAGTTTTCAATTTTTTGTTTTATAAAAGTTGCTCTTAGTAGTTATTATTACATTTGTTAGTTTATTCCTATATTTTTTGAACTTATTTGCTAATTCAATATTTTCCGAATTTTGTTTCATGTTCGACGAAATGGTCGACGATATTAAAAAAATGACCTGTCTTTTGGACAGAACCCTTCGATTTAAATGTATTTTTTGCATGGTGAAACTGAAATTGATAAGAAAAACGTCCACCGTGTAGGTTTTGCGTAAAAGACGATTTTAAGTGACCAAAAGGGATTATTCTACCTATATCCACTGGAGACGATTCTGAGACATGGTGGTAATAGTAAGGTCAGTAATAGTAAGGAGTAGTACAGGTAATACAGGTAATAGCAAGTAGTACAGGTAATAGTAAGGAGACAGGGTAATAGTAATGCGTCATGCAAATTGAGAAGTATTTCCATTGTTTTTTTGATATGTTGAAGCCAAATTTTATACAAGAAAATGTATCTTAGTTACAGAGGAAAATGGACTACAGTGGGAAAAATCACATTTCGTGTCATTTTATCGGGCCTCATGGCTCAAAAAGCTGACGCTATGGTGATATCCAAGACACATCCGGGTCCTGAGATATACGATTACGAGTACGATTACGTATGGGGTCGGTGCATGTCCTGTCAACTTAAGCTGATGCTTGTTGTGCCCCCATAGTCTAGTCATTCCATTAGTCCTGTTTCCTTAAGAAATTTAAGGACAGTTTCTAATGGAGCGTCTGTCACTTCTTTTGGTTCTATTGCTATACCCCAAAGATCGAATGCCTGATAGCTGCTGCGCTGGGCATTCGCATAATATGTGGACGGAGGTTTCTTCCTCCTCTCCGCACCTTCTACAATCGGGATCATTTTTTCACCCCGACAATCGCCAATGAATGAACATCCGCGAGTGTCAACCCTGGGACTATATATGCTTTTCTCTTAATAAGTCCTTTATAGCCCTCCTGGCTGTCCGGTAAGCCAGACCGCAGATGGGTTCCGGCCCTATCAGGTCCTGAGATATAAGTTCCAATGTGTTTTTTATATGTTGAATCCGAAGTTCATATGAGATAGTTAGTCTCAGTCGCAGGTGCAGAGGAAAACGGGCTACATATGCCAAGAATTCCGTTTCATGTCATTTTATTAGGCCTTATGTCTCTGGGAGCTGTCGGTATTGTGGTATATCCATGAAAAATTCCTGACACGGGGTGTCATTTTTAATATATGGGGAATTTGGCGACCTTCTTCTCTATTGGTTTTTTTGGTTGGATGTCCGGTGATAGGTCCGGGAATAAATAACAACTATTCGATTTTTGCCAAAGTTTTGTAGCGTAAATTACGAATATTGGCAGTTATATCTATATACATATGTAACAAATGTACCAAGATAAAAACAAAAACTATTTTCAGGACAACACACTTTAAAAATTACTATGGTAATGAAGGATTTGAGGAATCTAACCTGTCGTACGCATATCACATTTGAAATAAGGGGTGAATTGAAATGTGATATGTGTATAAGCGTACGACAGGTTAGGTTCTCTCAAATCCTTCATTACTATAGTAATTTTTAGAGTGTGTTGTCCTGAAAATAGGTTTTGCTTTTATCTTGGTACATTTGTTATATATGTATATAGACAGAACTGCCAATGTCCGTAAACCACCTTAAGTGACAGTAATAACAACATTTATTGAGCCCTAAAGAAGGCGAAATAAAGCTCCTAAACGTTGGCAAAAATCGAATAGTTGTCATTTTTAATGTTCCTTGATATCTTAAAACCGGATTCTACATCAAAATGTTAGTTGTGATAGTGGGATATTCATAATATATCTATCTCACAATGTGCCCGCTGCAATGATACATGACATCCACATTCTGCCGCTAGAAATATATTCTAGTTAGAACGCATATCTGCGTCAGTATTCCGAAGTAGATCGCTTAGCAGATGATATGAGACGCTCAGAATCTAGTCAGAAGCTTGTTTTGCAGCTGACAGAGTGTTAAAGTATTAAGTGGTATTACTGCATTGCCTATAAATAAAAAAAGAATGTGTACGTGTTTTAAATCCGACCTATTGTTCCTTATAGATTCTGATATCCAAGGAACTGTGAATGTGACGTATGGTATGAATAAACAAAAGATTTTCTCCCGAGTTTCTTGACCTGCAACCTCGAGGATGGTGGACACCTTATTGCGGTCTAGTGGCTTAATCTTGAAAAAAATTATTGAAAATTAAAATTAAAACAAGACCGACAGACAGGCAGATTGCCAGAAATGACGAGAAATAAATAACACTAAACGTGATTTTTGACACTCGAAGTCTACTTTCCTCGGCATCGGCCAGTTTAATAAACATCAGAATGTTTATTAAACTGATTACATTGCAACATTGAGTAAGACAAAAGGTATAGGTAACAGATAAGTTATAACAGACAGATAATTAACATTATATTCACAAATTTTTTAAAATCATTAATTTAGTAAGTGTTTTTTTGAGTTTTTTTACTTTTAATATCACGGTTTGCGAACTTTACTGTATAAAATAAACGAAGCCTAATATAAAGCGATATTAGATAATCTAATGGAAAACTTTCACAAGGATGCGTAAAATGGACATTCTTTAATAATGTTTTGATATTAGCCCCTATAGAGTCGGCTGAGGCCAGTTTATTGAAGTTTTCAATGAATATATTTTCTAGTTGCACTATATATTCCACTATATTAAGTGCAGGCACTGTTAAACCGCCGAATGGTAAATTTGTAGTAGTGTAAGCTTTAGACAAGAATGTTGTACCAAACATTTTTTAATAAGATAGCCCGTAACGTATACCAGTGCATTACCTTCTGTACTACTAAGGTTTCTGTTGTCAGTGGTAAAGACTTTTAAACATTTATGTGGTGTTGACAGTGGAACAATAAATTCTTTACAGCTGTCTACTAAATTCGAATTAATATTTAAGAGAATTTCGTTTATGTCATTCATAAGTTTGCTCCATCGGCATGATCTAAGTATTTTAAAGTAAATAACTTTTTAAAAGCTCTACCAAACTGAATAGGTGTTGGATTCCTTGCATTGCCACAGCAATTTCTGATCTGGCCAAAGAAGTTCTCAAGACTATCTTGGTTGAGATTTCTTGTGAGTAGAAATGTAAAGCCTTTTGTTTTTAATGTATCCCACAATAATTTTAGTGATTTAATGGTTAATTTCCAGCCAAATATAAATTTCATTTGCTTGGTAACACTTTTCCTTCACTATTAATCACATTTATTTGATTTAACAATGCCTCGAATGTATCTAATATTTCTAACTGTTTTTGCGTCCCCATGAAAGCATTAAAGTTATTTAGATGGCAAGAATTTAATAAATCGAAAATATCATTCATAGTTTTTATAAATATTGCAGTTATTCTTGCATCTGAAGGCAATACATTAAAATCGATGTAAGTGGAAAGAGCAACGGCCATTGAATGACAAAACTTGTGAAGCATATTTGACTTTCATTTTTTTGGAAATTATTCGGGTATAGGTGTTCATCGGTTAATTTCGGACAAAGTCGGTACCTACTCTTTAAGTTGTCATTATTGTAAAAAGTGACTAGGTAATCTTTTCTCGTTGACCCTTCTGGTAATAATAAACTATAAGAAAAAAAAATTATTTCTTGTAGATTTCAATAGATTCTAGATTGCAATTTTTACTAACTAATAGTTTAAAGCACGTCACAAAATCAATAAATAACCAATAAAAAAAGTAATATGTCCTCTTAAGCACAATAGTGTCTTTAAATAATCTTAATTCATACATTGTGAACCATAAGCCACTTAAATATCAATAAATATAGGATCCGTCCAGTATAGCGAACTGCCCGCGGCTATCGAATTAACTTCCGCTTTAGGTTGAGACAGACGGTATGAGCGCGGCCACCGACAGCCACTGAGATCCGTGACGGGGCAAGGAGAGTGCATTAGTGGGTGGAGCTTAGAGTGAACCTTCTAGTCTAGTTTATGTTCGGTGCCGACGTAAACAAGGGCGCCTAGAAGCTTCGGTAGAACTTCGATAATAATCTGGGGTTCATCCAGCCTTTTCCCGCAACTATCCAGGACAAATATAAGTAGCCTCAGTAACGGCGGGAGGGACAGTTTACTTTTGGGAATTGTGAGTCGCGGTCTTCGTAAGATAATCGAATATAAATTGTATAAAAATTAGTGTTAGTAGAGTAAGTGTTTAATCTGCATTTGTATTGTAACGTTTTATTTATTTCGGGTTCGTGAGGTGTAAAAAATTAAACTCGCACTTTTAAACTAACACTATTTATTTAATTACTACAACTACTGACTAACACTATTTAACTATACTAATTTATTTTTATACAATTTATATTAGAGCGTTGCACGGAACGCCGCGCCGATATTCAAAATAGGAACTGAACTGTCCCGCGTCGAAACCCCGCGTTATATCTCCTTGCGGACATATCTCGAAGCTTCCGGGCAGTTCGACTTCGCGAGCCGCCGCGATCTCTCCAGGCGTTTCCACATACGTCTATCAGACGACGCGGTCGGCTGGTATCGAGGGAGGCAGGGGCGGACGGGCCCAGCGTTCGTAACAGTATTTAGTTAAATAAATAGTGTTAGTTGAAAGTGCGTGTTTGAATTTTTCACACTTAACGAACCCGTAGTGAATAAACACGTTACAGTATCAAAAAAAAGTTGGATGATGCATTACTGTTACGTCTCCAATGGACATATGTAGGTAGAATAATCCCTTTTTGTCACAAAATATCGTCTTTTACGCAAAATATCCACGGTGAACGTGTTTCTTAATATCAAATTCAGTTTCAGCATGCAAAAATGCATGGGAGTTGAAGGGTCCTATCTAAAAGACATGTCATTTTAGATTCAAAACAAAAAAAAAGTCAAAACATCTTTTTTTGACAACAAGCTACAAATTTGATAACCAGTATTTTTTCTGTAAAAGTGGCCGTTAACGAGGTATTCACGAAAAAATCGTTTTTGGTGAACTTTGATGTCGGAGAAAATTTTTACCAGCACTCGAATCGATCAGAACTTTTTGTTTAGAACCACAGTATCTACCATGGTTCACACAAAAAATCCAGCTGTTCGGAATTTTTTCCGAAATTGGTTTCCTTTTACGTCAAATATTTCCGTACTCCAAGTTAAAAATATTTAACTTAAAATCCCGTTTGTGCGGCACTTCGCCCGCTCGCGATGAATTTTAATAATTTTACGCCGTCTCAGGCGATTTTTCTCTCGTTCCAGCGTCCCGGGCCGTTGTCGGGCAACTTCAACTAATTAAAGTAAAATTTAATTACCGCGCAATATTTAACGGGATCCCGCGGCATTATCTTACACACTCATTTCTCCCGGGCAAAATTCGGGACAATGGTAAATACATGTTCGGAACCCCGTTTGTAAAGAACAAATTAAACAGGGACCCGGATTGTTATCGAGTTTATTATCAGTTGTCGAGTTGCTTATCTAACTTCTTACTTATCTAACGCAAACATCGCGTGGTCGACTCTACAGGGTGTTCAAAAACTCTCCCGCCAAACAGAAACCCCAGACGAGATATTTTATTTGCCTAGTCAGTTGAGTTCAAAATATAATAAATTCCAAGTCGACCGGGAGGTGGGCTGCCCAAAAATACGCCATTTTATGACGCCATATTAGATTAAAAAACTCGATCACGACTAGTTTTTATTCGAAAGCTCTTGAGCATACAGGTTTTTTGTACTATGTTAAATACTTGTTACTTGTCATACCGGGTGTTTTTGAAATATGGTCAAATTCAACATTGAAATTCGCTACTATTTGAAATGCAACACCCTATATCTGTTTACACCAAATAAAATCTGCAATCTTCCGATTTCCAAAAATGTATAGTTTGTTGCACTTTATTTTTTAAAATGGGTTACTAATTCCAGAAAATTTTGATCCATTTTGATCGTAATTTTAGAAATATTATCATTTTCAACAGAACATTACTTTGAACATAGTACTCGGCATATGATTACACCAAGCAAAAGTTTGAAAGTAAAGTGTAACAAACCATACCTACAATCTTGGAAAGCCAAAGAATGCAGCTTTTGTTTGGTGTAAACGTATATAGGATGTTGTATTCAAAATAGGGGTGAATAGTAATGTTGATATTGACCATATTTTAAAAACACCATGTAGGGCAAGTAACAGCCTGTAGGGCAAGTAAGTTTTTACGAAAAAAACCTTTTGAGAAAGTAAATCGATTCGCAAAAACCACATTCTTCTAAATTCTCTGAGAAAAATTCGAAAAAACCACATTCTTCTTCGTGAAAAGACATTTGCAATCAAAATGGATCCGAATTTTCTGGGACGTCCAAAACACAATATTTTTAAAAATCAAATTATTAACCCATTTTGAAAGCAAAGTGTAACACACTATACATTTTTGGAAAGCGGAAGATTGCAGATTTTATTTGGTGTAAAAAGATATAGGGTGTTCCATTTCAAATAGTAGCGAATTTTAACGTTGAATTTGACCATATTTCAAAAACACCCTGTATGACAAGTAACAAGTATTTAACATAGTACGAAAAAAAACTTTTTGAAATACTAAATCGACTGGAGAAACCGATTCCGTCTAAGTTCGTTTTGTCAAAAGATATTTACGATCAAAATGGGTCAGAAATCTCTGGGACACCCGGTATCTCAAAAGAAGCAGTTATCTAAGGGGTTCAAATTTGACTCAGTGATTAAACTTCGAATAAAACAAGATCACCTCAAGTGGATCCCCTATTTCCAACTTGATCATGAAATTCAAGTACAACTATTTTATTGTCAAATATTCTCTACCAATAATTAGACTGGAACAGTTTTTCAAAATTTTCATTTTAACAACAATTTTTTTTTATAATGAAAATTTCGAGGACTTCGACAGATAAATGAATGCAATTTTCAGGACTTCTTGTTACATATCCATATTTTGTTAAAATACTCAAAATTAATAATTATTTATTTATTATCGTATTGTTAATTAACTTTTAAATAAACAAATGAAAATTTCAATGACTTCTCGCTCAAACATTGAAATTTATTTTCATTGGTTACATGCATTATACATTTAAGTTTGGTATTCTAAAAGAAAATTTCACTGCTCGCTATTAATTTAAGCAATATAAATTTATTTATCACCGCGAGGCGAGTTCTGCAGGTACAGCGCGCTGCCGGGAGTCCTGGACTTCACTTTTTCTCCGGTCAGTCGTAATTAACAATAACAATTATAAATAATGTTATTCAACGAATTTTATTTTTTTAAACATAGTATAGTGAACAAATAGATAAAATAATTTCTTATTCTTAAAATAAGACAGAGAGAACTAACAAATAATTAATTATAAATTTTAGAGCATTTACGCGTTATTTTATTTACTTTTTAAAAACTTTGTTAGATGACTTTTTCATCTTACACTGCAGTGATACATCATCTAAAGGTTTGTAATACTGAAACTGGCGAGTATTTTTTATTGTAACAGATTTTTTTAAAACGTTACCTGTACTTTTGTTCATGAGAGTCATGATCTTCTTAAGAACTGAAACAAGAATTATTTTTTTTAAAAGAACTTGTTGGCCCACTCGAATAACGAAAGTGATGTCGTTATATGCTTATCGTTGTTACGTTGAAGGTTAGCACAATAAGCCTACCTTTTTACACTTCCTCCTAAGCCATCATACGCTCCTTTGCCATGGGATGTGGCGAAGAAGTTCCATTCCGCTTCAACAGCAAAATCGTTCTTGTGATTGATTATGGTTGGCAAAATTATATTTATTTTTATATTGTGAAGCCGCTCCGTCCGAAACATATGATATTTTTTTAATGTTATTGGCACCAAATTTATGTTTCAAGAATTCAATTAATTTAAAATTAAAAACATGAACCGAACTTTCGTCGTGACTCATTTTTTTGGAAATTACTACAAAATTTTCATGCTTCATTTCATCACTGCAGTGTAAGCTTGTTTCACAAGATGAAAAAGTTCTCACTAACAAAGTTTTTAAAAAGTAAATAAAATAAAGCGTTGCTGTAAAATTTATATTTAATTATTTGTTAGTTCTCTCTCTCTCTCTCTCTCTCTCTCTCTCTCTCTTAGTTTAAGAATAAGAAATTATTTTATCTATTTGTTCACTATATTATGTTTAAAATAATAAAATTCGTTGAATAATATTATTTATAATTGTTATTGTTAATTACGACTGACCGGAGTTATAGTGAAGTCCAGGTATCCCGGCAGCGCGCTGTACCGGCAGAGCTCGCCGCGCGGTGGTAAATAAATTTATATTGTTTAAATTAATAGCGAGCACTGAAATTTTATTTTAGGATATCAAACTTAAATGTATAATGCATGTAACCAATGAAAAAAAATCAAAATCAATTCTCCCCAAATCAATGTTTGAGGGGAAGTCATTGAAATTTGTATATGTTTATGTAAACGTTAATTAACAATATGATAATAAATAAATAATTATTAGTTTTGAGTATTTTAACAAAATATAGATATTTAACAATAAATCCTGAAAATTTCATTCATTTATCTCTAGGTTCGGAATCTATTTTTTAATTAAAAGTCCTCGAAATTTTATTATAAAAAACATTGTTGTTAAAATGAAAATTCTGAAAAACTGTTCCATAGTCTAATTATTGGTAGTGAATACTTCACAATAAAATAGTTGTACTTGAATTTCATGATCAAGTAGGAAATAGGGGGTCCACTTGAGGTGATCTTGGTCAATAACAAATTAGTCACTGTAAATAAGATTTATCTGTCTAATCAATATCGTCCCATTTGAGGAGAGGGGCAACATAAATTTTGATTTATAATTTCTTTATCTTTGAATAGCTTCTTTTACTTGAAACTAGAAAACTAAGGCTTTTGATAACAATCATGTGGTCCTGTTTAAAATCGCTACTATGCACTAATGTCTAATCTTAACTAATCTAATAATAACTATGTCTAATATTTTTGTGTTTCTTGTCTAAATCCCGTTTTATTACTAAATTATGTATACAGTTGATTTTGATAAAATATACATAACAACAAAATCAGGGACTTCTGACATATGGTATTCGCTTCAACCAATTAGGTATTAGTATTTTATACAATATTTTGAAAATCATGATTTCTAGGACCAAGCTTAGTTGTGTTTTATTTTAGTAAAATAACAAAAGAACGATTTACGGTTAAAATAAAACCAAAATAAATGACTTTTAAAAAAGAAAACCAAATATAATATATAGTGGTAACTATAATATATATAGTTATAGTTATATTTATATTTATAAATATAACCAGACGATTATCATATAAAATGTGATTATGTATATGTATTCTTTTCAGTAAAGACCGTTCTAGGAAGGCCTAAGTGCATGGGTCTTCCCGCCACTTTCGTATTCATCATTCAAAGACCGTCTCATTCTCAAAATCGCCTATAATTTTGAGACAAGCATTTTGAATTCTCGCTCCAAGCTGATTACAATTCCGTTTTGAACACCATCAACTTTAAAACTATAAGTTAAAACCCCAAATACAGAAGTCGTATGTAACATGCACTTAGATTTGATGAAATCGTTATCAACTGTGGGAGAGAATGAAGAAACTTATGAAACTGGCAAGAATGAGGCAGGCTATCTTTGCAAAAAAGAATAAGTTTATAATTAATTAAATACTACTAATAAATTTATTGAAATAGACGGCAGTCATATAACATATTTGTAAAATTTGTTCTGTTGTTTTTATTGTTAATTTATTCAATATTTATTGAATAATAGTTTGGCTTTAACGCAAGAACACCGTGTTTTATTTGTTTTGGAATTCAGTATCTAACATGTCATGTTGCATATGTTGAGTTTTATTGCGTATTTGGCCTATAGAATCGTTGTTTCAGAAAAAAATGCTAGAATGGAATATGTGTTGTTGTTTGCACCCGTTTTTGCCATTTTTTTTTAAATACTGCCAATACAGGGTGTTCATATACTTCTGGGCGTCGACTAACTTTTTTATTTTAAATGGAACACCCTATATATTTTTACAAATTTGGAAAAAGTACACAATTTTGAATCGACGTTCCATATCATCAAGAATCAATGTACCATGAACCATAATCTATACCTACACAAATTAAATCGTTTCGAAGATGTTTGATGTTCTTTAAAAAAAATTGACAGATTAGTTGTCAGTATCTGGAAAAACAGCCATAACTTTTTTGGGCAGTAGGCATTTTATTTTTGTTACAACGTAGAATATGCGGTGCTCCATACGCTGTAAAATAAATTCGAAAATGCTATTCAAAGTGTTCAATTTATTGTGTTACATTTCGCCAATTTCAAATCAAGATGACTTCGGAGATTAAAGTTACAAATATACTTCGTGTACTAGAAAAACAGTGAAAGAAAGTTTGCTGTTGAAAGTTACGCCTTTTTTCCACATCCTAACAACTGTCCATTTTTTAAAAAAACATCAATCATCTACGAAACAGCTGGGTTTAGGTATATATTATGGTACATGTTTTCGACGATGTCCTTTCCAAATTTATAAAAATATATAGGGTGTTCTATTTAAAATAAGGAAGTTAGTCGACGCCCAAAAGTTTACGAGCACCCTGTAGATTAATGAATATTTTAAAAAGGTGTCAAGAAAGTGTGCAAACAATGTCACATATTCATTTTTAACATTAATTATGAAATAACGATTCTATAGGCCAAAAAAGGCAATAAAACCATATGTTACACGTCTCGAAACGTTCACGGCTAAAACTATAAAAAAATGAGCACAATTTCAGGTTTTATCTACTGCGGTCAAGGGCAAAGTTACTGCTGCTGCACTGTATTTGTAATAATATCATTGAAGATTATTTTCCACTAAGTAAATTGAAATAAGCTATTCCGAGATTTTTCTCAATTCAGTTCGTCCGAGATTTATCGCAGAAGCAGCCTGGGAAACTAACGGCGACAGCTGGCCACTTTAATAAAAAATTAAACTCCGAAAATGTAAAATAAAACTTGACGGCTTTATAAAATTACACGGCATTTAAAAACTAATTTTTAACTCCAAACTGATTTAAAACTACGCTTTGACGCAATTAGAGACACTGAAGCGGCGAAACTTTTAGCCATAGGGTTTTTACATACTTATTCCTTTGAAAATAAAGCCCGAGTGTAACAATTTTCTTTACACGAAAAATATTTTTCAGAAAATATAACTTGTATCAGTTATTAAAAAAATACACCTACATAGGCATAAAATCTGGCTATGAAACGGCGCTTACAAACTCAATTATCCTTTATCAATGAACTAAAAATTGAGAATTTTGAAGATATAATATTATATAGGGTGTCCCGTTTGAAAGACATAAGTTAGTAGCACTTCCAATGAACTCAGAAATTGTATTATACAGGGTGAGTCAGAAAGAATTGGACCAGACTAAACTGGAGATACTAGACACCAAAATATTACTCAATTCGACAGAGAAAAGGTACTCTTGTTTACGTCGTCTAAAACTATCGGTTTTTAAGTTATTTGCATTTAAAGGTTTAAATGTATTTTGTTATGATTTTTTATTCTTGAAAGATGTAAAGATACGGAGAAGCAATAAAAATAACAGTAACTAACAATAACAATTATTATTGGTAATAGTGATAATGACAAACTTCTTATTGGAAGTGCTCACCACCTACCTCAATACATATTAAAATACACCTTCTTAAATGTCTCTGAATGTTAAACAAAATTTCCCTATTATTTTTAAATGTATTCGCGGCTTATTGTATCCTCTGCCACAAATCCTGAAGAGAACTTCTTCCTGATAAACTAAATCCTTCAAATTTGACCATATAGAGAAGTCCAGAGGGTTTAGGTCTGTGCTTCTCGGTGGCCAAACAAATTCACTTCCACATCCACCGATGAGGAAAATGTTCATGTAAATATTGGCGTACTGGCAAGGCAAAATGTTGTGGCGCTACGTCGTGCATAAACCACATGTGTTCTCTTAATGTAAGTGGTACATCTAGGAGTTCGTTTAAATGATGTTGAAGAAAATTTAAGTATTGAGGTCCAGTTAGATTGGGTGGCAATTCAAAAGGTCCAATGACAAAATTAGAAATTACACCGCACCAAATGTTAATACACATTTTTTATTACTAGCGAGTCTTATTGCACAAGTAATAATCAGCACGCATGCAAAATAGCGAAATAATTTAATGTTAATAATTTCATGTAAATTTGACAAATGTTGACACAAGACTACTTAGAAAAAATATAGCAATATCAGTGCCTGAAAAAAAAATCAACAAAAAACATTTAACCTTTTAAATGCAAATAACTTAAAAATCGACGGATTTAGACGACCTAAACAAGAGTACCTTTTCTCTGTAGAATTGAGCGTTCTTATAGATTCTGTTTTACGCATGGCTCAGCAGATAAAAAAAATATGTTTTAATTTACCTAAATAATTGAATACAAAAATTATTGAAGAACACGCTGTATCTCTTAAACCAGCCGCACTGGTATAAGGCATATTGAGCACAATCATAATATTTTGGTGTCTAATATCTCCAGTTTAGTCTTGTCCCATTCTTTCTGACTCACCCTGTGTAGATGTTTATCTCACAAATGTGATATTTGTAATAAATATAAAACGCTAAAAATATTTATCACAATAAATAAAGAAAACAGTATACCGTGGGGTATACCTTGATCTTGAATCACCCGGTATATTGATCCTTGCTTTATCTTTTTGGAGATACGAAAAAGCACTAAGAACCAGAATTTACCTACCATGTCAAAATTTGATATTTGTAATAAATACAAAAGTCTAAAAATCTTTATCACAATAAATAAAGAAAACAATATACCGTTGAGTATACCTTGATCCTGGGTCACCCGGTATATTGACCCTTGCTTTATCTTTTTGGAGATACGAAAGAACACGAAGAACCAGAATTTACCAACCCTGTCAAAATTTGATATTTGTAATAAATACAAAAGGCTGAAAATCTTTATCACAATAAATAAAGAAAACAGTATACCGTGGAGTATACCTTGATCATGGGTCACCCGGTATATTGACCCTTGCTTTATCTTTTTGGAGATACGAAAAAACACGAAGAACCAGAATTTACCTGCCCTGCATAAACTAAACTAATCTGTTACCTTAATTTATATGAGTATTATATATAATTTATTAAGTTAGGCTTAATTTATTCTCCTATTTATTTATATTTGACCTTAAAACGCATGCCAAACAAAAGAGTTTTTTTTTAATAAAACATAATGGATAAAATATATTGAATAAGTAAAAACTATGCAATACACGAAACTAGTAAAAACTCTAAACTATTCAGGTAAAAACGATAATAAAATGGTAAAAAATATAACTCACTTGCGATATACTTTGTATGTTTACTTAATCTGTGTACGAGTAATTAAGTTAGTTCAAAATACTTCAAACTAATTTCACTAAAATCACTTATAAAAGGCATTTTTCAAGGCATGTAATATCTTGTATGATTTATATGTATATGAACTATAAGATCACGTAAAAATAATTTACGAGTTTAACAAGAGTAAATAATTTTTACGTGATCTTGCATATGCTACAAAAAAAAGGATATCTTACCTTTACGTCGCTACCACCGAGATTAATCTGAAAATAAATATGTCATTACATACCTTAGTGTTTCATTTCCTACAAGTAAGTCACAATAAAAGCGTGCTACAAATTCCTGAAGTTCAAAAAACTGTAAACGGCATAAAAAAGTATATTTTAATGTTATCGTCTCCTTATTGCTGTTATCTATTTAATAATGGCTGTGTTCAGCGAATAGTCCGACCACGGTAGTCAGACATTCAACGTCGAACAATTGGCTGAACGGGTTTTTCTACTTTGACAAATTACAGCACACATAACCTTAACGTAAAGTAACTAAATAGGGACCATGAAGCTGAGGCTACACAAAAAAGAAATTCGTTAGCTGCCCTCATATATGAACTAGAATATTGTTCATGAAAAATTTAATATTGCTTATAAATAATATAGTTAGAGTAGGTACAGAGTAGTAGGAACAGAGTTCCTTCGCTGAACGATCTCGACCACCGATATTACATTTCAAATTCCGACCAACTTTCCCAATCAGCTGATTGGGCGGACCACTGAAGTATCTTTCTCGCTGAACGAATTCGACGAGTCCGACCATTCGCTGAACACAGCCTAAATTTCTCTAGCACTGCATGAGCAAATAAACTTTTTGATATTCAAAGTATATGTACATAAGTACCTAGTACCTAATAAACAAATAATCTTTGGATAATATGGAAGCAGATCTAACCTGTCAAACACGAGCGTTTGCCTCTCCTATAAGCACAACTCACTTGTAAACCGGTTAATATCCACTCACGTTTATAATAACCTTTGACACATTCGTTAAAAGTTATCACAAATTTTAAAACGTTTATGTTGAACATGTTTGTTAATTTAGTAACAACCGCACCGTTAACCAGAGAGCACGCGGACACTACTAATTGTTGGGCCGCGTCACACTTCCTCGAGGCAAGTTGTTTTCATAGCCAACTTCTTGTACCGACCACTGATCTGTATACTAACGGATAGGCAGTAAAATCACAGTTTAAAAGAATCAGTTGTTTCATAACTGTAGGTCCCTTTTGAAGTTTTGTCTCACAGTGTTATTTTATACATTTAGGGCAGAGGAACCTGAGCAGTAGCAACTTTTACTGCCTGTCTTTGTTAAGTTAATACCTTACTTACACTATTTACTCCAAACGTGAACTGAACTTGAACTGAACGTTAAAATTGAAGTATTAGAACGCCAAATACATGTTTGATTCCAACAGGTATTAGAAATGGGTACACTAAAACACTGAGTCGACTCTGTTCAGGATAGAAGCCAGTGGTGTCTGGTGGAATTTAATATTCTCGTATTTTCATAACCAAGCCAAGGGATCCACATCATATTTTAAGGGATGATAAGTAGACGATGGTAATAGCAAAACAACTTCAAATGAAAATATTTCCAAAATTAACTGATAGGGTTGGTTTGATTGCCCCCGAAGGCGCTACGTTGTGACTTCAACGGTTCGTCGTGCACACCCCAAAAAGCAACCCCATGTCGAAAGGACCACGCACACAATACACAGGATTCCATCCCAGCACACATTGAGACCTCCTCGATAAGTTCTGTGTATTTCTAGACCCGTTAAGCCAGTCCTTTGCATTTACGCATGGTTTTGCCTGGTATGACCTATGTTGGGCGAATCCATTGATCTTAATGCTGCCTAATAAATTGGTGTGGGGTGCCATAACTCGCTTTCACCATTTGACAGCCCAAACACCCCTCCAAGCCACACCTACTCCAAAAATTGTTTGGAAGTAGTCAAAAAAAGATGGTGATGGGACGCAAAAGAAAATTTGAAGGAGACGGACGACTCGGGGTGTGCCAAAGAGTTCATCCTCAGGGTAGCTTTCTGAATCAGCCCTCGCTTACAACCCCTTACGGCGGCAAATTTTCAGGGGGTGGGTTGGAGTTGTAACATCACTTTTGGCGCTCAATCGGCCGTCAGCACAGTGTTCTGAAAACTTCGACAGCCGTCAAGTAATGCCATGACATGAATTAGAGACAAAACGACATCCCACGCAGCCTTCTACAGGGGCGGAACCAGAGGGGGTGAGTGGGAGTTGGTGTTTGTGTGGCCTGGAGGGGTGCTTGAGTTATCAAAGGGTGAAAGTGAGTTATGGCACCCCACACCAATGTATTAGGCAGTATTAGGATAAATGGATTCACCCAACAGAGGTCAAATTACGCAAAAAAAAATGCAAAGGGGTGGCTTAGAGGGGGTCTGGAAATGAGTTGAAGAGATGGGACAGTTAACAAATACACAGAACTTATTGAAGAGGTCTTAATGTGTGAATAAATTAAAATTAAATCATCAATTACATACGTCTTTTTACTTGTGATTTTTTTTTAATTCAGTTGGTAATTCTGAAAAAATATTTTGCAAATATTGTGCAAGCAGTTTTCAAGATCTTCTGGTGAGGCAGATGTTTTTTTATTTTTTTTAACAAGTTTCGTTTGATTTTGTTTTGCTGTTATAGCCTTCTACTTTAGTCCACTAATCAGCTCCTGAACATGATGTAAGTCCCATACTTCATTGCGAAATTACGAGAATATCAAATTTCACCAGGCACCACTAGTTTCTATCCAGTATACAGTCGACTTTAGTATTTAGGATTTTCTATTTTGAAAGTGAACGACTATTGTGTTTTTTTTATACAGTGTATCTTAGGCGAATAATTGCCCTACCACCCATACTTGGAATTGCTCTCTCTGTCGATTTCCACGTAAATATTCTATTTGACACGTTTTTATCAAACATACTATACTTACCATACCTGCAACTTTTTCCGTATGTAACCATGTTTGTGTTTTACTATTTCCAAGCTATCCATACTGTGCATGCTTACCTTGGATACATTGTATATAATCATATATCTGATAAAGACTATCAACAGAAAGTTGAGTTTTAATCACGTTCCAATGATCCCGATATTTGAGGTGAAATCTCACAACGCAGCGTTTCGATACGGTGTGTGGAAAACTTGTTTCCCGTTTTTTGTTCGGCACCGAACGCTTCAGTTGTTTATAATAACTTCGAGACCGTTATAGAATAGAAGCAAATATACCAACTTATATCTTACAAACTTCAGCATGTTCGTGTATAAACCTGCGAACAAACTGCTATTTAATTTAGTTCAGTCTGCGCTGGATTTGTTCAAGCGATTCCAGTAAACGAACTGGCAGTTCGTAAAGCGTAGAAATTCTAGTTTTCCTCCACATCCGCGTAGTGGAATAGAACTATAGAAACGGTGCATTTTTTAAGGCGTAGCGCTTAAATAATCAGCCTTAAGCTATAATATTAACTCTTGGGGGCAGGCAACTGAATGGATGCGTGTATTTATTATACAAAAAAGAATAAATAGATTAATCTTCAATCTAGAACCACTTGAATCTTGCAAAAATGCTTTCAAAAATAATAAAATTCTAACAGTAACAGGAATTTACATATTAAAAATACTGCAGTATATTCATAAAAATAAAGATCAATTTAAAAAGGGTTCTGATATACATAGTCATACACGTACCCAATCTAACATTTATTTAAATAAATTTCACCACGTTTTATAAAAAATCCCCAAACTATGCGGGGGGGGGGGGGGGGGGCGAATATATAATCTATTGCCGAATCACGTAAAAAGTCTATCTCCTAAATTTTTTAAAAAGCACATTAAGAGTGTTCTCGTGTATACTATCACTGAGTTTGAAGATATTCTGTTGAGATCTTGAACAACGTAATCGGTTCAGTTAATTATTATAATTTCTCATGTATATTTCAAAAATGTATGTAAATATATAAATGCATGTGTCGTCTTTATTTTATGCATACACTGATAATGGTTATTTTATGTTTTACACTATGTTATATATGTCTTATTTAATTTTGTTTATAAAAATAACTAACATTTACATTGTTAAACTCTGTATATATTTACAGGTAATAAAGGTCTATATCTATATATCTATCTACTACGCTACTAATCTGAAACGTCCTAACTGGTAATATATGAGATATATAAATTAAGTTATGAGACTGATTTTTTTTATTCGAATACAATAATTACAATTCAGGATTGTCTCCTTCAAAATAATTTGGGAAGCCACACAGCGCTGGAGACGGTTCTTCCATTCATCATAGCAGTGCTCGAACTCATATACTGGAATAGCCTTCAGCTGGTCGGTTACAGCCGTTTGAATATTCTGTATGGCTCCAGAATGACATCTCTTGAAATGAATACATAAATAAACCACCATCGTAAGAATATATTTTATTCGTGAATGGAAAAAAAAACTTGAATGCACATCTTGATATGTTGGATTTATGCTTAAATCCAACAAGACATTAAAAATACAGATTGAAACGATGATTTTTTGTTTGTAATATTATAAAATTGAAATTTAAATGCCATAAAATACATAGCAAAATATTTGGTTTATTGACATTGAAGAATTTTTTTTAGGTTTAATATTCCGAAAAGTCAAAATGGCATAACTGATGAAAACTTATGAGTTTAAAATATATGCAAAGATGTTTATGTTGTAATTTAAAGTGGAAGTTCAATTTTGTACCACTGATATACAAATATTTTTACTTGTGACCACTGAAAAATGTTATTAAATTCTTTGTTTTGAATAACACTGTGGAATACAAACCATCCTTCATTGAATACATTTACACACTTTAAAAAACAAATTATTATGGTTATAAATAATATACATTTATTTGATATATACATACAAGGAATACAAAATATCTAAATATTGCAAAATTAACAGACTGTAAGCCTCATATGTCATACAACATAAAAATAACCTACAAAATTAGTTATCAAACTAATATTACAAATCTTTAACATTTACATAACAAATCAAAAAGGAAGTTATTTTTCATTCTCGGGAAGAGAAAAAAGTCACAATGACTCAAGTCAGGCGAATAAGGATGCTGAGGAGCCACAGGGATGTTTTTACTGGCTAAAAACTCGTTTACTAATGGCTACGTGACGAGGTGCATTGTCGTCATCCAGTTGTTCTTGACGTTTGGTATCACACGCATGATCCTTTTTCGAAAATGTTCAAGAACCCCTCTGTAAAAGTGTTGATTTACTGTTTGGCCTAAAGGCACAAACTTATTGTGGACAATTCCCTGGCTATCAAAAAACAAATCGGCATGTATTTGATTTTCGGCTTGCTCATTCTTGCTTTTTTGGGTCTTGGAAAGCTTGAATTGTGCCATGTCATGCTTTGGCGCTTGGTTTCCGGGTCGTACTCAAACAATCAAGTAGCATCACAAGTTGCATAAATTGGGGATCATTTTCAATCGATTCCAAAAAGTTAAGACACCTTTCTCTCTTGCTGTCCTTTTTTCCTGCGAAATGTTATTTCGAATCATTTTTGCGCAGATTTTTCTCATCCCCAAAAATCTGTTGAACAGTTCTGTGATTCAAAGGACCCTGCACAAACCTTATGGGATTTGGTTCTCGGTTAAATTGATCGAAAATAGTTTTATTTTATAGTTTAAAGGTCACTAAGAAAAAGTGTCCATGGGCGCATAGCCTAAAAACCAATAGAAATTTAGCTACAGATATTTTTAGTTCGGTGATCGAGACGAAAAATAAAGAAACAATCCAACAGTTTTCAGTATCTAACAATTTTCTTATATTTAATCTATAAACATTTAAGGCCTAGTTTTCGAGTGCACTGAATACAAATACCTAGTTTTTTGACTGTTTTTCGCGTAAATAAGTTAATAAATTAATAAGTTGTTAAATACTAATTGATAAATAGTTAATAAAGTTGTTAGATACTGAGAACTTTTTGTATTTTTTCTTTATTTTTCGTCTCGATCACCGAACTAAAAATATATGTAGCTAAAAATCTATTGGTTTTTAGACTATGCGCCCAATGGACACTCTTTCTTAGTGGCCTTTAAACTATAAAATAAAACCATTTTTGATTAATTTAACCGAGAACGTTATAGTGTAAAGGTCACTAAGAAAAAGTATCCATACACGCATAGCCTAAAAACCAATAGATTTTTAGCTACAGATATTTTTAGTTCGGTAATCGAGACGAAAAATCCAACAGTTCTCGGTATCTAACAACTTATTAACTTATTTATTTATTTATTAACTATTATTAATTATTATTATTAATTGTCTTTAATTATTATTAACTATTTATTAATAAGTATTGAACAACTTTTTAATTTATTAAAATATTTACGCGAAAAACAGAGAAAAAACAGTCAAAAACTAGGTTATGTTGGTAGGTATCACCCTGTATAAAAAAACTAATGGCTAAAATTTTTTGCATCATTTTCTATGAACCTCATTCGTGACTCTCAACAAACTTGGCAAACCCCCCTCAGACCAGCCCTATACTATAAAACACACCCCATTCATTTTTAGAGTGATATTTAATTTTTGAAAAAATGACAATTAAGCATCGAATGTGGGTTCTAGGAGGTTTTTCGGGTCACTGATCATGAATCCAATGTCATTTTCCTGGAAAATTCATGCCACGGCCGGGAAAACTGGAAAATTGGGTCACATTTGCGGAAATTTAATCATTGTTCACGCGATTTGCGTTTTTTACGTCACAAAGATATCCAGCAGCGTATAATGATAATGAATTACGAAAAATTATGTAAATTTTCTGGAAAACTATGAAAATTTTCCTGAAAACCTGGAAAGACAATTTTTCAATTTTATGAAAATGATCCTGTGATAAGTCGCTGTAGGGTTTTTTTGGGGCGCTGATCATGAATCCGTTGTCACTTTCCCAGAAAATGCATAACACGGCCGGGAAAACTGGAAAATTGGGTCACTTTTGCGAAAATTGAATCATTGTTCACGCGATTTGCGTTTTTTACGTCATAAAGATATCCAGTAGCGTATAATGATAACGCTTAACGAAAAACCATGTAAATTTTCTGGAAAACTATGACAATTTTCCGGAAAACCTGGAAAGACAATTTTTCAATTTTATCGAAATGATTGTGTGATAAGTCGCCATAGGGATTTTTTGGGGCGCTGATTGAGAATTTTATACCATAAATTGCTGAAATTAACATTTAATAATAACATAGTATAAAACAAAGTCGCTTCCCGCTGTCTGTCCCTACCTGCCTATGTATGCTTAGATATTTAAAACTACTTAACGGATTTTGATGCGTTTTTTTTTATAGATAGAGTGATTCAAGAGGAAGGTTTATATGTATAATATATGCATAATATAGTAGAGAAACACACTGATAATTTTAGAGGTTTCTAATGTGATGTCGTAAACAACGGGCGGAGCCGGGGCGGGTCGCTAGTTCATTAACCTAAATACCTTATTTTATCAAGGTATTTCAAAAAAGTTTAAGATTTTATTTTATTTATAAAAGTTTGTAACTGTTTAATTAAAGATACCATATAGCAAAATGTTTTGTTTAAAATAAATCTTATAAATAAGTTATATTTACATAATTTATTTATAATTTAATGACTTTCATCATCTGTATCATTTTCAAGTATTGGATTAGCAGGTTCAATTCTGGCAGCGACTTCGTCGTCATCTTCATCTACAGCATTAATAATACTTTCGTATTATACTTTTTCGTATGTACAGGACTGGCTAATAAAAGGTCCCAATAAAACATATACACGCCTATACAATAAAATAAATCCTTTGAGTACAGGACCGCCCTCTGGCGCGTATATAAAACAGTCCCAATAAAAAAATCTTTTGAGTACCCAAACATTTTTTTATTTACCTGTATTCTCTTTACAAATAAAAAGGCGCCGGTGTATATTTTTTTTGTTTACCTGATAAAAATAAAATAAAATTCAAACACAACCATAAAGAATCTCTTCGTTTTAAAATTGGGAAAACCGTAAAATGTTTATGAGCGGACGGTTCCGCGCGGACACACGGTATACCTCAATACCATTAACACCTTAATATCATTAATATTGTTACGTATTTCTCTCTAAATAATTTACTTCTTCACTTCTAAACACTTTTATTAACACTTTACAATTCGTCGACCTTAACTCTGTTAATCCAAATCACAACTACTAACCCCTAGCAACAACACCAGTATTTATTGTTTCTACATTTCTAGAAAATTCTTTTGACATCCAGAATATTCAATATGTCATTCCATACAATTCTTTACTAATAACTAGTGTGTATAAACTAAATAAACTAAGTATGTAAACTATAAAACTTAATAAATGTCAGCTGTCACAAATGTCACTTTTACAAATGTCACTTTTACAAATGTCACATTGCTCCCCTCTTCAAAGTTATTCGTCCCGAATAACACTGTCTTCAGTCCTAGGCGGTGGATCTTCGACGACAAACCAATCGGGTGGATTATGTCCTGTGTACTTTGCGAGCCTTTCCAGATGGACCACCTTCGGCTTGCTTCTTGGAGACAGCTGGATGCGGTAGACCAGGTCGTTGATTTTCTTTATTATGGTGTACGGGCCTTCCCAGTTGCTCTGAAGCTTTGGACTTTTTCCTTTCGTCCTTTTTGGGGCGTAAACCATACTGCATCACCAGGCTTAAATGCAGTCTCTGTTGATGTAGTGTCGAGACGCTGCTTCATTTTGTCGCTGTGAATTTTCAGCTTCTCCCTGGCAAATCGGTGGATCCGGTCCATTCTCTCTCGCAAGTCCTCCACAAATTCTGGCAAAGATCGTTCCTGATTTTCTTCTACTGGATGGCCAAGTATGAGATCAGTAGGCAACTTCATTTCTCTTCCAGAGGTCAGCATAGACGGAGTGTAGGTAGTCGACTCATGCTGGGAACTTCGATACGACAGCAAGAACAGAGGCACCAATTTGTCCCAGTCCCTTTGATTCTCAGATACGAATTTAGACAGGTAGTGGCATATGGTTCTGTTATGGCGTTCAACCATGCCATTCGACTGGGGATGAAGCGCAGTAGTTCGGGTTTTCTTGATGCCCATTGTTTTCATCACTTCTTGCCACAGCTCTGATTCGAAATTTCTTCCTTGATCGGAATGCAGTTCGAGGGGCACTCCAGTCTAGCTATGACATTCTCGATGAACGCTTCGGCTACAGTTTCTGCTTCTTGATTGGGAAGGGGTACTGCTTCGGGCCATTTCGAGAAATAGTCCATTACCACCATCAAGTACTTATTGCCACGGTCGGTTACAGGTAATGGTCCAAGAATGTCCACAGCTACTCTCTCGAATGGTGCTCCGGATAAGTACTGCACCATTTTACCACGGCTTCTTGTTTTTGGTCCCTTTTTGGCTAGAGCACAGATCACATCTCTTGCACCATTCTTCGACGTCTCGGCGACAGTTTATCCAATAAAATCGGTCCCTTACTCGAGCCAAAGTCCTGGTTACTCCAAAATGTCCTCCGGTTGGGCTGTTGTGCAGTTCTTCTAACACTTGGTGGATTCTTGCTTTAGGCAAGACCAACTGGTAAACTGCGGATACTCCATCGGGGCTCTCCCACTTCCGATGCAGTAGGCCATCGCGAAGACAAAGGGAATTCCATTGAGCCCAGTATCCCTTGATCCTGCCAAGTTGGTCGAACTCCATTCTTTAGCCAGTTCCGGATTAATTTCAGGTCACTGTCTTTCTTCTGACTCTTCTTTAATTCCTCCGAGGACCATTCATCTTCAACCTCTATCGTTGTTGCCATTAACAATTCATTGCAGGTCTCGTATGAAGATTCTTTAGTCTCAATCTTCTGGCAGTAGCGGCATTTCTGTTCTAAACAAGGTCTTCTTGATAATGTGTCTGCATTACCATGTGTTTTTCCACTCCGGTGCATTATTTTGAAGTTATACTGTTGTAGTCTCTCCATCCATCTAGCAACTTGTCCTTCTGGGTTCTTAAAATTCATAATCCACTGCAGGGCGTTATGATCTGTCCTAATTAAAAAGTGTCTTCCATAAAGGTAACTATGAAAATGCTCCAACGATTTGATGATGGCCAGTATTCTTTTCTCGTGACACAGTAATTTCTTTCAGCCTTACCTAGTGTCTTACTGAAATAGGCAATAACTTTTTCTTCTTCGTCTTGAACCTGGGATAAGACTGATCCAATTCCGTGTTGAGAGACATCACAATCCAAAATAAACATTCCATCTTGCTTAGGGTATGCCAAAATTGGTGCTGTAGTTAGGCGCTTCTTCAGTTCTGTGAAAGCTTGCTGGCAGTCTGGAGTCCAATCAAAGGTAACATTATTTTCAGTGAGCCGATGTAGTGGTTTAGCAATTTTTCCGAAATCCTTTACAAATTTCCTATAGTATGTGCAGAGTCCACGAAAACTTCTTACTTGATGTTTATCTCTGGGTCGTGGCCATTCTTTGATTGCAGATATCTTCCTGGGGTCGGTTTGAATTCCTTCGGCGGATACTATGTGTCCGAGAAATTCTACTTGTTTTTGAAATAGGGAACATTTCTTCGGATTTAACTGTAAGTTGGCATTTCTGAATCTTCTGAAGATATCCTCCAAATTTTTAAGATGTTCATCAAATGACTTCCCCATTACAATGACGTCATCAAGGTATACCAAGCAAGTTTTCCACGTCATTCCTCTAAGTACTAACTCCATCAGTCTCTCAAAAGTGGCCGGTGCATTGCAAAGACCAAATGGCATAACTTTAAATTGATAAAGTCCGGTACCAGCAGAGAATGCTGTTTTCTCTTTATCATCAGGATGAAGTTCGACTTGCCAATAGCCACTCTTCAAGTCCAACGTTGAGAACCATTTGACTCTGAAAGAGTGTTCAGGGTATCGTCGATTCGAGGTAGAGGATAACTGTCTTTCCTAGTAACATTGTTCAGCTTCCGATAGTCCACACAGAATCTTGTTGTGCCATCTTTCTTCGTAACTAAAACAACAGGTGATGACCATGGGCTCGATGATTCCTCGATGACACCTTCTTTCAGCATTTTATCGATCATTCCGGTAATTTCATTCTGTTTAGCGAATGGTAGTCTTCTTGGAGCTTGCTTTATCGGTGGGTTATTGCCGGTGTCTATACGATGTTGAACCAGACTTGTTCTGCCGGTGATGTTTTCAGTGGCAAAGACATCTTGATATCTCTCGAGGAACTGTCTAGCTTTTCTAGCTTCTTCATGTTGCAGATGGGCAGCATTCTTGAGCAAAAGATTCTGTAATAGTTGGATCACATACCTTTGCTGGATTTAACTGGGCTTGGTTGACTTCCTCGCATTTAACTACCCTTTCAATTGGCTCACAACGTCCTAATACTTCATTTTTCTTAAGGATAATTTTCCTGCCCGATATGTTTGCAATTCTTACTGGAATTTGGTTATTCATTTGTACAAGGGTTCTTGCAATCAATAAGCCATCGTCTCGTTCATTGGCCTCGACTATTCCAGTACTCAAACCTTCACCATTTCCATCTAGTTTTGCAATAATGATGTTCTCCGATCCTTGGGGCATTTGGATATCCTCTTCAACGATGATCCTTCTTGATTGATTGTAATCTTGAAGCTTGGGGGCCATCACTATTTCTTCATTTTGAATTTGTATAATTCTGTTTTTAATATCTACGACAAAATCATGTTTACTCAATATGTCTAATCCTAATATGCAGTCGTCTCTGATATCAGCTATTAAAACTTGGTGATACATGATTTTTCGAACCCAGTTGAATTTTTACGTATTCTTCACCATGTACAGGAATCAGTTCTCCAGTAGCTGTTTCCAATCTCACATGTCTGGATAATTCCTTTGGTGGTTTTTGGCAGAATGTCAGGCCGTAGAATAGTTCTTGTGGCACCGGTATCAATGACAAAGGAACGCCATTTATCGTCCAAGTATCCATGGACTATCAGGCTTCGTTCGTCGCTACTTATTTTTGAGACCGAAATCTTGGGGCATTGAGTATAAGTAGTCGACACACGCCCCCTAGCATCGACTAATTGTCGTTTTCCGAATTTCTCGCTGGTGATCTGGAACGAGGTCTTCGGTCTGGGGTTGGGGAACGACCAGTCCTGTGCTGTGAAGTCTTTGATGTCCCATTTTCTTCTCTCCACTTCCTTCTGTCTGGACTCCTGGATCTTGATCTTGAATCTGGCTGTCGATCTGGTGAGTTCGTTCTTGACTGAGACCTTGATCTGGCCCTGCAAAAGCGCTGTAAGTGCCCAATTTTTCCACAGTTGTAGCAGCGCCTGGTTTCCTTTTGTGGTGAGTTCGATTGTTTGATTTCATTTAATTCTTGCATTAGTTTCTCCACAGTTTCTTTAAGCGATTGGCATTCGTCGAATTTAACTTGCCTCACTCTGGTTTTGTAGCTCCTCGATGCTTCTTTAGCTGCTTTAAATTCCAAAGCAGCTATGAGTGCATCACTGATCGTGGTGTGTCTTCCAAGTCGCAAAAGCTTGCTGCATTTCGGTGTCTACTAGGCCATCAATAAAAGTCTGGATGCCAATTTGTTCGAGAAATTCTTTAGGTGCTTGAGGGTATGCCAAATGGACAATTCGTTCGACGTCAGCTTCGTATTCTTGAAGGGACTCATTGCTTCTTTGCTGTCTACTTTTTATTTGGGACTGGTAAACTTGGCGGAGGTATTTGTGTCCATACCTTATTTCTAATGCTCCTACAATCCTGTCGTAATCGTTTTGCTGCTCTTCCGGGATGCTCTGTAAGATTTCTAGCGCCTGACCTCTTAGAGATATGACTAGCGAAGTAGCCATTTCTTGTGGAGTCCATCCGTTGGCCTTTGCGGCAGCCTCAAATTGTCTGCGGTACATGGACCATGATGACTGTCCATCGTACGTGGGAGGCTTAAGCATTTTGTGTACTGACCTTTCAGCATGCATAAGGGTTGAGTTTTGTAATGGAATACCTGGTGAGGTCGAATAATCTCCAGAATCGGCTATTGAAGTACGATGCAATTGGTGGCCCAGTCCTTCTATCTTTTCCAGTATTTCTCTCTGTACTTGCCGTTTGGTGTCTTCCAGTTTTCTTTGCATTTCTTCCTTATTATTTTGAAAGTCCTTCTCTATTCGATTAACTTTTATGCCTACCTGGTCAATCTGCTGTTCCACGCCATCAATCCTCCCAGAAAATTCATTCAACCTGGTGTTTATTACTTGCTGTGACTCGCAAATTTCCTGATGACGCCTCTCTGCCTCGTCTCGGTCCTCCTGTCGCCGCCGTTCGTCCTCCTGTCGTCGCTTTTCCTCTCGTCTTTCTGCCTCCTCACGGTCCTCCTGTCGTCCTTGTTGCAAGAATTTTAATATTTCACTTACATCCATTGTCGTCGTTTCTTCGTTGTATTTTGTAGATCTCGTATTCACCATATAACTTTTTTTTTTTCGAATTCTTCTATTATCCCACCGCTGTCACCAAAATGTTACGTATTTCTCTCTAAATAATTTACTTCTTCACTTCTCAACACTTTTATTAACACTTTACAATTCGTCGACCTTAACTCTGTTACATCCAAATCACAACTAACTAACCCCTAGCAACAACACCAGTATTTATAGTTTCTACATTTCTAGAAAATTCTTTTGACATCCAGAATATTCAATATGTCATTCCATACAATTCTTTACTAATAACTAGTGTGTATAAACTAAATAAACTAAGTAGTGTAAACTATAAAACTTAATAAATGTCAGCTGTCACAAATGTCACTTTTACAAATGTCACAATATCTTAATCATGATACGCTGCTGGATATCTTTATGACGTATAAAACTCAAATCGTGTGAACAATGATTAAATTTCCGCAAAAGTGACCCAATTTTCCAGTTTTCCCGGCCGTGGCATGCATTTTTTTCAAAAATTCAATACCACTCTAAAAATGAGGGTGAGAATGGGGGTGTGTTTTATAGTATAGGGGTGGTCTGAGGCGATTTGCCAAGTTAGTTGAGAGTCACGAATGACCTTAGAGGTTCATAGAACATGATGCAAAAAATTTTTTTTTGAATTCGAGTAGCTGCACCAAACTTAAATTCATTAAAAATGAATTCCATTATTTATTTTACAATTATGACAACCATTTCAAAAGTTTGACAACAAAAATGTTTCGCTTCAAGCCTCAATATAACCACTATTTCCATTTCTCTCTTTCATACTCAGAAATGGCTCGTTACATATTACACTGCACGTTTGTAACCCCCATGTTGGATAAGCCACGATCCCGTATCAAACCCTAAATAGCCTGTCCGCATATGATTAGGCATATCAAGTTTGCTATGCGTTCTTGAGGGATGTTACGCCATTGTTAACCTACCGCAATCACAAGCTCTGGTATTGACCTAAGGACAGGAACTCCGGATCGAACTATATGCTTAAACTTATCCCACGAATCTTCAATCGGGTTGATGTCTGGATTGCATGCTGACCAATTCATAATATGAGTACCAACTTCTGTTATGTAATTCCAAATAATTCTTGCGATGTGCGTCCCTCAATCGCCATAAATTAAATGAAAATTTTATACGATAAAGGCATTGTTCAAAATATCGATGTAGTTCTTCTTGAAGCTGGATAATTAAAAATATATTATACATGCTTTAATTCGCTCTATAATTTCAGTGACCAGTATCCAGACTATGAAATTAATTTATTCCTTTAGAGTTTTTTTTTGCAGTTCCACACTGAGCCTTGAGGTATGACAGACAATCATATACATTTCTCAACGTTTTGTGCTTAAAATGCTTTTGTATCAGCCTTCCAGATATTTGTTTATGAAATAATCACAACTACTTGAACAAACATTATCTTTCTAAATCAAACCATTTTAGAGATAATGCCTGTCTAAATAATTCTGGGTATATCTAAACAGATATACGAATTGTTTAGTTTATAAAAAAAGTAACCTCTTTTCCTTTATATCGCAAAAAAAAGCGAAACTCATGGTACACTTTTTTCAATTTACCGTATTTGGGAGTCAGTATGGGCCCTTATCACTCGCCCTTCTTTTTCATTTAGCCACTGCTAAGAAAAGGAGAAAACTCAGAACAAAATTAAAGCGTAAAAGAAAACGTAATGTGTACTCTACTCTCGCTTCCCATTTTCCAAAAGAAAAGTTTAAAATCTATTTCACAGTGCCCAGATGCTACTAAGCCGAAGAAGAAGTAAAAGGGGGCGAACACCAAACGTTCAACATAAAATAATCATAATTGTTTCGCTAAAAAAAGAGGGGACTTTGAGATCGGAAATAGAGCTTTGACGGTCATGAATGGAAATTTCATCAATTACCTTGATGTGCTAATGAAAGTTTGACACATAAATAGCTGATTACCATCTCCTTTGAAAGTCGCATTCCTTTCAGTTGACTTGAGTTTATTTGTGTATATTGAGAGGTGACCCAAATTCGATCCTTTGAGAAAGACGGACGCACGAAGGTTTTAGGTAAATTGCCTGTGATAAATTAAATGCTTTCATGTACTAATTCGTTCTAGAATACTAGTTAATACTAATTTCTCTAAAGTATATCACTGGGTATACCTCTTTTATAAAATTTAACTTTTGTGGATGTAAAGTTTGTGCTCTTTCACGACTATATTTGTTTTTTTTTAATTCTGATTCTATGCAGAATTACTTTGCATCTGTGCTGTACTTTTGGTAAGGTGGTACTAACACTTTGATATCAATGTAAAAATTCCAAAAAAAAAAAAACAGAAAAGTAAGTCAGAGCAGTTTGAAAAACTTACACATTTGATAACCATCACAGGCACGCAAAAAAGTGCACAGTTACAAAAGTCTAACCAATATACTTCCATATTTTTACGAAACCTGTCAATCTCAACCTCTTACTAGAAAGATCGATGAACCGTTGGTTTTAAATCGGTGGTTCTGTCGTTGACATTGAGATATTTTTGTACCGAAATTCTTTACATCTGCATTACGAAAGTAACAGTTCTCTTGCGATTGCGGTTTCCTCCATGGAGTTCCTCCATATTGAAGCCATTGCCTTTTATCTTATCGTTATACTACTTCATCATAATGAGGCAAGAGTAACACATTACATGAGGAACCCACGTTTTATCCTGATCTAGTACCTCATTCCCAAAACATTCATGCACCTTTTCTGATGCATCTCTTATATTTTTCTATTAAATGTTTATACCTCTTAAAAGCTACCAACCCTGAAAAATTGCATCGTAATAGGTTTCTTACCTGTGCCTGTCATGAAGGCATGAACGCCATTATCCAGGATTTCTACCGGAATTCTGTTGTAATAAAGTATTAATAGATCAAGGTAGAACATGGCTTCCTCAGTCCAAAGCAAAAGGTTAGTACTTTCACCATTAAGTAGTTTAATATATAGATACTAATTGTGGGGGTGTCAGGTGTGCCAACTATATGAAATAAATCACAAATCGCTACTTTTCCAGATAGTAAGAGCTGATTCGTTGGCAATATATTTAGATGTAAACAATTTCGTCTTTCGTCAATTCAAAAAATTATCTATTGGATATGTGAATATTTCGTCAATGACAGAACCAACGATTTAGAACCAACTATTCACGGGTTTAGAATCTAATAGTTTTAGAGGTTCATAGCTTCAAAAATTGGTAAATTTCGAGGTTGACAGGTATAGAAGTTGACAGATCTGGTTTCATTGATCGATCAATATTTTTACCGTTTTATGATAATGTTCAGCTATTTCTGTGGATTTACACGAATCGGATTCGTATTCAACATGAAGTTTCCCAACACCTGTCCAATACTGGTGAAATCTCTATAACAGAGCACTTATTTACTTTACAAGTGCCTGTAATTTTTTATTTGTTCCTCGTTCCCAGTTTTTTGCTAGTAATAAATTATTTGGAAAAACTGCTATACCTACAAAGTACACGAAAGCAAGCTATTAATATCATCTTCAGGAATGAAGTATTTTTAAAACATTGTCTCCCTACTTTTTGGTGATCTTAGATTCAAAATGTCCTAGTTCTAGAGCTCCAAGTGCTGTCATTTAACAAATTAATGTGTCATATGTAATGGTACCATTTAACAATTTAATTCTTCACGTGTCATATGTGTATTTTGACTAAGACTAAAGTAATGATTTACTCTCAACCTTTTTTAATTTTAAGCTAATACGATTTTATGGCGATTTCTTAATGCTATTTGTCTGTGACACGACACTGAAATCATCAAGAATTTATTAGCTCCAATGGACGACATCAACGGCGTTACCTTGGCCAAAGCAAATAAATAAGCTATAAAAGACATAAAGTCATAAAGCTACCAGAGATAAACTTAATTACATCGCAATACCGAAGCAATTAAATAGACGCCGTAATCGGATTCAGTGACTCCGAATATATAGGTAAGGCAACATAACGAGTCCCTTCGTGATTTTTCGGCTTTGTTTTCGGTTAGGGACAGATTGTCACATGATGGAGTTAAATGAACAGCAGATTCGAATTCAGGAACTCGAAAACATGTGGCTATGATGATGCAGTTTTTTTGTTTTTCCGCATGATGCTATTGTTTATATCCAATATCCCAATTACCCTTCCCAATTTCTATAAATAAAGAATTTATTTTGATTATTCTTCACAGAAGGTGGGTGAAGATTTATGACCAAACTGCAATTTCTAACTCTTTTCAATGAACTTCTTAATGATAGTTGATGGAACTGGATGGTGTTAATACCAGCAGGAAACCGTAAGAAATATATATAATTTCAACTAGTCATACAGATTAATATCGAAGAGAAAGGTGATTGGTATAAACATGTTACATATTGTTTAGGACAATTAGAATTATTTGGAAGTAAAGGCTTTTGAAATCCAAAGTCCTTATCCAGGCACTTAAAAATATAGAGAAATGGAGCGACGTCTAGTTATCATAAATTAAGTAAGGATGACTTTGGTGGTGGGTCATTTTGTATCACTATAGATTATCTAACTTGACACTCAAAAAATAGTCATGCCACTGGTAGTACAGGTTTCAATAGCGGTTGGTGATATTTCAGTTAGCAATATCTTGAAAACGACGCATGGAACCCACTTCACTTTTTTAGGTGATGACTATACACCTCTTACAGAAAGGATTTATAGTGAAAAAACCGTCAGCAAAGTTTGCGAAAAAACTTCAAAAAGAAACTGCAGAACACCCTGGGATTTCAGTAACGCTCTGTGGAATATTTGCAGTATATTTTTTTCATAATCTAGAAACAAATATAAGGAGAGGTTTTTCGATTTGTTACAAAATATTTTTTTTTCAAAAAGTTATTTATTTATAGGAAATTTTGTTTCCCAAAATAAAATGGGTAAGTTTTTTTTTTTTTTTTTTTTTTTTTTTTTTTTTTGTCATGTGAAAACTTACTGATGGTTTTTTTTTTTAAAAAAAATTTTTTAAAAGGGGAGTGTGTTTTCCTAAAAAAAAAATTGGGGGGGGTGGGTGGTTTTTTTTTTTTTTTTTTGTTAAATTTTAATTTTTTTATCTATTACCTATTGTAACAATTCTTCCTTTCCTTTATTCACATGACATATCTGACATACAATTTACTACTTACACTTATTGTTGATTTTTTTAGCATAAATTCAACTTTAAACTGAGTCACCTGGTATTTTTTATTGCTATTTGTTTGTGATGCCGCACCGATATCATCAAGAATTTATCAGATCCAGAGGACGACGTTAACGGCTTTACCGCGGCTCAAGACGAGATAAACTTAATTATATCACAATACAAAAGCAATAAAACAAAGTCTGGTCTGTAGTTTGGTGACCTTAGGAATCGAAGGGGCCACAGAGCTGAGAATAATAGCGGATCAGCCCTCTCAACTACTCCTAAGAGACAGACACCACTTGTAATGCAGATGAGAATAAGTAAATTTATGACGATCAGAGCCCTTAGGTAGGGAAGCTACATCATGAAGGTGTTAATATCAGCAGGAAGCTGTAAAAAATATGTCTACCTTCAACTGGCCATTAAGATCAAAATCTAGAAAAAAAAGCGACTTAGGTTTAGTAGAATGATGTTATGGTTTAGGAATATCATAATTATTTGAAAGTGAATGTCAGAAATTCCAGTAGATGAAGAAATAATTTCCCAATTTTACAAGTCTAATAGAAGACTTTTTAGGCCATTGGAGTATGACTTTGGGGTGGTTCATTTTGTATCACAGTGGATTATCTAATTTAAATATGTAGCTTCATGGTCATAAAAGTCAAAATCGAGGAGAGAAGTGACTTAGAATGATGTTATGATTTAGGAATATCAGGATTATCTGAAAGTGGACACGTTTGAATGCTCAGGTGAAGTGGATAGGATCATGCTGAGGATCAAGTATCCTTACATAGGTACTTGAAAACAGAGAGCTTAATAAAAGAAGCTCTAATAGGTGATGAAATCTACCATGATCCTACTAGAAGTTAATAGATGCGTCTAAATTAGAAATACTTTTCTCGCCATTGGAAGATGACTTTGATGGGTCATTTTGTATCAATATGGAGTATTTAATTTAACACTCAAACATATTAATCATAAAGACTTTGCACCATTCGAAGGTAACTTTAATAGGTCATTGTGTATCGTTATAAATTATCTAACTTGACACTCAAAAAATAGTTATTATATCACCAGTTTCGTATGTACATATATAGCAATTTTATGAAATGTTTTTTGAAGACTTGGAGACGAGTGATTAAATGTTTTAATTGTCACCTGAATTTGGTAACAATCCTTCCTTTCCTTCCTTCACATGTCGTACCCGACACACTGCTTACTACTTACACTCATTGGTGATTTTTAAGTTAAGACTCAACTTTAAACTGGTCACCTGGTATTTCTTTTTATTATTTATCTGTGATCAGACCCAGAGGACGACGTTAACGACATTACCGCGGCCCAAGAGGAGACAAAATTGACTACATCGCAATGCAACAGCAGTAAAGCACGGTCCGATCTCTGTTTATGAAACCCTAGGAATCGAATGGGTCATAGAGCTGCGAATGATAACGGATCAGCCCCCTCGACCACTTCTAAAAAATAGACGCCACCTTGTAATGCAGACGAAGATAAATCCAGTCAGTCAGAAGAGTAAAAAAGTCAGAGCCCCAATGAAGAATAATTTTGGGAAACAAAAAGTTCCTAAAAAAAAAAAAAATAAAAGGGGCTTTCTTTTTAAAAAAAAAAAAAAAATAAAAAAAAAAAAAACGTGCCCTTCACAATGAAAAAAATCTGAAATATCTTAAGGTTTTTAAATTTTTCATTTTTCGCTATTAATCCTTTCTGTAAGAGGTGTATAGTCATCACCTAAAAAGTGAAGTGAGTCCCATGCGTCGTTTTCAAGATATGGCTAACTGAAATATCACTCACCGCCACTGGGTTTAGGAATATCAGAATTATGAGAAATTGATTGTAAAAAATGCCAGTGGATGAAGAAATAACTTTCCAATTCAACTAGAAGTTGACAGATGCAAGTTAGAAATACTTTTCTGATCATTGGAGGATGACTTTGATGGTTAATTTTGTATCCCTATAGATTATATAACTTACGACTCAAACAAACATAGAAAGACTTTACTGACCATTGGAAGATTATTTTGGTAAATCATTTCGTATTGCTATTAATTATTTATCTAACTTTACACTCAAGAAACAATGATGTCATCGATAGTAGGGGTTTCTTATTTTAATGTTATGATATGTTTGTTTTAAAGACTTGGAGACGAATGAAGAAATATTTTAATTACCACTAGAATTGGATAACAGACTTTTTGTCTTCATATATCATATTTGATATACTTCTTACTACTTACCATCTCATACTTGTAGAGGGGAAAATTCTTAAATACAGTAACAGACTTAATGCAACAAGCTCTGAAAATCGTGGAGAAATGGTGCCAAAAGGAAGACTTAAAAGTCAATCCTTGTAAAACAGCGCTAATCCCCTTCACGAAAAAGAAAAAGCTAGGAAAACATACAATTCCACGGCTTTTCAATACGCAACTGCAAATAAGCCAGGAGGTGAAGTATCTAGGAGTTACACTGGATGCAAAACTAACCTGGAACAAGCATTTGTAGAAAACCAGAAATAAAGGAAAAATGGCACTAATGGCTGCCAAGAGGGCCATAGGCATCAAATGGGGACTTAAACCCTGTATGGTACATTGGTTGTACACAGCAGTAGTGAGACCCATTATAACCTATGGATCATTTATATGGTGGACCAAAATGATGCAAAGAAAAGCAACACTGGAGCTTTCGAAACCAGAGATTAGCCTGCCTTTGCATCACTAGTGCAATGAAAAGCACTCCAACAGCGGCAATGGAAACAATATTAAACCTTCCGCCATTAGATATTTATATCAAGGCGGAGGCAAGAATGGGGGCCCACAGGTTGAAGTGTAATGGTAACTGGCAAAACGCAACTTTTGGTCATGGCAGTATAACAAGTACGATCACAGATCCATTATTTTTAATGACAAGTGACGAAATTACACCAAGAACTAACTATGCAAAACCTTTTAACATTCAGTTAAATTGGGAAGCAAAAGAAGAAATCAACTGTCAGGAAGGAACACTAGTGTGGTACACTGATGGATCCAAAATGAACAGTGGAACTGGCGCGGGAATCTATGGCGAAAGACCCAGGTACAGAAAATATGTACCTCTAGGGGAATATGCCACAGTATTTCAGGCAGAAGTACATGCAATTGAGCTATGCTTAAGGGAAAATATTGAAAGAGGATATAGAGGGAAAACAATCCTCATACACTCTGACAGTCAGGCAGCCCTACAAGCTTTAGCATGTAAAAAAATAAAATCAAAACTGGTCTGGGATTGCCTAGAAACCCTCCAAGCTCTGGCAAACCATAACAACGTAACACTTAAATAGGTACCAGGACATAAAGGGGTCGAAGACAACGAAGAAGCAGATACCCTAGCGAGAAAGGGCTCTGCAATGACACTCATTGGACCTGAACCAATGTGTGGTATACCAAAGTCCTCAGTGAGGCTCTGCGACTCGGTGGAAAAATAAAGAACACGTCTTACTGGAACCACAAACCAGGACAAACAAACAATAAATGGATGGTAAAGACGCCATCAAAAGTACTGACAGATGAGATTCTGCGATTGAGAAGAAATCAGATAAGGCTTGTCACGGGACTTATAACCGGGCATTGTCACCTTAGGAAACATCTACACAGAATGGGCATATATTCAGATGAACCTATTTGTAGACTTTGTAATGAGGAGGACGAAACATCCCGACACATTATACTAGAGTGCCCAGCACTAACACACTGGAGACAGGGTCTTCTGGGAATATAAAACCCCCAGGAGGCCTTTCCAAAGAAAAATCTTGTGAAAGGGCTACTAAACCTCATAAAGATAACAAACCCATTCATATGAAATAACGATGTAAACTGGAAATACAATAAGCCTGAAGGCTGCAGTGTTGGAGGCAAAACAAACCCCAAACCAGACACATCGGAAGGGAAAAAAAATACTACTTACCATTACTGATGATCGGCGACGTTTGACTCAACTTTAAACTGAGTCACCTGGTATTGCTTATTACTATTTATTTATCTGTGATGCCCCACCAAGATCATTAAGAATTTATCAGATCCAACGGACGACGTTAAAGGCATTACCGCGGCCCAAGAGGAGATAAACTTAATTACATCGCAATACAAAAGCAATAAAGCACGGTCAGATCCTCTGTTTACGCGACCCTAGGAATCGAAGGGGCTGTAGAGCCGCGAATGATAGCGGATCAGCCCTCTCGACCACTCCCGGGGGACGGACCCCACCTTGTAATGCAGACGAGGATAAATCCATTTCTGACGGTCGGAGCCCTTCGCAACGAACTTCTTGATGTCGTTAGGCGGCGAAACTTCCTGCAACAGTAGGAATCTGCTTAAGGAGGAAGGGTTGCCGCCCGCTAAGGCGACCTAGATTACGGACGGAAAATTAGAGGGTCAGGGCTGCCTCTTGTATAGGCCGGGGTCGAAGGCGAATTAGGGTGTTATGATATGGTGTCTTATTTACACACGAACGGAGGGGTATTCGTATCGCATTTTGGAATTAATATGTTTGTCTGTCTACGATTTTCTTGATAAGTACTTCGTTGGGGGTGCTTTAATCAGGTAATGAGATCCTTTCTCTGTTGCACAGCTCTTACATAAATATTCTAATGAACTAATTATTCAAGAATGATATTCAAGAACACTAATAAGGACTGCTCCAATCACTCATTAAAACTTCAAAGCTTCGTGATTTTCTATTCGAGGAGAATTGGAACGTTTGGCATAGAAACAAATTCACACTTGAACACTTTTCCACTTAACAACAAAAGACTTTATTGCATTCAGCGCGCACGTTTCGCCAACCACGTTGGCATCATCAGGAGGTAATTAAAACTGATTTGATGAACAGTTTTACATCATGTATTTATGATGGTTGACAAAACCAATATTCAACATTTTTTGCTTTTATCCTGTATACAAAATATGTCGAGGATGAAACGAAAAACAAAAGTTTTTCACCTCATAGTGCGTAATAGTACTGAAACTAAAGCTTTGACTAAAGAAGATGGTAACCGTTATCACTTTAAATTAATAAAAAAGGAAATTTCAGTTTGTTTGTGCTGTTGAACTAAAATTAGTTTATAACCATCACATTTTTGTCTTTAAGGATTCTTTAGATATAATTTGGAATTAGTGAACTAGTTGGTGAACGAAGTTAATGTACTAGTTAGTGAATTAGTTAGTAACGAAATTAGTGAAATCATCACTAGGCACGACAAAAGAAATTTAAACTTATTAAAATAGATTTAAACTTATTTTATAGATGGTTGTTCTCGGGGGCAGATTAATTAGTCCAAATTTTTAACGATAACGTAAGGATTGTTGCTTACCGTGAATTTTTACAAAATGAGTTAACACCCTAGGGGAACACTTAAGGGTGGAACTAATAGCTTTATTTATTTCAAGCTTTTACATTTTTTTCATCATTTTCCGGTGCCGACAGGATCTCAAAAAGCAAAAAATCATCATCTTTTTATTTTCGAGATCCTGGCGGCACCGGAAAATGAGGAAAAAAATTTAAAAGCTTGAAAATAATTATTTTGGAAATAAAAAGGAAAAGACTTTTCACGTTTAAAAAAAAATCATACTTATCTAACAGGGTGTCTCTAAAAGGTCCATACAAAATCCCACCACATATTCCTTGGCTCAAATTAAGTTTATTTAAGGCAACTTGCCTATATACCATGTTGCTCCGCTTGGCCGCTACGAGGCGCCAAAGTTCAACTTCTGAGATAGTTTTTTGCTAATAACTTCAAGACAATTGGGGCGATTTAGCTGAAATTTTGTACAATAACATAGTTTTTAGTTACGAAAGCAATGATCCTCAAATCACCACTGAAATTGATCCATTGACGTATTTATTTAAGATTCCGTGTTTTAGACCCTCCCAAGTTTCTACGCTAATGAAATTAAAGACTTGTTGACATGAAATTTCTATTAATTGACTAACTTGCTACAAAAAAAGTACTCTTGATAGAAGTCGATACCTCTCATGGTTTAGGAGAAATTCGCATTTCAAAAAATTACTCAAAATCAATGAATTGATCTACGAGTAGTTAAAATAGCGTTGAAAATCAATTGTCAGTTTTCAATTATTGGTTTTGCCAAGTGTCAAATTTTTTCTGCTGTGTTTTTCTTTAATTAATGATGGCTGCACAATTCAGTAATGAAGAGTTAGCGATATGATATTAGTTTATGGGTGTATTGGGAACGCGAAATTAGACAGGGTGTATGGGGAACGGTTTCCAAATCGTCGTTGCCAAACCACACGACATTTACGGCAGTCATAAGACGTCTTCGTGAGACTGGTCGATTTACTGCTAGAACTGCTGATTATGGAAGGAACCGTTTTGTAAGGACTGCTGACGTTGAGGAAGAAATTTTGGCTCGCTTGGGAAGCAAATCCAGAACTTAGCACAAGACGAATAGGTGCAGAAATGGAAATTTTCAAAAATGTTGTTCACAGGACGCTCAAGGAACAGTTACTTCACCCATATCATAAGACGCCAGTTCAAGATCTTTTAATTCAGGATCCCGGATCGCGTATGATTTTTTGTCGGGCAGTGAATACGCAACGGCATCGGCAGTTGAATGAAAACTTTGCCAACATGATTTTGTTCACCGACGAAGCGTGTTTTACAAGGAGGGATATCACTAACTTCCATAATGAACACGTTTATGCAGATGAAAATCCACATGCTATCAAAGTTAGACATTTTCAACATGAGTAGGGCTGGAATTATCGGCACTTTCATAGTTGGTCCTGTTATTCTTCCACAACGATTAACAGGTGACATTTATTTGCAACACCTTCAAAATACGGTTCCCGATCTGCTGGAGGATCTGCCTTTACAACTGCTGAGGGATATGTGGTTTATGCACGATGGGGCCCCTCCACATTTTCAAATTGGAGTCCGAAACTACATAAATCAGCAGTATCCAAACAAATGGATAGGTAGAGGAAATGATGCTCCAGTAGCTTGGCCCCCACGGTCTTCAGACTTGAATCCGTTGGATTACTTTTTTTGGGGACATCTGAAGACAATTGTTTACAAAACACCTGTAAATCATGAAGAAGAACTCTGGCAGCGCATTCAGGTTGCAGTTAATGATTTAAGGAATGACGAAGAAATTATGCGAAGAGTCATTTTCAATTTCCTACGTCGTGTAGATGTTTGTATGCGTGTGAATGGTGAACATTTTGAACAATTATTGCTGTAAAAATAAATATTTAATTAATCTGTCGCCATGAAATTTGATTTTACACGAAAAAGATCCCTTCAATTGACATCTCTGTGAAGACAATGTCGGGCGATAGTCATGTGTGATTTATTTTTGAATTGCGAATTTCTCCTAAACCATGAGAGTTATCGACTTCTATCAAGAGTACCTTTTTTTGTAGCAAGTTAGTCAGTTATGGTGGGATTTTGTATGGACCTTTTAGACACCCCTGTATAACTTAAGTTCCACCCTAACCCACATCTAGAATACGCCATAACGCGACGGCGCTCCTCTCCACATAATGCTCGTTTTGTGTCGAATCATCTAAATCAAGTTTTTGAAAACTAGATAGGTAACTCCTGACCTGTTCGATGTCCAGTAATATTGCCCCAATTAAATCCTCTAGTTTTTTTTTTTGGTTGCCTTTAAAACTTTGTGTAGCAAACCCAACCGCAAGATAACGACTGTTTAAAAAATCAAATACGAGATGGGTGTAATTTTATCCAGATGCATATTAAAAACTGGTCGATTAGCAAAATGGTTTAATATTTATATTAATTGATTCAGATGCCTAAACTGATTTCATAATTATTGTCTTTTTCTTTGAGAATTTGTTCCAATTACTCTGATCAGCATGACATTAATTATTATTATTGTACGTATTGAGTAAAGGATATTTTTATTTTTGTATATGTATTATATAGGTTTTATTTTTGTTTCGTCCTGGAAAAGAAAAGAATATTTACATAAACTATATACATCAAAGCTAATGTGTCTTTCAATTGACATTCGGTTTTTATATTCATGGTGAAGGAAAAAAATATTCAAGAAAATTATATTTATTTCCGCTACCACTTAAAAAAAACTTCTTTGGGCCACTCTGTCTATATATTTTAAGAACTTAAAATTACCTATTAACTGATGTGTCACTCTAGGTTCTAACGTCGAAATGAACGATGATGCTTTTCGAACGATGATCGTTTTTCCTACTTTTCAGTCACTTCAGTTTGGAATTTCAGGGCAGTCGCTGCGGAGGAAATACTAAAACAAAGTTAGGATGACTGCTAAGGAAACACTAACTAATAAAAAGCTAGGATGATTATATCGGGTCAAACAGTATAATATACTAAAATGAAGAATTTCGCGACTTGGGACCCAGGAAAATGAGAAAGAACAACGAAGCTACTGCAGACAACGTTGTTTCGGGGTATTTCCCCTCATTAGTGCAGTGCAGTTTAAATAATATGGAGAAGAACGATAAATAAATGAAGAAACACGTATCACAAGGTGACAACAGTAGAGCCGACTACCCTGAAGCTTCCAAACCGAAGCAACTGACACGAAGCTGCAAATGAGACTTTGCTCTGCTTTCCTCTCCTTGTGGTGCGGAAATTTCCCATTCTTCTTCAAGCTATTCAAGCCGAACTGTACTGATGAGGGACAATACCCCGTACACGTCTGCAATTGTTTCGTTGTTCTTTCCATTTTTCCTAGATCCTGAGGTCACGAAATTATTTCCTTTAGTATGTTCTTCTCTTTGACTCAACATAGTCATCTTAGCTTTGAATAAGAAGAAATGTTATTGATAGACAATTTTCAAGTGGAATACAAGATGAACACACATCTTGTAGATATGATATAATATTAAACAATTAGCGTGGTTACAGTCCCATGTGCTTTCCAAGCGAGTCTAATAAATAATTATAACAGTGTATCTGCTCATAACACTGGCTTGATAAAATAGTTTAAAGTTAAAACGTTAAAACTTCGATGAAACTCAGTATCTGATAGAGCCGCTGTCTGATTGAAGGTTGATAAAAGGGCCCCTCAACCTCATTAAATATACTTTGACTCTGGCTCTATTAACAGGAAATATTGTTGGAAGTTTTTCGGGTATTTTGAAACTTTTATACATCAACCCCTTATTTCTTTAAAACAGGAGCCTATCAAATAGAACGTGTCTAAAAGAAAACCCCATCAAAGTTGGCCGAGCAAAAAAAAGAAAGGAGAAAATTATTTATATTCTTAATCTTAAATTTATAACCTTATTTCATTGTCAAGAGTGTTAAATTATGTGACAGCCATTATTTATTTTACAATTGTGACAGGCACTAGTCCAAAGATTGAAACAACTTGTTGAAAGCTTGAAGTCTCGCTTTGAGCTTCGACATAACCGCTATTTCCATCTCTCTAGTAGATAGCCAGATTTAATGAAGTTTTTGTTTGAATGACTCGTTATATTATGTACATACATACGTTTAAATTGGCAAAGCCTACCTTGAAATTAAATTTTGTTGAACTTACTTGTATGTTATAAAAAAACTTAAGCAATTTACAGTTAGAAATCCGTCAGTTCGTTGTTAAGATAATTTAAAATATTGAAAACCTTCTCTCAAGTCAAATCATGTCGGTAACTGGATTCAATTTCAATTTCGTACATACAAGGTGTGTAAATTAAATAATGAGACTGGCAGCGTAGCGCCCGATCTAGCAACACTGGGGAAAGGGGACTTGGAAGGGCGGTAGGTTAACATCTTCAGTACAAGTCTGAACTTGTTAGAGTCATTTGTTTGCACTTTGTGAACGGTGTGCTATCAGGTTTTGCTTCAGACTTGGACACAGCGCAATGGATACTTTACCAAAACTTCAACAAGCATACGGAGACAGTGTACTTTCAAAAGCCCAGGTTTTTCGGTGGTTTAAGGCATTTTCAGAAAGAAGAGAGTCCATTGAAGATCGGCGGTTGACGACAAGAATGATCAGGGAAGAGTTAAATTTGAATCACACCACTGTCCATCAGATTTTGACTAACGAATTGGGGATGAGAAAAATCTGCGCAAAAATGGTTCCAAAAAAACCTTTCGCAGGAACAAAAGGACATCAAGAGACAAAGGTGTCGACTTCGGAATCGATTGAAAATGATCCCCATTTATGGAACGTGTCACTACTGGTGATGAGACTTGGGTGAGTACTACCCGGAGACCAAGCGCCAAAGCATAGAATGGCACATTTCAAGCTGTCCAAGGCCCAAAAAAGCAAGAATGAGCAAGTCGAAGATCAAATGCATGCTGATTTGCTTTTTTGATAGCCAGGGAATTCGTTGTCCACAAAGAGTTGGTGCCTCCAGGCCAAACAGTAAATCAATACTTTTTTAGAGCGGTTCTTGAGAAACGAAAAAGGGTCATGCGTGTGAGACCAAACATCAAGAACAACTGGATGTTGCATTACGACAATGCGCCTTGTCACACAGCCATTTCAGTAAATGAGTTTTTAGCCAGTAAAAACGTTCCTGTGGCTCATCAGCCTCCTTATTCGCCTGACCTAAGTACCTGTGACTTTTTTATCTTATTATAAAAACAATTATTATCTACTTTACCTCGGAAATTTAAAAGCTTTTGGGGAAATGGTGGGCTAGGATCCAGAAAATATAGAAGGATCCAATGAAGCAACTGCAAGCAACGCTCTTTCGGGGTATTGCGCATCATCAGTGCAAAGCAGTTTAATTAAAATTGAAAAAAAAAAATACTGTAAATTAAGGACAGAATACGAATCACACCAGCCTCCATATTCGCCTGACTCGACTTCCCGAGATTGAAAAATCACCTCAAGGGACATCACTTTGGGACCACATAAAACATTCAAACTGCTGTAACCAACTAGCTGAAGGCTATTCCAGTATATGAGTTCCAGCACTGCTATGAGGAATGGAAGAACCGTCTCCCGCGATGTGTGGCTTCCCAAGGAAGTTATTTTGAAGGCAGCAATACCGAATTTTAATTCTAGTCGAATAATCAAAAATGAAAAAATCAGTCTCATTACTTAATTTATACACATCGTACGTGGTAACTATAATCTGTCATTATTTACAAAACTAACATAGGCACAAAAAAAAAGTCCTGATACAGAAAGGAGAAGTACCTTCTGGTACGTTTTTTGGTGTGCTAAAAACAAATCTCAGGTCAGAACTGACCCATCACCCTTAGATTTCGCCCCAGCGCACCCTAGCACCCTCCCAAATGGTCAAATATTCACAACATATAAAAATTCAAAATAAATATCTCATTCTACGTTTTTCGGTGTGCTAAGAACGATTCTGAGGTCATGATTTACCCATCACCCTTAGATTTCGCTCCAGCATCCCCCAAAGGGTCAAAATTTTGCGTCATATAAAAATCCAAAGTAAATATCTCATTCTACGTTTTTCGATGTGCTAAGAACAAATCTGAGGTCAGAATTTACTCATTCCCCTAAGGTTACACCCCAGCTACCCCTAGAACCCCCCAAGGATCAAAATTTTACTTTATATAAAAAATTCAAAATAAATAACTCATTCTACTTTTTTTGGGGTACTGATGTGGATATGGCAAATAAAAAAGTAGTTTTAATTTTCTCTAGTTTTAATCTCCCCCGGCACCGCGGCAAACCCCTTCATCCCCCGCGGTTTGAAAATTACTATCGAAACCAACTTCACAGGTCATTTGAAGAAAAAAGGACTCGTTATCACCGTAAAAAATAGAAAAGGATCCTGTACCAAAGACATATGTAAGTGATTTATGATTTTTGAATCGTTCTAAAATTTGACCATTTGGGAGGGTGCTAGGGGTGCTGGGGCGAAATCTAAGGGTCATGGGTAAATCATAACCTCAGATTCGTTCTTAGCACACCGAAAAACGTAGAATGAGAATTTATTTTGAATTTTTATATAAACTAACATTTTCACCTTTTGGGGGGGGTTCTGGGGGTGTTGGGGCGAAATCTAAGAGTGATGGGTAAATTATGACCTCAGATTCGTTCTTAGCACACCGAAAAACGTAGAATGAGATATTTATTTTGAATTTTTATATGATGTGAAAACTTGACCATTTGGGGGGGGGGGGTGCTAGGGTGTGCTGGGTCGAAATCTAAGGGTGATGGGTCAGTTCTGACTTGAGATTCGTTTTTTAGCACACCGAAAAACGTACCAGGAGGTACTTCACCTTTCTGTATCAGGACTTTTTTTTGTGGTCCTGTGTAATTAGAAAACCTATTTAGTTTTGTTCCTCAGCAGTTGTTAGACTGTCCCAAGGGCCCATTAAAGGACCCCGCACAAATCTTATGGAAATTGAATTTCGGTCAAATTATTTGAAATTTTCAGAATAGTTTCTTCAAGTCATGCTGAGAAAAAGTCTTCACGGGCACAAAGTGCCAAGATGCTTCGGAGCCGAGATATGAGCGATGGGAAGTTGAAAAACACGTTTTTCATGTCTCAGGCCCGCATAATCGATTTCACGGCATCTAAACATTTTCACTGCAGAAAAATGTATAACTCTAATCACACTAACGCATTTTCGACAAAAAAACTATTTTTTAAGTCATGCCATACCTAACAACGTCGAAATCTGATCAAAAATAGGCTTTTAAAAAGGTTTCTTTATTCTTTTCTCTAACTAATATTAATGTTCCAAGTAATTGCTTATCCTGCCACCATCATATGAATGTTAATGGGCTGTTATTAAATTATTTATTACGTGGATTAAGATTTGTCAACAGACCTTATATTTTAAAAGGAGCAGATTTGTATGCATTCTTACAGGGGTTTCGTGAACAGGTCAATTATGTCGCCAATCACAAGTATGATGATGAGACTGCTTTTACAGATGAAGAATTTCAAACAATTTCTCCAATAAACAAAGAGCAGTTTAATGAATTGTATACTTATTGTGATCCTATAATAGTCGGGAATGGTCATAGATATGTTCACAAGAAGGATCTTTTATGTTTTCTTTGCAAGATGCGGCAAGGTGTTAGCGATGAATTCTTGAAAGTAATTTTCAATTATTCTTCAAGACAGTCTGCCAGTTTAGCGATCGCCACAGTAAGGCAGTCACTGACTAAGATTTAGTCCAGAAAATATAGGATTTGGAGCTATTACGAGGCAAGAATATATCGCGAACCATGTCACTGAATTTGCGACGCATTTGTATAATGAAATACCCAAGAGCCAAAAGCAATAATCTACAATGATTGCACGTACCTTGATATCGAAAAAAGCTCTTGTTTTGATGTTTTAAGACGCTCGTATTGCGTTCATAAAGGTAGACATCTCTTAAAGCCAGCAATTTTCGTTGCTCCAAATGGCTATATATTGGATATACAGGGTCCATATTTCTCTAATGCAGCAAATAATGACGCGAATATTTTAGCTAACCGTTTAGGTCAGGATGAAGATGTAATGCGTGAATGGTTACAAGAAGGCGATATTTTTATATTAGATAGAGGATATAGAGACGTGATCCCATTACTCGATAGATTAGGAATTAATTACAGAATGCCATCGTTGCTAGATCGAGGTAGGAGGCAATTTACAACAGAAGAGGCAAATCTATCGCGAATCGTGACAAAAACAAGATTTGTCATTGAATCCCGTAATGGACATCTCAAGAATATATTCAAGATATTCGCAAATATCATTAATGTAGCCCATGTTAAAAACCTAAATGATTTCCTATCGATCGCTGGAGCAATAATCAATCGATACTATGGACCTATTGGATTGGCTGCTGCAACTGTTGAACTGGCATTACAAATGCGAGAAAGAATAAATGATGTTAATGCAGTTCAAGCCTTTGTAGAAGTTGAAAATATGGTAGCAAGACGAGCAAGATGGGCTGTATTAACAGAAGGTCATATGCCATTATTTCCTCGATTAAGCATTGAAAATATTAGGAATATAGCTTGTGGGGTGTATCAATTAAACTTGGCTCCTTCATACATCCAAGATACTTTATTAAGAGCAGTTGAGGAGGAAGACGAAGAACAAGCAATACAAATAGATAGAAACATCAATCTACCGGGCTTTTTAAGGTTACGACTATTTTCTCGCTTTCGCAGAGCTATTTTTCACCAAATTTTCATTACATTTAATGAAGAATACATGGAAACTGAATTGAATGAGTTCGATCATATTGAGGGGGTATTATTGCACATGTAAGTCAGGTGCACGGACATTAGGAGCTTGTGCTCATGTGATCGCAGCAATTTGGTACTTGGGGTGGGCTCGCCATCAAGGGTATGTCAAGTATCCGTCTATTCAGGTTTTAGAGCGAGTATTAGATGTTGGGCTTTAATTTTTTAAGCTGTATATGAAAAAGACAGTAGAGAGGGTTTGGAGTCATAAAATACTACGGGAGTGACGAACCGTGGGGTCCTCATCTCTACTGTCAAACCTGAAAAAATATTTACTAGTGAGAGGCAAGGGGACTCGCGAAAAACAAGCACCCCAATGAGATGAGTGTCCCATCACGTCCACGTCGTTCATCTTGGGTTCAGCTGAGAATGGGACTTGGTCTGTGACAGTATAATAATATTATATTAGACTAAATACTAAGTATTAGGAGTCTTGTAACTACAATACTGAATATTAGTTAGAGAAAAGAATAAAGAAACCTTTTTAAAAGCCTATTTTTGATCAGATTTCGACGTTGTTAGGTATGGCATGACTTAAAAAATAGTTTTTTTGTCGAAAATGCGTTAGTGTGATAAGAGTTATACATTTTTCTGCAGTGAAAATGTTTAGATGCCGTGAAACCGATTATGCGGGCCTGAGACATGAAAAACGTGTTTTTCAACTTCCCATCGCTCATATCTCGGCTCCGAAGCATCTTGGCACTTTGTGCCCGTGAAGACTTTTTTCTCAGCATGACTTGAACAAACTATTCTGAAAATTTCAAATAATTTGACCGAAATTCAATTTCCATAAGATTTGTGCGGGGTCCTTTCAAATAATTTGACCGAAATTCAATTTCCATAAGATTTGTGCGGGGTCCTTTATGCCATTAAATTTATTAGTACGCAGAACTGATTATTTCGTTTTAAGTTCGCTGCCGAATCAATTATTGCGCTCCCGTCCCGGAGCGGATATTATATTTGGCGCAATTAAAACGCTAAAATGTTTGAAAAGTTTACAATTCCATTTTATCGCGGTGCTTTTCTAGTTTTAATTTATTCTTTCCCCGGACGGGGAATTGCCCGGATAATTCATGCGTAAATTTATTAACGTTCCCGTTTCATTCGTTCAAATAGAAATGGCGATTCGATGGGGGTCTCATGGAAATGAAGCATTATGCGGCGTATCGTTGTAGCAACAGCCACCGGATCGTGTTGTTCAGTTGCATTTTTTTTTTCATCGTCGGTGTACTTTTGATAAAAATGATGGGAAACGGGGTCATCCATCCAATTGAACTATCCGTTACGTTTTATTTTACGCCAGTCAATAGAGCTCGAAAAGGGGTGAGTTTATGACACGATTGATACCTGAAATCCGACTATGGGATACTTTTAAGTTCAGTCCTTAGATGAAAACGTATATGAATTGGACTAGGAAATAGTTGCCTTTTTTTAATAACAAATTAGTGAAAAAAAATTAAGTTTTTCAGTTTTTTGCTTATAAAAAAAGCTATTGAAAATTACATCGAGGAAAGAAAAATTCAAAAACCTTTAAAATGAAAAAAAAATCAAGTCAATCGGTACATTTTTCGCTGAGAAAACTCGGAAAAAAACGTAAAAAAACTACCATTTCTTAATAAATTCGTAATTCGAGTATTTTTGCATTAGAAGAGTCAATATTGTGGGAAAATGCAGGTAATAACACAAAGAATGAGTAAAAATTGGATTATGTCCGATGAATAGTTTTTGCACAATAGTCGAATAAAGTTTTTACATCGTATTTTGAATATTCCATAACACGTCGAGCGATAGATTAAATAACATTTTCTCGACGGATTCGGAAACTACAGAGTGTAAACAACAATTCGTCCATTTACTTTGTTTCATTTAAATGCCATTAAATTGGTGTAAAACGCCTCTGAACACCGCGCAAAATGTTGAGCGTGGAAGAGGTGGCGGAGGTGCGAGGGGAAGCGGCGGCAGCGACCAGCAAATTTCGCGCGGTGTTCAGAGGCGTTTTACACCAATTTAATGGCATTTAAATGAAACAAAGTAGATGGGGAATTATTGTTTACACTCTGTAGTTTCCGAATCCGTCGAGAAAATGTTATTTGATCTATCGCTCGACGTGTTATGGAATATTCAAAATACGATGTAAAAAACTTTATTCGACGATTGTGCAAAAACTATTCATCGGTCATAATTCAGTTTTTGCACACTCATTCTTCGTGATAATACCTACATTTTCCCACAAGATTGACTCTTCTAATTCAAAAATACTCGAATTACGAATTTATTAAGAAAAGGTAATTTTTTGCGTTTTTTCCGAGTTTTCTCAGCGAAAAATGTACCGATTGACTTGATTTTTCTGTCATTTTAAAGGGTTTTGAATTCTCTACAACTTTCCTTTTCCATGTGATGTGATTGCTTCAATAGCTTTTCTTCTATAAGCAAAAAACTGAAAAAACTCCATTTTTTTTTCATTAATTCATTATTAAAAAAAAAAGTGCAACTATTTCCTAGTCCAATTCATATACATTTTCATCTAAGGACTGAACTTAAAAGTATCCCGTAGTCGGATTTCAGGTATCACTCGTGTCATGTCAAAAAGCTTCTATTGACTGGCCTATTGTTGTTTTTTTTTTTTTTGTTATTTGACGATTCTGTAATAACCTCCGTTTTGTTAGTAAAATCAATTATGGGTTAAGTTTTTTGTTCCAACGTTTTAGTCTGACTAGTTTTATAAAATATCTGGCAACACGTTACACACATACCAGGTGATTGTCGAAAGTAGCTCATCCCTTATTTGTTTTCATTGACACAACATTTTGAAATTTGATATTAGACATTTTACATAGACGAACCTGCATTCATTGACATTGAGTGTAATTATTTTTTTCACTTTCAGTTTCCTGGAAACTGTAAACCAATATCTTTGATACCAATTTTTGCGAATATATTTTAGGTGATTTTGAAATTACAAATTACTTAAAAGTTATTAAGAACATAATAATTTTCTGAATCAAAGTCAGTTCGGTTTTAGGAATAAAATATCTACAACTTTAGCCATAAACTATCTAGTAGAGTTTATTAACACGAGATTTAAAGACGGTCAATTTATCTATGCAAAACTCCTGGAATTAACAAAAGCGTTTGACTGTGTTTCTCATGATAATCTAATTAAAAAACTGACATTTTATAAACTCAGTCAAACTAGCATCGCTTTAATTATATCATACTTGACGGAGCTTTACCAATTTGTATGCTTCGATTACAGAAAATCAGAACTACATCTAAACTAACAGAACAGAAGGTCAAGCATGGTGTACCTCAGGGCTCAGATTTGGGTCCTTCGCTCTTTCTAGTGTACATAAATGACTTACCGAATGTAGACCCTAAGGCGAATTTTATTTTATTTGCTGACGATACCACAATAGCCCACAGAAATAAATAAAATTAATAGATTGCTAGTAGATATATCGAGAACACATTATATGATGGTTTGTTTAAATGTGCTAATAAATTAACAGTATACCAAAGGAAAACAGAAAATATAATATTGAGTTTAAAAAAATGATATCGATAGGAGCGTGGAACTAACAAACTGGATTAAATTCTTGGGAGTATATATTATATAAATAACAAATAATTGTCTTGGGAACATCATGTCAATTTCGTCTGTAAAAAAATTTCCAAAAATCTGTTTTTATTAAGAAACTTGGCTATCCAAATCTCGCAGATATATCTACTCACAGCTTATTAGGGTTTAATATATTTAATTTAATATATTTGTTATCTAAGTTGCCAATAGAATTATTGGCAACTTAGGTTATACAGATAACTGCAACGAAATTTTCAAGGAACTAAAAAATACTTACCTTACCCTCTCTATACATACTTCAGTGTCTGCTACACTGATACATATCAAATCTAATTTACATCTATACAAGCCTCGTAATCTAATTCATCTGAGCCGAAACAGAAATAACATTGATATAGAATACCCACCCCACGCCTACCAAAAATAAGAAACGGATCAAATTATTATTCGGAATTTTTTTTAATGCACTTCCCAGTGAAATCAGAAACTGAAATTTCGACTTTGTAAAATTTTTATTTTGTTATTATTTGTATTTTATTTTTGTATTTTTGTTATTTTTATCTATAAAATCTATGTACGACTTGACCTGTGGTAGCACTATTAAGTGTATAACACCAATAAATTATTTATTTAAAATATTTATTTATTTAACTGGAACTAGAGATAAGGATCACCCGGTATATACTGGGTTACATGGGTTTCAAAGGATAAAAATACATATAATCTCATTTTTTTGTTTAACATTTTTTTTTTTTCCAAACTTTTAACCAAAACAACATTTAAACAATATTTTCTAAAATTTTCATTTAAAAATTTTGAAAATTCAGCTGTTGCTTCCTGGCAATACCAGTCTAGATGTAACCTTGCTACTACTCAGAACTGGAAGGTCTGCCTGACTATTAGTTATTATATTTATCAAAGTTGTGCAACTTCTTTGGTTGTTTATTTAAAATATTTATTTATTTATTTAACTGGAAATAGAGATGAGAATCACCCGGTATACACCAGGTCACATGGGTTTCAAAGGATAAAAAAGCATATATTCTCTTTTGTTTTTAATATAGGTAAAATATTAATTTTATTCGACATGATATATTAAGTCCAGTTATGAAGTGTTGTAAAAAAAGATAAATAAAACTAAGTCACATTATGTTTATGTATATTTATTATTTATAATAATAATAAACAAAATAAACAAAAATATTCTGAATAAAAATCATTTTAGGTTTTTTCATCACCATGAGGCAGATTATTATAGAAGTTATGAAATACTGAGGGAATATAAGGCAACAGTTTTTGGAGATGCTCATACTTTTTTGTTGAATTTTTTTTAAACCTTCTCTAATTTTGAGCAATTCTTCAGGCATACAAATATTGTGTTTTCTTGAATTTCTCACTACAGCAACAGTCTGAAAGTCATCGTTGAAAGTTTTGAAAAAGAGAATTCCCGGATTATCTCTTCTTACTTGGTAATAAACGCATTGAGAAATTAGGAAGTGTGTCCCATCACTTGATTTTTTTTCGCATAACAAAAGGTGCGTCGAATCTCTCAAAAAGACTTTTGAAATCAAAAGTCGTATGTCTCCATCCCCGTAACATTAAAGGGTTTTTTTGACAGAACATAATCTCACAACTTGTTGCCAGTCCCATGGCGCTACTATTCTAATTGTAAGTTGTGAGACTTTTTTCCTTTCCCGCTCAATAACTGAGTGATCGCCATCCGCTTCCAAGTGAGTATGCCCTTTGGTGAAAAATGTATTACTTATGGACTTCAGATTTGGTTTCTTTTCCAACATAATAGAGTTGGATCCAACATAAAAGAGCTCTTGTGCTCATTTTTACAGTTTCTGTTCAAGAACGTGCTTATTTAACGTTTTTATCGAAAACACAACACAAACTTAAACTATAACTTGCAAGCAACCTATACAAAACATTGAAATAGCGGATTGCCCTGGAAGAAAACGCAGTTTAATAGGACTATATTGAGGAAAGTTAGGTTATTTGGACTTAACATATTAAAGTGGCGCAATCTCCTGGAGGCAAACAATATTAAAGTCACTTGACTTACATTGGCTCAAAGGAGCTAGTGGACATTATTTAAAAAGGTCTAACTTTTTCATTTATTATCACAGAGTTTTGATTTTACTAACAAATTAAACATTATGTTTTTGTTATAGACTTAACATAATTAACTAAAATAATGCATATTTGGACTTAACATAGTTTGGCTCTGAGGTACAGATATGGAGAACAACCTCATCTTATTACCACACAATCTCTGTGATTGAGATCTGATATCTCCATTGTATCTTTCTATTTTCTTTAGGCGACCTTTAATTGGGACTTATCCCATTAGGTAGCCTGTAACTATTCTTTTCTGGTTCCTACTTCTTCTAACTCTAATCCTAAGTTCTTCCTACTAAGAAAGTTCCAGCTCTTTTAGACATGAATCTCAATGTAGTACTATCTGCCAGTTCTTTGAGTGATTTCTGGCAATACCAGTCCAGATGTTACCTTACTATTACTCAGAACTGCAAGGACTGCCTGACTACCGGTTATTATATTTATCCAAGTAGTGCAACTTCTTTGGTTTTTTAACCTTGGACATTGTAAAATAGCGTTTACCTCTGCCTGAGACCGAGGTGTGTTTGCCAAGTGAAGATGAGCACCTTGTATTCCTTATCTCACTATACAGGGTGAGTCAGAAAAAAACGGACCAACATTAAACTGGAGATGATAAACATCAAATTGATTGAACTCAACATGCCTTATACCAATGTCGCTGGTTTAAGAGATAAGACGTGTTCAAAGTGTAAATTTTATTCTGAAATTTGACGGTATATTTCTGAAAATTGGTAATTTTACTTTTTTTTGGTGTGAGAATTACGAATTTCAGGCTTATTTTGACGTTGCTCCTAGAGGACGCTAGTTTCACCGTATTATTTAGGTAAATTGAAACTTTTTTTTTGTTGAGTCATGTGTAAAACAATCTAAAATAACGCTCAATTCTACAGAGAAAAGGTACTCTTGTTTAGGTCGTCTAAATCTATCGGTTCTTAAGTTATTTGCATTTAAAAGTTCCGATGTATTTTGTTGATTTTTTAGGCGCTGATATTGCTATATTTTTTCTAAGTAGGCTTGTGTTAACGTTTGCTAAATTTATATACCATTAAATTATTAGGTTATTATTTGTGCAAGAGGACTAGCTAATTCAGAAAATGCCACGAAAATCATTTTTCTAACAGTGAGATGCGTTATATAATTTGTATTTTTGCCCAAGCAAATTTTAACGGACATGAGGAGATCCGCAGATATCTACAATTATTAGCCAAAAAGAAGGCAACCTAATCATAAATTTTGCAGAAATGTTTACAATCACTTAGGTCAAACTGGATCTTTTCCCCAAAAAGTAACCATGGTACTACGAAAACTATAACAGTGGATGAAGCTGTAATTTTAATTCGTGTTTCGCAAAATCCAGGTCTGAGTACTCGTCGGTTAAGTACAACAACGGGGCTAAGTCAATCGTCCATTTGTCGAATTTTGGAAAAAGAAGTGCTCCATCATTATACTACTATTCAGCAGTTATTCCATCAAGATTTACCAGACATTTTCAACGTGAACATTTGCTGTGGTGTAATTTCTAATTTTGTCATTGGACCTTTTGAATTGCCACCCAATCTAACGGGACCTCGGTACTTAAACTTTCTTCAACATCATTTAAACGAGCTCTTAGAGCAGTACCGCTCGCCTTAAGAGAAAACGTGGTTTATGCACGACGGAGCGCCACCACATTTTGCCTTGCCAGTACGCCAATATTTGCATGAGCATTTTCGTCATCGGTGGATTGGCCGTGGAAGTTAATTTGTTTGGACACCGAGAAGTCCAAACCTAAACCCTCTGAACTTCTCTGTATAGTATAATTTTAAGGATTTAGTTTATCAGGAAGAAGTTCATTCTCTTCAGGAATTGCGGCAGAGAATACAAGAAGCCGCGAATACAGTTAAAAATAATATAGAGAAATTTTGCTTAACATTCAGAGATATTTAAGAAGGTATATTTTAAACTGTATTGAGGTACGTGGTGGACACTTCCTACATTTGATTTGATTTTTTTCGGGGCGATTTGCATTTGATATCGATTTTGTACCCTCCCTATTTCATAATTGGTGTAAAATTCATTTGACACCTGGTACATACATAATATGATTAAAAGTTGAGTGCTAATTAGATATAACAATGTCAACGTAGCTGGCAAACCCGCGCATAGATTATTTCGGCAGTAGCGTACATATTCCAATAACCGAAAATATTTTTAAACCGCTCTATTAGGCGCTCTAACGTAGGTCCTAAAAGTTTTGGTACAAAATTCATGAACTTAAATCTTAACAATAATGAAATAATATCAAGTCGCCTTTGGTAACAAAATATTGTTTACTTTGTTGACTGTCAGTCGAGGGTTATTTATTTTGAAGTTTATGCTTTCAAATGTCGTATAAATTAGAAATAAGAAATGTCTATAGAAATAAGAAATATCTATAACTTAGTTGGGCGGGTACCCAAAGCTGAAATATTTCAAATATTCGAGAATGAAAATATTTCTCGCAGAACCATTTATCGAACAATAGCGGAGTGCGAGCAGGGAATACCTTGTTTGAATCTTCCAAAAGTGGAAGACCACGAGTATTTACTGCACAGAGGGAAGAGCGGTTGGTAAGAAGAGCAAGAAACCAAGTTGGGATGTCATCAAGGAAACTGGCTCGTCAATATGACACTTCTAAGAGTACGGTATCGTTGACATTGAAGAGGAATGGTCTGAAATATCGAAAAAGACGTAAGTGCCCCAAATACACTCAAGGGCAGCTTCTACGTATACCAAGATGCTGCCGTCAACTGAGACGGGTCTACTTTGTCGATGGCAAGAGCATTATTTTAGACGACGAAAAGGATTTCACTTTGGATAACTCCGAAATGAAAGGAAATGATGGGTTTTATACAAATAACCTAGAGGAATGCCCTAAAAATGTAAAGTTTAAGACTAAAGCAAAATTTGCCGATAAAATCCTTGTCTGGTGCGCAATTTCTAACAGGGGCATATCCCGACCTTTTGTGGGAAGAGTGAGAGGCGAAGCTTTGAACAGTCATGGGTATATTGAGAACTGTCTTTCCAAATTGCTCCAGTTTATTCAAGAACATCATGCTGAGGAAGATATCATGTTTTGGCAAGACTTAGCATCGTGTCATTACTCTAGAGATACCCAAAACTGGCTTCGTCAACACCGCATACCTTTTGTTGCTAAAAACGCTAATCCTCCTAACTTGCCTCAGGCTTGCCCAATAGAGGATTTTTGGGTTTTATTGTCGCGGAAAGTTTATGACAGAGGCTGGGAAGCCCAAAACGAACAGCAACTAAGACGTCGAATTTTTGAAAAATTGAGAGAAATTGACTTGAATTCCGTCCAGGGCCTCATGAGAGACATCCGAAGAAAGTTGCGTCTGGTAGAGGAGTATGGGCCGCTTCACACAATTTGATAGTATAGTTTAGTTAAGCATTAAGATGTAGTTTATGATAAATAATTGATGTTTCAATAAATCTGTTCATTAAAAAAAAATGCTATAAATATTTTGTGCCAGAACTTTTAGGACATACGTTAATATGGGACTGAGGGGGGAGACATGTGCCCCCAATACCCCTCCCCCTCTAGTTACGACTGGGTATTTCGCTGTTAATGGAAAACGTGTCCTGATTTTCGCTTACAAACAATTGGTAGGACTCCGCACAAGCAGTTCATTCGTGCATAATGCTGCACAGAAACCTGTTTGCTCCCAATTCTTTAGCTTGACTTAATCACAGAATTGCATAGACCTTTCCCCCGCCCCCGGTGCACAACGGAATCCAACCGTCGAGGCCGCCTACACGTAGATCCCTTCCTAGGCAGCAGTTCTCGTCACCGTCGGATCTAGTGTGCGCAGGGGATAATTGCGATTAATTAAATCAGACGAGAAGTAATTAGCAGGCGATGTTAATGCGGAGCCATCAGTCAGTCGTGAATACACCTGTCGCGGGGTTAAATGGCGGCTGGGAGCGCGGAGAGCGTGGATCCTTCCTTCAAGGGGATGCAGACGTGATGCATGTCACTCGAAGTAAACGGAATTTGATATCGTTATTGTGTTGCATAGCCGCTTGTGCCTTATTACGTAGCCGATTGGTATATGAACGGCCAACTGATCGAGAGTGGTATGTCGAGGTGTCCACTCATTTACGATTTTACATTTCCGTGACTTTTCCATGTGTAACGTTCAATTTTTATTTTATGCATCACCCTGCATAATAATTATTCTTATACGTTTATTTTGTTACTTTAATAACACTAGCACACAAAAAAAGAAAAGTGGTCATTACTTTTGACCAGACCCATCTAGGGTTATGTATTTCGATGCGCTGAATCCGAATTTGATGTCAGTTTAACCCGTACACCCTCAAAATTTTGAGTAAATTGCAAAAAAACGCTAAAAATCGCTAAAAACAGCAAAAAAATGCAGTTATGCAAGCGAGAAAATTTTTCACGAACTGGATCAAGTATGTTAATTATGTATTTCGATGCGCTGAATCCGAATCTGACGTTGATATAGTTCGTTAACCCTCCAAATTTAGAATAAATTCCAAAAAACCGCTAAAAATCGTAAAAATAATTATGAAAACGTTATGAAAACGAAACATTTTTTTTCGAACTAGATCATATATGTTTTTTGTGTATTTTGATGCGCTGAATCCAAATCACCAGTTGATTTAGCTGATAGACCCTCCAAAATTAGAGCAAATTGCGAATAACCGTTGAAAATTGCTAAAAAATCGTAAAAAATTGCAATTATGCAAACGAAAAAAAAATTTTCTTAAACTAAATCAAGTATTTTTTCTTATGTATTTTGATCCGCTGAATTCAAATCCGAAGTCGGTTTGGCTTGTACACCAAGCCAACTTGTTGCCAACTTTAAATAAATTGCGAAAAAACGCTAAAAATAGCAAAAAATCGTAAAAAACAGTCATGAAGTAGTAGATAATATCAAAAAATAGTATTGTTCTTACTCACAGTAATAAACAAACCATGATTCCTTTCAAATTATACTATAATATCTAGATTGTAATTAGAATTAAAAAAAAACGACCTTCCTTGATTTTACACTGTTCTTCGCTTGTATCGAACTCTTTTTTCTTCGAATGTTCTATGCAGTAGGTTTCTCTTTCGTTTTCTATTTTCTCTCGTTATTTCTCTCTTTAAAGTCCAGCAAAAATCGGCCATCATGTTGACATTCCATATTCCTTGATAACAATTCTCCATTTCACTTATGTCTTGATGAAATCGTTCTTATTCTGCACTGTAGTCGATACAAGCGAAGAACAGTGTAAAATCAAGGAAGGTCGTTTTTTTTAATTCTAATTACAATCTAAATATTATAGTATAATTTGAAAGGAATCACGGTTTGTTTATTACTGTGAGTAAGAACAATACTATTTTTTGATATTATCTACTACTTCATGACTATTTTTTACGATTTTGGCTATTTTTAAAATGATTTCGCAATTTATTTAAAGTTCGGATTTGAATTCAGCGCATCAAAATACATAAGAAAAATTCTTGATTTAGTTTAACATTTTTTTTTCGTTTGCATAATTGCAATTTTTCACGATTTCTTAGCAATTTTCAGCGGTTATTCACAATTTACTCTAACTTTGAAGAGTCTACCAGCTAAATCAACTTGTGATTTGGATTCAGCGCATCAAAATACACAAAAAACTTTTTATTTATGAAAATTTATGAAAAACGTTTTCATAAATTTTTACGATTTTTAGCGGTTTTTTGGAATTTACTCTAAATTTGGAGGGTTGACAAGCTAACTCAACTTCAGATTCGGATTCAGCGCATCGAAATACATAATAAACATACTTGATCTAGTTCGTAAAAAAATGTATCGCTTGCATAACTGCATTTTTTTTGCCATTTTTAGCGATTTTTAGCGTTTTTTTTTGCAATTTACTCAAAATTTTGGGGGTGTACGGGTTAAACCGACCTTAAATTCGGATTCAGTGCATCGAAAGACATAACCCTAGATGGGTGTGGTCAAAAGTAATGACCACTTTTCTTTTTTTGTGTGCCGGTGTAATCAAATATCCAGGCTTTGAATTTATGGGTAGTGTAATATTCTTAAAAGATATATTTTTCAGATTTTCTTGCATCTCCTTGTGTATGTTAACGCCCGTCCGAAAACGAATAATAATTTCGATGTTTGTTTCGTTATTTGTAGCGCTCCAATCCATCAGCTGACTGTCCATTTTGAATTTGTTCGGCCGTCGTCTTCAGCAGGAACGGTCAGCGAAGATCGTGCGCGCACAGCGTTGCCGGATCGTGCCGAACAAATTTTCCCGTGGTTTCTGTATGAAATTCACTTAAAAGTTACCGTTACGCAATGTTTAGCTTGGTTGACACTTGTGAACGATCATGTAATCACGGTGTATCAAAAAGTGTCTCGATTTTTGTCTATGTAATCGTTAAAGTGAACTTCCTTTTTTGCCGTATGTAGGCTAGGACCAATAGGAGATAAGGATGGTTTTTTGCTGCAGGAATTGACAGTTTACGCTAGAGTTTGCTCGGAAGAAGCACCTTTTTCTGGTGTGGTCGCCGGCAAAGGCGGTGTGTGAGTGATGGTTTCGAAAATCGTTGGTTATAATACCATCTTTAATTAGGATTATTTTTCTTAACCACCAATTTGCAATTCTGGTCACATTAGACGTTTTTGTTGCCGTATTTTTGTGGATTGGTCCTGAATTTGTATCTCTTCAGAGGATCTTGTACTCACGTCATACCGACCATTGCGATTCTTGGTTTCGACCCCATCTTCTTGGTACCTCATCTGTTTTCTCACGTTACAACAACGGTAATAACCTCTAAACTTCCATCACCTCAAGGCTGATCAAGAGAAAACGCAAGATTTAGGAACCCCTGTGACAAAGGTGTTTTAGTACCAACTCAAGGTCCAGTTTTAGTACCGGTTCCAGTTTTTAGTACCAACTCAAGGGCTAGTCTTAGTACCGGTTCCATTTTTTAGTACCAGTCCCAATTCCAGTTTTGGTACCAGCTTTAGTGGCAGGTCAAGTCCCAGTTTGGAGTTTACTTTAAGATTGCACTCCTAGTTCCAGTTCTAGTACCATGTAGCAGTATATCTAATTGGAAAACTTCACCCCTGTTGGTTGAAGAGCAGTTGCTGAGACCTCTGGACCACCCTCAGGATTCACGCAACTGCTAAACTGAATATTTTGCTTACGATATATATTTTGCTAAATTTTACTTTGTTTAATGCTTAAACACCCTGCTAAATCTTGCCCAGCTGCTTATTAATCTTATTTGCTATTTTTGTTTTGTTTTGTACTTTAGGCAGCTTATAAACTTGGTAGGGCCACGTCCAGGCTCTACAAATAGCTGGAATTTTTTGTATGCCTTGCCGTAGCTTAAATTTGTAAATGTTGTATATAATTTTGGGGATTTAGTATATAAGTATTTTTTTTATTTTTCCATTTTGATTGCGTATTAAACTGTATCCTGCAACCAGAAACTAAGGTACTTACTTCTGGTATATTTCTTTTTGCATACATTATACGACACTTGCTTGCTTATGAAAAACCATGCGCATGCGCCTGAACTCAAGCGACGCTTTTAACATTAAGCTGCATTTTAACTTGCATTTTATTTGGTTTCGTTTTGCCTTGCACTTTATTGACTTCGCTTTTGATTCTTGCACTATTTTGTGATTGCGCCCTAAGTATTTTTTTTCCTGACGTTGAAGGTTGCGGTTAGGGCTTGCTTATTTCTGTTGCATATAATACCCTGGATATATTTATATAAAAATCATATATATTTTTTTTGCGCAATATTTGTATTTCAGGTAATATATTTTTTGTATTTAGTATTGTATTATAAATTACCTCTAATTTACTTAACTTTAATATGGATTTAATATATCAATTAAATTACGCTTGACATTTTATTTCGTTGATAATTTTAGTGAGGTTGATCCTATTTGACAATTTTCGAGGGTTAACTTATACAGTGTGGGTATTTTTGTAGCTAGTTGATAAATTGTCTGGCGTCCTCTTACCATCACTTTAAACCTCCCCTTCTTCACCCGATTTACCGAGATTTACCCGATAGGTTTACAGCCGTGGTATCAACGCGAATCTGTAATTAAGTACGATTTGTCGGTCGCACATGACCTTCCATGGCTCTCAATAATGTATGACCTGTGGCGACCTATCCTATCGTCACCAGCTCCACAAGTTCATGTATTTTGCCGATGCACGTTTGAATGCGATAACTACAAATACCTTAATAATCAAATAACAATACAAATAAAGTACAAATAAACCCAGTTAATACACTTGGCATCTAAAAGTAGGAACTACCCAGCCTTAATGGCGAATCGAACGACCAGTTTTAAGATGAAACGCCTGCGCAGACAAGGAAGCAAAGGTTGCTTCAGACCAGTACAACCTAAATGACCTAAATTCATGTTCTGACTTCCATGACCTTCATGATTAATATGATCCCTATGACTAATATGACCTTTATGATCCTCATAACTTCAATAATCGTCGTTTATGACCTATACGACCTATTTTGGAAATGAATATATAATTAAAAATGAGAGTAGAAACTTCTCTCTTTAAAATTCTTCTACAGCAAAAACCTGTAAAACAAGACGTCAAAACAAGGAAAAACGTGGATAGAAGGCGAACAAAGGGAAGACAAAAGGTGGATTAAGGAGGACAAGGTGAACAGAAGGAGGTTAAATACAGCAAGGAGAACAAATGGAGGTTCAAGAGAACAAGGACGAAGTTATCAAAGCAATCAAAAACTCATTCCTGTTTTACATAGATCTAAAAAACTATAGAGGTCGAATGGTACCAAAAAGTTAGAGGTCAAGGAAGTTAAATAGATGAAATATTAAAGAACTCAATGACAATGATCAGAGAGGTCAAAAAGACGAAAAGAAAAAGGAAAAAGGTTAAATATGTCAAAAAGTTCAGAAGGTAAAACATACCAAAAAAGGAAAAAGGCCAGAGATGGAGAAAAGATCACAAGGATCAGAAAGTGCAAAGAGTCGAAATACGTCGAAGGACAAAACAAATGCCAAAGTTTTCAAGATCAAAACGTTAAATAATATCATAGATCAAAAAGGGCATGAATATATTTATTAATGCATATGAGTGGACAACAAACCCAACCTTATGTATGGTTACCACTAGGAAAATGAAAATAAGTCCAAGATTTGATTTCACACCTACAAGTACGTTTTCACAAATGTTTAATATTTACCTGATATATTTTTCTAAGGTTTTCTAAATTTTTATAGATATATGTACTTCAACTCCGGTACGTGAATGTGGAAGTAATAACTCTCCAAACTTGAAGATATTGAATCTTGCCTGTGAGTTAATTTTTTTTACCTACTGTCCCGAGAAACTGTATATCAGTTAAGACAATATTAAATTCTACAACATTTTTTTTATACTATATTTATATACATATAAACCAAAGTTGAGTTTGCTATAGACAATGGCAGATATGGAACTAAAACGTAATTAATTACGAATATTTACATACCGTGTAATTTGTATGCTTTGAAGTGAAATCAAATTACAGTGAAAACAAAACGTGTAATACAATACGCACCTTTATGAGCGCCAGCTGTTAGGGAATATGTACTAATTGTTTATAATTACCCCGTCGTCCACATTTTTCATTAAAATTTAATGCTGCTGGCGTGGCGTTCGCTATTTCATTTAATTTACTTTAGTATTAAATTCCAATTAGTTTTAAATAATTCTTCTAAACTGTAATAAACACAACAGTTTACTTTACATGAATTAACGTATCATGTGCTGTAGTCTAAACAATTCTAGACCTATGGCAGAAAGTGTAATTTATACCGGGTGATTCTCGAAAGTTTCATAACTCAGCCCCATAACTTTTTTGTTTTCAAAAATGAAATTATAAATATTTAGAACACTATATGAGACAAGAATAAATGCACATTTACTGACCTAATCATCACCTCTTAATCGGTTCACTGGTATTGTATCATCTAAGATAAAAAGAACATGCCAATTCTGGTATTGTATCATATACTATGATCAATTATAAGTTTCTTAATTTTCTTGGGATTTGAACCAAACTTGGTATATAATAGTTTTTGGAGGCACTGTTCTGGAGGCAATATCTGACATCAGAATTATAAAATTCAATATGGCGGACTAAATATGGCGTCTTTCACCTCCTAGAGCGGAGCACGGTTTTTTTATTATTTTTTTTAATATGGACCACAAATTATTTTGATAAATATTTTCGAGGTTGGTGATCACATATTTTGGAGTTGTTGAATCTGGAATCAGATTTTTTTAAATTTCAAGATATCCAATTCATAATGGCGGTCGAAAATTCAAATATATTTAGAATTTTAGAAAAACTGCATGTAGTGGATTTTTTAGATCACTCATAACGAGTCTGGGATCAAATTTGTGAAAATTCTAAATGGCGGATAAAAATTAAAAATTAGTGAAAATCTAAAAAGATATATGTCGGAGTTTATAAGGTGATAACAAATCTGAAAACAGATTTTTCGCCCTTCGGGGCTAGCAGAGCAAGAAATCTCTGGCAATCGAATTAAAGACACAAACAACCCCTTACACAAAAACGGGGAAATTCAAAAACTTTATCCCCAAAATTTTCCCCTTCGGGGGTGGCAGATCAAAGAAATAACTCTTGCAGTCCAATTAGACACACAAAAAAAACCCTTGCATACAAAACGTGGACTCAAGCACCAGGATTAAAAAATGTTTTAGGCAAAAGTTACTTGATTTTTATTTTTATAATTGTGCTATAAAAAAAATGTACATTTTAATTTACGAAAATAACGAAATTTACATTTTAACCTGAAAATAAAATCACCATCAAGGTGATGAAGAAGTGAAAAACTGACACCGTCAGTTTCGTAGAATTTACGAGATCGAGGAACGTTCATTTTAAACATTTTCTCATTACAACATATGCATGTGTTATAACAGACGTACATGTATCTCTGAAGGCTAGATTGATAATAGGTTTTTGTATGATTTCTAAAGCCTAGGTTCATTTATTTTGAAATGAAACTTGCAGCATTTATTCAGCAATAAACTTACAGAAGTGTTTATACTACGGCAATTTTTTCACAGAATTTGTATCTGACTCAGAGAAATCCTACAGTTTTGCATAAAATATAATTTATGTGTTAACACTGTTATTGTCAATAACAGTTTTTTTCGAACTTTCCAAACTTTTTTACACGAAAATCACAACAAATACCTAGATAACGTTAAAATCATATCTTTGTTGTATTGAAGTAGGTACATCTTACGAGGTGTGTAAATTAAGTAATGGTACTGGCAACGTAGCGCCCGATCTAGCAACAGTGCAGAGACGGGACTTGGAAGGCGGTAGGCTAACATGTAATGTATCTTCAGTACAAGTTTGAACTTGTTAGAGTCATTTGTTTGTTCTTTGTTACTGTTTTTTTTCTAGTGCGTTTTAAAAATGAGTGACATTAATGTTGAGCAACGGCGTGCTATCAGGTTTTGCTTTAGACTTGAACACAGCGGCAACGGATACTTTTGCAAAACTTCAACATTCGACTACGAAGAAGTGTTCTTTCAAGAGACCAGGTTTTTCGGTGGTTTAAGGCATTCTCAGAAGGAAGAGAGTCGACTGAAGATGAACTACGCAACGGAACGCCTTGATCTTCAAGAAACGTATGAAAATGTCGATAGAATACGGGATCTTGTGAGTTTAGAACGTCGGTTGACGACAAGAATGATTGGGGAAGATGATTACATTTGAATCACACACCACTTTTCATCAGATTTTGACTAACGAATTGGGAATGAAAAAAATCTGCGTAAAAATGGTTCCAAAAAACTTTTCACAGCAACAAAAGGACATCAGGAGAGAAACGTGTCTTGACTGTTTGGAATCGATTGAAAATGATCCCCATTTTATAGAACGTGTCGTTACTGATGATGAGACTTAGGTGTTTAAGTACGACATATAAACCAAGCGTCAAAGCATGGAATGGCACACTTCAAGCTCTCCAAGACCCAAAAAAGCAAGAATGAGCAAGTCGAAGATCAAATGCATGCTTATGTGCTTTTTTTATAGCCAAGGAATGGTCCACAAAGAGTTTGTACCTCCAGACAAAACAGTAAACCACATTTTACAGGAGTTTTTAAGGGTCAGTATATAGCAAACACAACAACAGGATTTCCTCACAACAATGCGCCTTGTCACACGGCCATTCAGTAAACGAGTTTTTAGTCACATTCCTGGGACACCTCAGCCTCCTTATTCGCCTGACTGAGTAACTGTGACTTTTTTTCTTTCCCGAAATTGAAAAATCACCTCAAGGGACTTCTGAGGTGATTCTTCAAGGGACGTCGTGCTGAGACCATAGAAAACATTTAAATGGCAATAACCGACCAGCTGAAAGCTATTCCAGCATGTGAGTTCCAGCACTGCTAATGGAAGAACAGTCTTTAGCTCTGTGTGGCTTCCCAACGAAGATATTTTGGAGACAATACTGAATTGTAATTCTATTCGAATGGAAAAACTTTATTACTTAATTTACACGCCTCATATGTGAAAATTTCAAATAAATTGCTTAACTAATACTGGGCGTTGAAGTTGTTGCAATTATTCAAATCAGTATATATCTTGTAGAATATACTGTACACAAATTCTTCTACTATTACTATATCCTCGTCTACTACTGTACGAATAGTTACATCCACACCCTTACTTCTAACGCTTCCGCTCCAAAGCAACGGAACACCTACATAATTGGAAATAAATGAGAACGATTTTCGCGAACGGCCGAAATATTTTAAAAACTCCCATAACATCCGGTATAGATGGCCTCAATTTAAAACGAAAAGGATATCCAAGTGGAAATGCCGGCAATAGTCGCGAATGGAGGAATTTGTCAACATTAACGCGACCTGCTCACCGTCCGGGGCGACATCTACATAATATTCTCGTAAATTCGGCCGCTGATTTCGCGTTTTAATATCTCAATTACGGACACGATTGTCCGCGTTTTAGCGAGGTCCCTAATAATGATTGATACAACCAATTAACTTTGTATGCGCCCATTCGACATGATTGCTAATGACACCATTGTTTCTGGTTCAAGGATTAATACTGTTACGTTTCTAAACTCTTTTGATTGATGATTGAACGATATGGGAAATGATATTTTATAATTATTAAGCGATTTGTCACAGTAACAGTTTTTCTGTATTTGTATCGGTACACCGGATAGCTATATAAAGTTTACAAAACATTTTTTCATTTCGATATTTGAGTCCTGGTTGAAAGATTGCCTGCAATGTCTAATGAATACACTATTTTTCCGTTACAATTATAATGGGTTCCTACGGTTTGAAATAAATTTGGAATAGAATAAACAATTAATTTTGGATAAATTTACCAATAATGCAGAGTGGGTATGTGTAGTGTCCCCTCCTCTTATCTCAGAAACGAAGAATCTGAAAAAAAGTAGTTTTCAGTAAATAAAATTAGACTTAAAACACTACAAGATTATATAACAAAACAATTTTTAAATTCAAATCAATTTTCTTAAGAACAACAAAAGTTTGCAGATCACTTCTAGAATACAGTATGATATTTAGTATTTCGAAATTTTAAGGTAAATATATAGGGTGTCCCATAAAGTATGCAACACTTAAAAAAATAATAAAACAGGCATATTTCAATGAAAATGCATATATTCTTATATTTTTATTTACATTCAGTAACATCTACGATTTAATAATGGAAAACAATATCTGGCATATGACCTCCACTGAGTCGGCATGTGTTGATAGGCTCGATGAAATTGCCAATAACCCACTCACAGATGTCTAGATGGACGTCGGCAATGACGGTTGTCGGTCGGCAGTGATCGACTATTTATGGTTCATAGATATAATAAACAAAGCATTTTTTTCTGAAAAAAACAAAATAGGAAAATACCCGCCTTAGAGCCCCTACTCCTTTATAACCTTGTATAATTGTTACATTATATTACAATTATTTATTTTACAATTGTGACACCCACTTGTCAAAACAAACAACACAGAGTTTCCATTTGAGTTTTGACCTCGTTTCGAGTAACCGTTATTTCCATATCTCCCGTTCATAGCCAGATTTTATGACGTTTTTTTTTAGATGGCTCTTTATTATACATATATGGATGTAGAAGTAAAAGCGTGATTTTATTTTTTTTTTTTTTTTTTTTCGGTGCATTATCTCTTACTTATCCCGAGATATCGTATAAAAATTAAGACTCCAAAAGTCATCCTTCAACCGGGTAGACCTAGAACCTAAAATTTTAAAATCGGATTAAAAAATATCGATCCAACAATAATTTGCATTCACAATTAACACCCACATTGTTCGTGTAGATTCGTATATACATATATACATACCTACAGCGTACACGTACAAAGAAAAATATGCAAATTGTACTCTAAATCTGTTAGGTGTTTACTCCTAAATAAAAAATGGCTGCCTGATAAACTCGTTCAGCCAGGAAGGGACGAGAAAATATGAATATGAAAATTTCGGCGATGACGCAGTATCAACGTAAAATGCAGGCGGCCTTTCCCATACGTTGTGAGAGCACTTAGAAAGCGAATTTTTAACGTTTTTTTTTTTAAAGCGTGTACTGGTATAAATTAATAAATATAATGCCGTAGGTGCTCGCGGGAGGGTGGTGGGCGGAATAAGTCCTAAAACAATGTTAAAAATTAAAAAAACTTTCGCTGTAATTGATTACTATGGTTAATTTTTTTGTTTTATTATTTTTACCATATACCTATGTACGAGAGATTGAGTTTACTATCAAACAAACTAAATATACTAGAAAATGTACAGGGTGTTCAAAATACAGGGTCAAACTTGAGAACAAGTTTGTCCTTTGTTAAGTCGGTTATTTTAAATAGAACGTATTACATTTTATGATTCGTTTCGCTTCCTTTTTTACACGCTTTATATTAGCTTCACCTGTATGTATGTATGTATGTATGTATGTATGTATGTATGTATGTAACGGAATCTTTCAGCGTAATTTTTTAACAATTTCCAGAAGTCTGATCAGCTTGAAAATTTGCACAGGGGTCAAGGACTGATGACAATACAATTATTTTATAACTTTGTTCTAATGTCCTGACTAGAATCATCAGGATAAAAAAAAAGAAACTATTTAGAATAGAACTAATAATCACTAGCGCATTCGCCATATTTGAGAATAATTTTTTTTATTGATATTGTTCAATAACATTTTCTTGAGCGTCTTGCAAGCGCTCAGGATAACAACGGTGCATAGTTTGTTTACTTTATCTGTATATTTCCCTATGCAATCAGATATATTTATGTTTCTGCAATATCTTGTACGAGATGATGAGTATGAGTTAACCGGTGATCTCAGGTGTTCAAAAAGGCACGATAAAAGGAAGGATCGATTAGAATTGTCGTGTCTTTACTATGACGGGCGAGTCTCAGCCACATAGGCTGTTACGATTGGGGAGTATCATGTCGATTCGTGAAAAACTTGTTGACGCTGCATTATAACTACAGACATGCAGTTTTTTCTGTTTTTATGAGGCGTTACAATAGGTGGTTACAAACGTATTACAATGGACCACACTTAGTACGATTGTGGTACCATAGATTTCACTACGGAATGTTTCTACATGTATTTTGAAATGATTGCATTATTAAGTCAAACGTATTACAATGGACCACACTAAGTTTTTTTGAAATAATTTTAATTTTGCGGAAAAAATAATAGGAATAGTTAATAAATAACTTTCTGAATTAATTTTAAATCAATAACCTTCAAGATAAATTGTAAATTACATTGAAAAACTTGGAACGGAAACGAAACTGTAATTTAACAGAAATTTTGAATTGAAACATTTTGAAAAAAAAAAGAATGAAAAAAATTGTCAAAAAAAATTTATTTCAAAACAAAATAAATTTTTGCAATTCAAAAAATTTTTGAAACGATAAATTTTAATTAAGAAAATTTTAAAAATACAGAATTCCAAATTCAAAATTTATAATTTTGAAAAAAGTAGAAATACAAATGTTTTAAAAAAATTGACATTTTAAAATAAAAAAAAAATTCAAAATACAAAATTTTGGATTATAGAATCATATAATAAAATAAAAATAAAAAACAGAAATAAATAAAAATTTGATCATTAAAAAAAAAATTCAAATAAAAATTTTCGGAAAAAATTTTCAATTCAAAAATTTGAAAATTTAACAATTTTGGAAAAAATTTTAATTCAAAGAAATTTTAATTTAAAAATTTTGGCAAGAATTTTGAATTTGAAAATTTTGAAGTTTTGAATATCTAAAATTTCGTAAATTAATAAATTAGAAAGTAAAAAACAAGAATGATACAAGAACTTTGAGAACAAATTTTTTATATAATTACTTTTGATATCGTTTTGAGACTATAAATTAAAAACATTAATTATAGTTTAAAAAAACTAAAAAAACACGCTTTAATGGCAAACCGAACTAAAAAAGTAGAAAATAATTTTTTAAGTATCAAGAGCTTGTGTTACAGCAATAGAAAATTCCAACAATCAATTACTACTAATTAATTTGGAATAAGATTATAAATAAAAATTAAATTATTAATAAAATAATTCAATTATAGTAAAATAAAAGCGTGGGGTGCAATTTATTATATTTTCACAATGACTTTAATATTATAAACACCTCCTACTGAAATAATTGTAACATTTACTATCAAGCACCCCACGCTTTTTTTTACTATAATTGAATTATTTTATTAATAATTTAATTTTTATTTTAATCTTATTCCAAATTAATTAGTCGTAATTGATTGTTGGAATTTTCTATTGCTGTAACACAAGCTCTTGATACTTAAAATTATTTTCTACTTTTTAGTTCGGTTTGCCATTAAAGCGTGTTTTTTTTAGTTTTTTTAAACTATAATTTTTTCATCCTCATTTTGTACATACTTTTATGGTACGGTTTAATATTTTTGATACCTTCATATTCGTAGAGAAAGTCTGTGTTAAAATTAGGGTCCGGAAGTATGTGCCATAACGTAGTCGAGAACTTGCTTCGCCGCCGCTGGTTGGCGGGGCAGCAAGCTGAAAGAAATGGAGACGGGACTTTGCTGGGGATAATATAACCTCTACGCGTGGTGGGTTCGCGGTGGTGAAGGGTGCGCGGAGACAATTTGGCCGGCGGCTAGCTCACCGGAGATTGGGGGTGGAAACCCGTCTCCGATCCCCGCGCGGTACCACCAAGGTTATATTATCCGCCGAAACGAGAATTACCACAGAGGGTAGACACAAGCACAAAAGAGAAGAACAAGAGTAAACAAATAGGACAATACTTTAATATAAATAAAAACAATTAACAAATACAATATAACAAAAAAAATTCCCTAGTCTAGTGCCCAAGTTATCAAGGGATCGCCAAAAAGGGTCTAGTAGGCACGGTGACACACTCTTAGGGGTAGGCCTGAGGGCACGGTCGGAGCGGTGGCTCTACTGATCTAATGTCAGTTGTAATGACTATAATGGCAATGTGAATTATTCAAAATAGTGTTGGAAATCTATGTACATAAACCGTATTTCGGGTCGTGTGCTAGTAGGCAAGGACCAAGTACAAAGCGTGATTACGGGGTGGATCTTATAAATCCCCTTGGTATATATACCGCAGGTTTACAAATGTGTCTGCAGTGTTGGATATCCCGATAGGGGTAAGGTTCCCTGCCCTACTGTGTCTCGGAGATTTAAATAGTATCTCTTAATTCTAGGAAGCAATCTAGGTTAGAGCCAACCAAATAGGTTCTTATAACCTAAGCAGTGTCAAATAGAAATGATCGGTCTGACCGACAAACCCAGGTAACGAATGTTAACTAAACGCTTACAATCTTAGCAATGACCTTATTTGGTTCCTGGTCCTAGATCCCTATGGGTACTTGAAGTCCGGAAGCAGCTGATGTCCGTTAGAGGTGCCCCGGTCCCTGACCATGTGGTGGAAGTGAGGTTAGGTTGCTTCCGAAGCAGTGTGTGGGCCCCCAGAAAGGTGTCAGGTGTATAGCTGATGTAGGCTAGTGGCTAGTGTGATCGCAGGTGTGAAGCAGTGAGCTGCGCCCGCAGGGCGAAGAAAAGCGATAGCGGCAGAAGCGGGTGTGACAGCAAGAAGCAATAACAAAAAAAGGAAACAGAAGAAAAAGGCCTAGAAGTAAACATGCAGCAATTAGTCATGCAATTATATGCAGTGCATTTAAGTGTGTGTAAGCTTTTCCCTACCTTGGTAGTGGTGTGTGGCCTATAGGTGGTTATAAAACTGGTATATTTGCCGAGACAATACTCTAAAATCCACAAAGGTGCGTCCTCAAAGACAAATAAGAGTTATTGATCTCAGACAAAAGAAGATTGACAAGAGAAAATAATCCGCAGAGCGTGATTCAGATGTCCCAGACACCGAAAATATCAAGTCTTTCTCGTTGCCGGAAAGGAAATGACCTTTTTACCAGCTCCCCAGTTATTTAGGGAATTTTAAGAATAGCTGTCATGACAGGCCAGGTTCACCAACTGTATAAAAGGTAACTTTAATCCTACTGTTAGAAAGAGAAAGGTATATAGGATGGTTTACACCACTAGAAGGTAGAGAAAGCATAAGCACACTGGTGCTCTACTGCCTGAAACTAACATTCTGTGCTGTTCACTTCTATGCTAAATGAGGTTATTGAGCCGGTCAGTTTGATCCCGTAACAAACTCTATAATAATTAAAGGATAACCGTATTTTTTAAGCGTATGTATTTATTGCCCGTGCATACATACGGCACTGACCGATCCTGCCAATGTGCCAGAACTTGCGTATTCCCGGTGGTACGCCGATCCCGTTGCAGGGGCGCTGAATAGTTAAATGCAGCTTGACATGCGTTATGGCAAACTTTCCTATGTCTAGTTATAATACATTTGTTGCCTATGGCACACTGTACCCGATGTAATCCTCGCTTTAATTATTTTGTTGAATACCTTTGAGTTTTTTTTTTTTGAGAACTGAACCACTGAGATCACTCAAAATCAATATAGTTATAGGTAATAGTAGTGATTACAAACAGAGGATGATGGGGTGAAGCGAACAATATTATAAAATACAGCATGTTATATTTAGAATAATTGACTTATTAAAGATTATATTGTTAATTATTGTATTATTATAATTATATATTAATTATTTGTAGAAATTTGAACCTCTGACCACTTATATGAATGCCACCTAAAATGAGTCATAAAATATTTTTCTATTTATTACGTATTTAGTACGTTCTATTTAAAATAAATGACTTAACAAAGTACAAATTTGTTCAAGTTTGACTCCATTATGTGCACCCTGTAGATTTTCTCATATCTCTAGAATATTTGACAGTAATCTCAACTTTTTGTACTTACATTATATAAAAAACTTGATTAAATTTCCTCTTGTGACTGGCTGATGGTATAGGACCTAAAGCCAACATAAACTTTTACTACACTTTCAATACAACTGGAAATGCCAGCAAATCGCATTAATTTTAGATGATTTTTTGTTTGCTAATTGTAGGCATAACCATAAAGAAACCATTCTCTATAGGAATAACCTAACTAATACGGTGGGTACCACATATGGATGCTCGAAAAGTTCAAAATATACTCATATTTTACAATTGCCGTCTTTTGAAATACTTTGCTTCTATGTACAGGGTTACCATCTTAATTTTTGGCCGCTTTTCTAAAAGTAAAAACACGTGTCAGATTCACATTTTTTTACTTTGAATTTAGATACGATGACAGTTTTACTAAAGCCCTTTATATATACAGGGAGGATAAAAAAGTATTTTTTTTTAATGGAACAACATGTATATTGTAATATGTTCACGTCCCCGGTTTCATTCTGGTTACAAATACGTATGTCTAATGTTTTTTTTTCTCTCTACTTTTTGTTACGTCGAACGTATTGTCTCCAAAAGCTATAAAAAACTTTCAGTTCATTTAGTACAGCCACCAATAACACAGATACGCGAAACGAAACACTCGGTATATACCCACCGTAGACAAATATCACAGCGGGGGTAATCTCGACGGAGCGTGATTCTAAACTTGTTTTATTGCGATGTAATATTATGAATGATATGTTATTGCAAGCGCACAACACTACCAATTTCGGTTCTCTCAGGGACTATTTCACATACAATACCGTGTTCCCCCTGATGCGGTCCTGTTACGCTCAGCGACTTCGAGTGTTTAATGATTAATAGTTGAGGTTTTCCCATATGATGCGTACTTTTTAGAGTCACTGTATGTGACGTTTGTAAAATATCTAGCGTCAACATAATTTCCGCCCCCACTGTTTACACTACTTCTGGTAACATCGTTCCATGTACGTAATACTCATATCTTGTCTTTTTCTCCATTCCACGCCGCCATTTAGCACATTTTTTTAGGCGCAGATATCCGCAGAACCCGGTCGGCGAGTGAATATTATCTGACCTCGGGCGAAAAAACGGGTCGATTCCAGATATGCCCGTTTGCAGCTACCTAAATTGCAACGAAGTAGGATGTAAAGCCGTAACACCCCATAATTTTGCGATATCCTCTTCCGAGGGTCCAAAACTAGATTCCTCAGCGCGATGAAATGCGGAAAATTATTCTCGTCGTGGAAGAGATCCCTATAAGATTTAACTGTTTAAATCGTTGTTAAATCCAGCCGAATATAGTGCTTTATGCTACACAATAATTTAAAATAACAAGTAGTAATTCTACATAAAACACTTCATACAAAGTAAATCAGATTTAACGTCGGACCCGAAAGTATATGATAATACATAAAAAACAGCTTCCACATACAATTTTTCCTCATTTAATTAGAGCAACTCACTAAAAACATTAGGCTATATTCTTACATGTGTGACTCTATATTATTAGGATACTATATCACTAGATGGATGTGGAAGTAACAAAGATTGCGATTCGAGAATTAGTTTATATTTTTAAAACTACATTTTAACCCATATTATATAACTTGGTTAATGTGATTTGTAAAATAAATCAAACTATTTTTTTTTTCTAAAAATTTCAACACTATATCTCAAAAAGGAAACCCTACCTACGAGGTGTGTAAATTAAGTAATGACTTATTAAGAAAGAAATTGATTTTTTTTAAAAATGTTATTCGAATAGAATGACAATTCAGTATGGTCTACTTCAAAACAACTTCCTTGGGAAGCCACACAGTGCTGGAGACGGTTTGAATGTTTTCTATGGTCCCAAAATGACATCCCTTGAGGTGATTTTTCAATGTCGGGAAGAGAAAAAAGTCACGAGGAGTCAAGACAGGCGAATGAGGAGGCTGAGGAGCCACACAATGTTTTTACTGGCTAAAAACTCGTTTACTGAAATGACTGTGTGACAAGGCGCATTGTCAGAGCTTGAAGTGTGCCATTCCATGCTTTGGCGCTTGGTTTCCTGATTGTATTCAAACACCCAAGTCTCATCACCAGTTGCATAAAATGAGGATCATTTTCAATCGATTCCAAAAAAGTCAACACCTTTCTCTCCTGATGTCCTTTTGTTCCTGCGATAGGTTTTTTGGAACCTTTTTTGCGCAGATTCTTCTCATCCTCAATTCGTTAGTCAAAATATGATGAACAGTGGTGTGATTGAAATTTAACTCTTCTCCGATCATTCTTGCAAAACCTGCTAGCACACCGTTACTCAAAATTAATATCATCTCATTTTTAAAACGCACTAGAAAAAAAACGGTTTACGAAAACAGTCGCAAAGAACAAACAAATGACTCTAACAAGTTCAAACTTGTACTGAAGGTGCATTACATGTTAACCAACCGCCCTTCCAAGTCCCGTATCACATGCTCTCTGTTCCGACGTTAAATCTGGCTCACCCTATGTATACTTCCTAAAAAATTCCTTGACATGTTAATTTCATATTTTTAATTACATCCTGCAACTTAAAAATTCCATCCCTAAACTGAATCCCCTTCGAGAGACAGTTGCAACCTCCACATTTTTAAATTGGAATTAGGGGTTTGTGATACCTAATTTGAAAGGTATTTTCATTCTCTGTTCAAAAATGCTATGTTTTTAAACTTGTTATTTCTTTGTTCTTTGAAAATAATGTCGTGCCAGTTTTGGCAAACTTATATCCTGCTCAAGCAAACCACAAGTTCCAGCTAATGTGATATGGTTCCAGAAAGATGGAGCACTACCACATTACCAAATCAATGTCCAACAGTCCAAATCGGTGAATAGGCAGACAAGGATCGCTAGAATCATCTGATATTACGCCATTAGACTTAAGACGCCATTAAAATTAAGATCAAGCTGACTTACGAAGAAATCGGTTACGCCTCAGATATTGGTTAAAAATCATTTTTTTAACGTTTAAAACGTTTTTAAAACGTTTTAAGTTTGTAACGTTAAAAACATTTTTATCTGCGGTTAAGATGCAGTCAAAACGTTCTAGAAATGCATTTTGAAGATCTCCTACACTGAGATTGTGATAGATATTGATATTGATATTCTTGTATTTCTTAAATAGAAAATAAGCAGTTACTAAACAGTTTTTGTTCAGATTTTATATCAACTAAGCCATCGCTGACACTCGATAATGAAACTTCGAATGTTACTATGACTCGGATATAAATTCGTTTCTCGGGTCACGCAGTAGGAGGGCAGGAGAGGTAGGGATTATTCGAAATTGTTTTTTTAGCTGAATCGATTGATGTTCGAAATTCAGTTGTTGATGTTGTTGATTCAGTTCAGTTGTTGATGTCGACTTTCAGGTCGAAAAGACCAACAGTTTGAAAGTTATATCACTTCGAAGTTCAAATATAATGTCTATGGAAGGAGTAGTTTTTTTGAGAAAAACCGAACCAAAAACCTAACACAACCGGGCTTAACATAATCTAACATGACCTAAGATAACTTAAATAGATCACAGTTTATAAACTAAATGGTCGGCTTGTTTTGCCCGTGTGAGCGGAGCTATGATGTAGAAAGATACTCTTTATATCTCGCAAATCAGTTGTCACAGTTTTTAGACAGTTTGAGGTTAGATAAAATAAAGGTGGTATGACAAACCTTAAGTTCTGTCTAAAGTATATGTCAAAATTGTCAAAATCGTGTTTGTTTTTGAAACATCACCACAGGGTATCTAGTGACGTCAAAACTCCTCTCACTTTTCTATTCTTTTCCGTCGTGACATCTTTGCGGTCACTTCCTTCCATCATTCCAATGATCCAATGGCCCTCGAGATAGAGACTATGGTTTGTTTCAGTTTACCGTCTTCGGATTCGTCTATTAGGACAACGACGTCTATTAAGTTTTGGTCCTGTTTTTTCCATTGAGAGAAGTGGTATACAACCATGGTTTACAAGTGGTTTACAATTGTAAAATGAATAATGGCTATCGTAGAATGCAACAGATTTGACAGTTAAACAAGGTTATACATTTTATATATAGAAATAAGATACCAGATAATAAAAATACATCTTTTTTACCAGGCCAACTATAATGACGTTTTTTTTCTAGACAGTTCGATATTTGTCTTTAGTATATGTCTCCGCCACTGTCAATGTATATTTCATTACGCCATGTTACGCCATCTTCTTATATTACAAAACAGTAAGTAGCTAATATGTTTTGTTGCAAAATGTGATTATAAGCTTAATGTTGAATGTACGAGGAGTGTAAATTAAGTAATGAGACTGGCAACGCAGCGCCCACTCTAACGACACTGCGGAGACGGGACTTGGAAGGGCTGTAGGTTAACATGTAGTGCACCTTTAGTACAAGTTTGAACTTGTTAGAGTCATTTGTTTGTTCTTTTTGACTGATTTCGTAAACCGGTTTTTTCTGGTGCGTGCGGTGTGGTATCAGGTTTTGCTTTAGACTTTCTCGATAGAGATTATCTTTTAAAGGCAAACAATGAAAGTGATGAAAAGTGTTAACTCCAAAATGAAAGGAAATGCTGCGCAGAAGGTAGTAATGTTGAACGAAAGCTCTGTCTACTCATCCGCTGACATCGACAAATCTGACTCTCGTGACGAATGTCCTATGTCATATGTCATGAGTGAATCCGTCCGTATATAATGGCAATTCTCAATAACGGTGCCATTGGTATACATTAGGTACGATTTTGACTTGGAGCAGCGAAATACACCGGCGACTCTGAACAAACTGTGTCGAAAGGCATTTTCATCCGATGACATCTACACTTTTTTGTCGATAGAATTAGGTCATATCGTTGAGCAAGGCCAATATCATCTGTAGACGTGGCCAGTGAATGCCAGTTAAACCTGGACAACATATTTAAAAGTAAAAGAAGGAACTGAAAAAAATCATAATGAATACCAACAAATGACCGAATTTCATTTCGTTTGTCAAATTTCTTAAGGAGGCTTTCCCGCTTTTCGGTTTCAAAAATTCGTTTTTTTGTACTGAAATTTATGCATTATGCATTCAAATTTATTGTCCTGAAATTTTAAAGTGATCCGTGTATTAGATTTCGAGTTACAGCCGGATTAGTGACGACGGTCCCGGCGCTTAAAAAGAGTCACGCAGGGAAAATGGAGGTGGACAGTGTAAAGGAAGTGTTTCAACGATCCGAAGAAAAGCATAATGTAAAATATGCTATGTTATGTTTTTGTAGTATATTGGCGACGGAGACAGTAAGACCTCCAAGGCGACTTTGGATTTGGACCCGTACAACAACGATCCGAAAGTAATGAAAAAGGAACGCGTCGGTCACGTGGAGAAAAACGCATGGGAACCAGGCTCCGTAATGCGAAGAAAACAAACAAGGGACTCGGGGGAAGAGGTACAGTAACACTGACCATCAAGGTAATAGATGAATTGACAACTTATTGCGGCCTGTTACTTATTATCCGTATTCGGCGAAATGCGGATTCAGTGGAAAAAAATGCGTGACGCTATCTGACGTGAAGCCAAGATGAGGTCTACAAGACAGAGGAGGGTGTCCTGTACGGGCCCCGAATTGATGACGAACTGTAAGTAAAAAAATTTCATAATTATATGACAAAAAAACGTAAAAAAAAACTTCAAACTCATTTTTCTCAAAACAACGTTTTTGAAACTGGAATGAGATTTTTCTCGGACACTAATTAACCAATTTTAATTATTTTTCTTTTAAAATGTTCACAAATGATGCCATTAGCTATCAACATAGGATTTTTTTTGATATTGCAAAAATTAGATTTTTAATAACAATTTAAAGGTAGAAATTTAAGGTGAAAATCGAACTTTTTTTCAAAGTTGCACCAAATCGCGTAAAATTTGAATCTCAAAAAAACTCCTATGATAAACACTAACAACAACCCTATATTTTATAAAAATGTTTCATTTTTTGATTTCAGATCAATAGCGTCGTAGAAAATTCTCATTAACATGAGACATGTCCGCCTGAAGTAGCTGCATTGGAACAAGGATCGACGGCCGCCATTTTGGTTTAAAAAATAAATAAAAAACTAAATGTAACCTACATACTTGTATCTTTTTAATTAAAAAAAAAATTGTCTCAATCCGTTTTATACTTTCCTCAAAAAAAAATTCCCAAAAAAAACTTTTTTTTCCAGCGAAAAAGCGGGAAAGCCCCTTAAAGTGTAAAGGTATGAACAAAAAAGTATATACATTTTTTCAACGTCTATATTATACAAATCTATAACAATAAAATTTCAAAAAATATAAATATGAAATGGAAAAAACATAACACTTCTACATAACGTATAAACACAAATACTTCAACTACATATTAAACATAGCAATGCATTACTAAAACTAGTAAAAACAAATAGGGCCTTCTTACAAAATGTTTTAATAGCAATAACAATTATTTTACATTTATTTAGCTAATTTGATTCATTAGCTATTCTCTCTCACAATAATAATATAGATACCAGGTACTCTATTATCTGAAAATACCTCAAATATTTGTTGCAAAATGCAGACACGTTGTCATAATTATTTCATTATCTATGCATTAGACAAGCAATTGTTCAATTAAGGCTAATTTGCTGTGATGATACTAAAAACATCATTCGAGAGGACAAGGTCATCATGTTTACATACGCTTTAATTGGTTTAGAGACGTGAGCAACAATATAGGCATATCAGAGTGCTAATTAACGAATATTGATTCTTTTTATATTTAGCTTTTCGCAGATCGTATTCATATTTTACTTTAAGGACACGTTGGCTCTATTGCAGACATTCCTTAAACACTGGGTAAATCAAAATAAAAGTACAGGGAAAAAAACAGCAAAGGCTTATGAAATTAGAAAGGCTATGTCACTGTCAAAAATTCAATTTTCAGGTTTAACCTAAGGTATATCAATACAATACAGGGTGTCCAGTAAGTATGGGGCAATACTCTAAAAGTATATAATGGCGGTAAATATGCAACCAGTTCTTCATACGATGTTTACGGCGCCCTCCTCCCGAGATATCAAGTTCCAAAAAATGTGCCTTAAACTTTCCATTTGACACAAGAACTTTTATACTTGTCTGTAGATCATAATAATCTTTGGGCATTTTCTGTGTATCAAAAACTCATAAAACTGTTGGTATATGAAATACTAATACGTATAGAAAGAGAATGAAGAAAATAATCAAACTATATTATAAAATACAGTACAGTTGTAGGCATTTGCACTTTTTTTTTTCACTAAAATTAAAATATCTCGAAAACTATTCGGGTCACCTTAAATATTAACAATGTATATTAAAGCAACTTTAAATTTATGAGTAGAATTCAAATATGGCATAAAATATCCAAGTTAGTATTCATTTCCAGTACATCCGGAAGTGCCAGTGAGTCGTCATAATTTGGGACGTGTAGAGCATCCCTGTAAACCTCCAAATACAAATTCACCCTTATATTTATTTGTAGTTCAGCAACGGAACTTTTAACAGGCCACCATGAAACACCATGTATGCCTTCTTTTAATGACAATAATTGCCTAGACAACAATTAAATATGTTCCTTCGAGTGTATATTTATAATAACCATATGTCATTAGTAACGAATACGATTGAAAAGAAAGATTGATTTTTGTTCTTAAACCTAAAAAAGCCTACTTCAGCGGTAGTAGTCAATTTGCTGATAGAAATTGGAAAGGTAGTGAACATGATTTTCTTATTTTGAAATATTCGCTGAATTAAAAGAATAAAAACTGCATTTCCTCTATGCTTCTTTGAGATTTATCAGCGACGTAGTCAGTTTAATGGCTTTAATCTTCACGAAATGTGGTAATACCATCAAAATACAATTACTGATTATCCATTAGAATGAATGATGTAAGTACAACTTACTCATCAAATAAGATTAATGAACGACATTGAAAATAGTATGAAACTCTTACACAGATTAAACGAATACAAGTGGTGATGCTGAATGTACGTGAGCTCACAAAGGTGGAATATTGATTTTGTAATAAAATCAAATAATATTCACATTATTACCCAGCTGTATATTTTATTGAAAGCGTGGTTGAACTGACGTTATTTATGCTCTATAAAACAATTTGTTTCTGTATAAGACTTGTGGTTGGTTATTGCTAACATATTTTCAATATCCAATAATCTGTTTTATAAACATTTTTTGTCTTTACTATTCTGATAGTAAAGACAACGTATCTTCTGATATTGAGAGTAACTGGTTAACGCTTTCTTTGCATTCTTATTTGAACTATTTGTTTCGACTTATTTCACCGAATTTAATGTATATATTACTACTACGTATATAGCCTAGAATATGTAGGCAGTAATGTAATAAATAACAACATCTCAATTCCACGACTCAAAATCTCTAGTGAATAAAAAAAACTATTCGAGAAGTGACATTACAGACTCAGCTACTTTAGGATTTCCCATTAACTGTTTCGTATATTGCACGACAGTTTTCGTATGTCGTGACACAATTCGATTCTAACGGCTACCATACAGAGTGTTTCCGAACTTCATGTCATTATTTTAGGAAGCAATTAGTCGGTAAGTAATAGGGCTTGCTCTTCCTATGAAGGTTTATTCCAAAATTTACCCAACTGGCACTCATCGATTTGAATGAAGCTTAACATCCTTCTTAAATACCGAACAACATTGGCACTTGTAGAGTTTAAAGTGATGCAGATTTTTTGTATAATTTATGAGTATATTTTGTGTTTCTGTAAAAAACATCAATTTTATTTAGATATTTTGCATGTATGTATTTAAATGATAAGCACGTTGGTTTATCCAATTTCACCTTTGATAATTCCATGTCTAATTCAAGTTTGAAAATCTTGTTTTTTCGTTATTTTTCAAATGATTTAAATATTGTGTTGTTTCCACCTGCTGATATTCATTTTCTGTAACTGCAATAATGGCTGTAGCTCAAACTGCGTTAGCAGAAAAGATGATTCATATTATTTATTAGTTTGTAGTAATTGCTAAGGTTAGTTTTGCTTAAGTGTAAGATACATATATAACTGTCTTATGAAATTGCGATTTCACTAAAGAAATATCGTGTTGCCTTCCTGAACCAATGAAAATACAAAATACACCCAAAGAATAATAGTAATGATTTGAAGATATTAATTTTAGCTTTCTTACGAATTGCTGATGTTGTGTTGCTTTCACCTGCTGAATACTGAATAATTTTGTAACTGCACCAAGGGCTGTAGCTTAAACTGGGGTAGCAAGAAAGTTGATTCATATTGTTCATTAGTTTGTAGTAATTGTCAATGTTAGGTTTGCTTAAATGTAAGAGATATAACTGTCGTAGATCACGCGATGCGATTCCACTGAAGAAAATATGAAACACACGAAGAATCATAAAAATACGAAATAGAAAAATGTGATGAAGAGGAAAGCATGCAGCATCTGATGAATACGAATAACAAGTTATTGAAATTAATACCTTCAGTTTTGAACCAAAAAATATTTAATGAACAATTTCATTTACATACCTTTTATATAAACATTTTTCAAACAGAAATAAATGTGGATTAAGCCTACTGGGGTCACTACTTAAAGAACACTCACTGTAGTCTACATCAAAGGGGATGTATAAATGAGTGCACCTTTCATGAGAAACATAAAAGATACATCTGTGTAATGATTACTCTTATGATTGCTCAATAATATCTTTTTGTGGAAAATTATAATTCTTAAGCTGCAAGTTTGATGATCCATATTTTTTTCTAAAAAAGTTAGCCTTAATGACTCACGAAAAGCCGTTTTCAGTGACCTTTGACCTCGCATACAATTTTGTAGCAACAGTCAGATCGATAAGGACATTTGACATTTTATTTAGAACCACCATATCAAGGTTCATGCAAAATTCCAGCTTTCCAGAATGTTCTGCCGAAGTAGAACATCTAATTTCACTGGGCTATTATGAGAAAGTCACGGTATACAAATAAAAGGTATGATATCGCGCAGCCGGGCGCCATGAGTGTGACGTCAGCTTGTGCCCAGTTTGTTAACTTTTGTCAGCCGAGGAATGTGTTCTGAAGGCTTCTTGATAAGTTTGTGCTAGTTTTTATATATTTAGAGAGCAAAAAATTGTTACAATGAGGTGTGATAGCTGTATATGGTTGCAATACGAACAATCGTTGTACAAACTATTTTAAGTTTTTTGGCTTTCCCAAAGACGAGAATTAGAAAACAAAGTGGAAGCATATGTTTAAACACAAAGATAAATTCAACGTTAAAAATGCCAGAATTCGTTCGCCTTATTTTGCACATTTTGGACTTTAATCTCAATTTAGTTTATTTTACATTTTCTCCTTTAACAATACTTGTATTATCTCAATAAACACTGTTATTTATTATTACTTTATACTAATTTTTTGACAACTCCCGCTTTACCTAAGACATATCTCATTATAATAAGAAAAACTGTTTGCTGCTATCAAAACATAAGTGCATATCTCAAATTAAACACGTAATAAAATAATTAGAATATCTATATCTAACATTAGTTAATGTGTTGACCAACAACTATTTTCGATGGTAGGTATATTGAAAACAGAAATCTATTAAAATCAGTAATTTATTAGTTATTTGAAAAATAATATTTCTTTAAATCGCCCTACTGTAAAAGTGTTAAACAAATATATAAAAAAGTGATAGAAACAAAAAAAATCCACATATTATTAAGTAATTATTAAAAACCGTAATCATCTCAAATTACCTGGATCATATCAGTTTCTAAAAACAGCAACAAAGATATTGTTTTTTAGCCACAATCATTTTATAAAGTAGCTTTATTTTACTTCCATTTGAACCATGTAACAGTAACATCCACTAGTGAATTAAAGTAACAAAGTATAGAAACCAACAGAGCGCCTACCAAGTTGTTACAGGACTTTTTAAAATGCCACTCGACGTGACACTGGGATATGTTATTTATAAATTAAATTCAAACGATACTTGCTCTGATTGTGGATAAAACGTTGTATTACATTTTTTTACATAGTTGTTTCATCCATTCAAGAAAATTAAACTCGAATTTCGTTCTCGCGGGTAAACATCCATTCATGAACAAAACCAATAAATTATTGTATATAAATTATTTCATCGTTCCAATTCCACAGTCGATATTCAAAACTTTCAAGTAAATGATATAAGTTTAATGAAAAATACGAACATTATTCAAACCACCACTTATAAAGGAAAATAATACGACTTCCCGCGGCAAACATTGGGATCGTGAGCACAAAGTGACGTCATGCGCAAAACGGTTAGTATTTCAACCGACTAGGTATCACACCTTCTATACGTATACCGTGTGAGAAAGTGCACTTTTCAAATGAATAATCTAATAAAGAGCGGGCAAAGAATGGGGAAAAGTCCCGCTCCTACCAAACCTCGCACTTCACGTCCGGATTCATTTTGGAGCCGGCGGGACATCCGAAATCGAGGGCGAAGTCTTTTATGTTCTGCAGCGGTCCATTAACGCGGTATTGTTGGGGCGACCATTGGTAATTAGCAATGTATCTCTCTAAAGTCGGCGCGGAATACTTAGAGCAGTGATGGACCGCCGACGATATCCAGAACAATTGGTTGGGAGAGTAGTTTAATCCGGGCAGCCGAGGTTCCGTTCCGACCTCTTGAACCTTCTCGGCGTAGGCGTCGTAGGACACTCGCATGCCCGCCAGGTCGGCCACGTCCTCGTCGCGGGTATTTAGGGGGTCCAGCTGAAAAATTAATGGTTGTTATACAGTGCTAAAAAAAATCCTCCCCTTCCTCGTGTCTTTTGAACAATCATCCTTAGACTAATGAAATTTGGAGAGTAAATAAACGGATGTAAGCTTATGATACTAGCGGTAGCAGGTGGAGTTATCGTCATAGATGACATCACAAGGCCATTGTGACCAATAACTAAAGGTCAGATCGTCACAATCGAGCCTCTCACAGTTCGCTCTCGATCCGCTCTCGGTCGGACAAAATATTATCAAATGGCAATGCATATACAGTAAGAGTTACCATACTGCGTACATAGGTGGATATTAAATACATATTAAATGGTACATTTTTATGTCAAAGTTAGGCGAATTTACATAATTACGTACAACAACCCAGCCCCCTTCTTAGCGGAAATTTAGACGTTGCCAGATCTAACTGTAACTCTGCATAATAAGTCTTTATAAAAACCCTATATAAAAATCCTGTGATGATTCTATATTTATAAAAATTCATTGATATACGATCAATTAATATAAGCCAATTTCATTTTCAGACTATGTCGCGTATAATAAAAGGACCCCGCACAAACCTTATAGGATTTGGTTTTCCAAAAAATCCAACAGTTCTCGGTATCTAACAACTTATTTACTTATTTACTTATTTATTAACTATTATTAATCATTATTAATTATTATTATTATTAATTGTTATTAACTATTTATTAATTAGTATTTAACAACTTATTAATGTAATTAACTTATTTACGCAAAAAAACAGAAAAAACAGTCAAAAACTAGGTTATGTTGGTAGGTATCACCCTGTATAAAAAAACTAATATCATATTCGGATTCAGTGCACTCGAAAACATACCCTAGATCTTAAATGTTTGTAGATTAAAGTTAAGAAAATTGTTAGATACTGAGAACTGTTGGATTGTTTCTTTATTTTTCGTCTCGATCACCGAACTAAAAATATCTGTAGCTAAAAATATACTGTTTTTTAGGCTATGCGCCCATGGATACTTTTTCTTAGTGACCTTTAAACTATAAAATAAAAACCATTTTCGATCAATTTAACCCAGAACCAAATCCCATAAGGTTTGTGCGGGGTCCTTTAATGTTATCTTTTTTTCAACTTAACTATCGTGAAACAATTTTAAACAGCGAATATTACTTTAAACAGTTGAGCTGTGAAACAGTTTTGAAATGTCTAATAGGAATATTATGTTGATGCGACAACAGCGAAACAAGACAGAAACTACGAACAGTCAAACTTCCGGCGAGTCGAAGCAGAGTCAGACTCAGGACTATTATTCAACTCGGACAGTCGGCTTATTATTGCAAAGCGATAGTTCACAGAAAATAGATCATAATACAATACTGAATATTCGAATAAACGTACTAGGGAACTAACTATCTAAGGAGCTAACTAAAGTTCAAATCTATAGAAATAAGTAAACACGTAGAAATACTAGGAGATGTAACGTTCGTTCAATATTAGTAATGTTCAATGTAAAATTAGACAGATAACTAAAATATTAATATGTATGTACCCGTAGGAGGTTTCTGTTCTATGAACTGGTAGGTATGTAGAGTATTTTTAAACATAAAAGGTCCCACTGGTCTGACGTAACATTGTATGACATATGACGTCACATAATAGTTCATTTCAAGTATTGACTCTAGTGAATTAATTCGCTCTAAATTCATTCGACACACAATACATGCCGGGGCCTTATCTGTTTAAAAGTCCTCTGTAATATTCCAGGTTCTATGAAATGATATGTATTTCGGAACCGATTCCGAGCCGGACCTGCTTCTAAAGACCGCAGGTGTTCCGACTCCTATAGTAGGTCAAACATGTTGTCGGTATTATGCACGTTGGCGCGAAGCTATGTACTGGGAATGGTCCAAGGGCCACTCTGAACAAAAAGTTCTCATCTACCAAAAAAGATCCTATGATTAGGATTCAAGATACAGAGGGACGAAGGTTGATTATTTGGCTATATTAATGAATATTCCTAATGTATTTTGCAGATCATAAACGCGGGAATGTATTTAGTAGTCTGCAAGAAATCTTTCAATACAAAAAAAGTTAAAGGCAGTTGTTGAGGTATTATATTGGTCATGACAGTGAACCTTACAAGGTCAATTCAAGGTCAAGTAAATTTTTTACATATAAATTCCTGTTTTCTAATGTGTCCATATATGAAGAGTTCGAGCAACTTCAGATATGAAGTCAATTGGCTACCCGATGTCACCCAAAGGTCATGTCTGTTTACTTGCCCTTGACCATGAAACTTAGTTTTCATTGTCAAGATGTTCAACCATGTTTCAGATTCATTCTTCTGGATGGAAAATGTTGGTTCCCACTAAAAAAAATCTACGTGGAAAGGAATGGCCTAGAAATGACCTTGTAAGTTTCATGGTCACGGGCAAGTAAACAGACATGACCTTTGGGTGACATCGGGTAGCCAATTGACTTTATATCTGAAGTTGCTCGAACTCTTCATATATGGCCACATTAGAAATAGTGATTCACATGTAAAAAATTAACTTGACCTTGAATTGACCTTGTAAGGTTCATGGTCATGACCAATATAATACTTCTCAACAACTGTCTATAATTTTTTTATTGAGACTTCTTGCAGACTACTAATTCTCCGAGTTTATGATTACATTAGACATATTCAATAATATAGCCAAATAATCAAACTGCATCCCTTTAGATCTTGAATCTTAATCATAAGATCTTTTTTGGTACATGAGAACTTTTGTTCAGTAAGTCGAGAGCTGTCATATAATCAATTTTTATAAGTCGATCGGGACCCACTTTCCATTCGTTTTGTGCGGAGTCCTTTAATAAAACCAAAATAAGCAAGTTTTCGCCAAAAAGAGGTCAAATTTTAATTAGAAAAATGCATATTTTGACTCCCATATCACCTTTCGATGAAAGGTATTTAAAAGACCTATTCAGTCGTACTAATTTTGCTTTGGTTTAGAGTAGTTTTAATAGATTAACAAAGATAGATTTTAATTAATTAACAAAGTTTCAAGAACCAGCTCGTATACTAAGTGTTAAAAATGTGCTCTGTCTACTTCCTGACAGTAAAACATCATATTGCTAAATCCTGTCGAACTCTGTACGAGTTCGACAGGATTTTTTCCCTACATTTTTTAACAATTAGTATTTGTTTTAAAACGTCAAGACTGTCATTTTCTGTAGCGTGAACCTTAGATTGAAGATACCCCACACATTAGCCCCACAAAGGAGTGAAGTGCAATGACCGATCTGGCCATTCCTTCGGACCTCGTTGTCCAATCTATATACCACAATATTTCTACTTACTGCACCATAATAGTGTGCATGAGCACGCACCATCTTTTTGGAACATTATTTCTAAGTTACCAAATTTACCTGGATTGTCTTCCAGGATTGCAACAACTATAACGGCTCAATTCCGTTTGTAACAGCTACAGATACATAACAATAACAATAACAATCGGTTAAGTTAGTATTCAAAAATACTAACTTAACAGGTCCAACTATATGGTTTTCCAGAACCATAGAAAACATAGGAAGATTTGTGTCACTTCAACACCCCAAATTTAGAGTATTAACATTTCTATTGAGGTAGAAAGTACTTTCGCCACTGGACCAAATTATTTTTATATAGTCCGGCAGTTGGCCAATTTTAGTGGACATATTTTCATATAATTCCAGTCTTCAGTCGGGGTCATCATCTGAAAGTTGATGCACAAATTGGGTTGTGGAAGAAGTACGGATTACTACAATTTCTGCAACTATATCAATTTTTTATAGTCAGACATTTTCGGTCGATCAGATCGTTTGGCATTATTAACATTAACAATTGTTTCAAACTTATGAAAAATATCCCTCAAATAAGTTGATATAGAGCGATCAGGGCACCTCTCATCAAAAATGCGTTCCGCTGCATGCAGATTGTTTCCACTTGTGTGACTCTGTGACCTCATTTGTGACGATTACGTCACCTGTTACCACTAGTAGAAAACTATAACCGTTCAAAAGATAGAAGGGGAGAGGGGGTTTTTGACTAGCACTGTATGTATACATCATGTCCCAAAATACAACATTAAGCCGATAGGCTGGTCATAGATCAGCTGCTGACTGGTCAAGTGAAAAAAGTTGCATGAAAGTTTGTTGGTTCTCGAGGTTAAAGAATGTCCAAATTTAACTTTCCGATTTGAAATTAATAATAATAACACATGAGTTTACTATACTGTAAACACGCGTGAGAGTAAAGTCTGAAAGTTCAGCTTATTTTGGGACACTTGATCTCAGCAAAGAAGTTAAAAGACAATCTTAATCTGCTTTTTTGACATTCTGACGTTCTCAAAAAAGTATCGAGTTGACTTGTGTCAATTCAGATAACAATTTATGATGACATTCAAGATCATCTTCTTAACATCAATTCTCTTGCCCAAATTCCATTTTTGTTAGATTTCTTTTCTGCATAAGTACAATTGTGCATATCCAGTTTGTTAGACTGACATTCTGATGATTATGTTAAGGATAAGAATCATTATCCATAACGATAATAAAACTTGGGGAAATATTAGATAATAGCTGTACAGAGATCCATTTTCTGATAAATCTGCGGTCATGTCCTCATGACAGTCAGAAGAGGACAGTGTTATATTTTTGGCTGACAAAAGCAATCCGGTAAGAACCATTTTCACTTTTGGCACGCAATATTATGACACGTTTCCTATTGGAACATGGCGTATTTAAAGAATTTTTGCTACCCAATCGTCATCAACAGTATCATGCGTATGAAACCACGTCTCGTCATGACACTTTATAATATTCTATAATACCCCCTGTTCTTCTCAGATACCCCCTGTTCAGATCTAAAATCCGAAATTTCGAACATTTGTTATAACAAAATTTTATTTCTACAAAACGCCCCTGCCGGTATTCCCTGTCGGTAATATTTTCGTTTTCTCGAGCTTTATAACCAGAAAACAAAAATAGTGGAAGATTGTATATTGGTAAAACGTTGTTTTGTTACGCAGATTAATTAAACCACGTTTAACTTCCTTTGTTGAACCACCAAATGAACATTCTTTAGCCTAATTTAGATTAAAGTGTTTATTCTTCGTCGACCTCTGGTATGTTTATTCATATAATATCCCGTTATGGTTCCTTCCGGATGAGAGATTTCCAGTTGTCGGTATGCCTGTGGAGCTCTGACGATTACACAAAGAGACTTTGAGGTCCGCGAGAACCCCGGATTAATCATTAGAGATGCTGGAATTGCGCCCTGAAATGTTTGGAGGCGTCTCGCGTTTTATTTCAGGATTCTCGTCAAGACCACATGACTATTTGTGAAAAAAAAATTAACCTGAAAATTCACGTTGTCTCAATATTATACAGTTAATCCTTTTTTATATGCTTTGTTCATAGATACAGTGTATTCGTAAAGTACTCAATAAATGGAAAAATAGGCACTGATTTTTTCCGGAAAAATCGGTCAAACACTAAAAAAGATACATTTCAATTGTCATTATTTGATGGGGGTCTTGAAATTTTGTAGTCATTTATCAAGAGGTTATGATGAACGCTTATTCTTATGACAGAACTGGAAAGAGAACTTTTTGAAATGTTTAAAAAAGTCGATTTTAAAAGTTAAAAACTAAATTTCCTAAATAATGTTTCCTGACAACGAAGACGTTCGAAAAGATCTAATTGAACAATACCAATTAGTTATTAACAAATTTTTTGACATTTTCAAATATGGCGATTGCGCTATTGATTCACTAGTGAAATTCACACATTGGAAAAACGGATTTCATTCTAAATGAAGTATAATATTATTTCGAAATTCCGATGCATATAATATTTGTAAATAGATAGTAAACAAGATTTTCCTGAGTGCCTTGTGTGCTATCAAGATATCAACGGTGCACAGTATGGATTTTCTGTCATTTCTAACAAATTTTGTTTTTTAACTTTCTAAAAGTCGATTTTCTTAAAAATTCCTTTTGTGACACACCGATTTTTACGTTACTGTACGCGAAAAAAATTATTCGCGTACAGTAACAGTTCAGTCATAAAAAACAAGGGTTTTCATAAAAAAAAAACAATATATCGATAACGTCATAGCCTTTTGACAAGAGGCCAAAAAAAATTCAAGACATCTATCAAAGAGAGGTAATTCATATCTATGACTTTTGAAGTGTCAGAGCGATGTTTGCAGTGTCACAAGTGCATAATACACAAATATTTCGCAATTTTTGAAATATTATTATTTATAAACTTTTGAATGATGAATCCTAACCTTAAAAGTTTGGCACGAATAAGAGCACACTTTTTAAAATTGCATTATAGTTTCGATAATCTGAACATATTCCACCCCAAACTGTGGCCAAAAAAAAAACGTTTAGTTTTCCTTCCCCAGTTGAAATATAATATTCACATATAATTTTAGTCTTACTATTATCTCGAACTCTGAGGATGGCTCTCTAGGGTAAGAGTAAATTGTTATACAGGGTAGTTGATCGAAACAATTCGTTAAGAGTATTAGGGCTAGTAGAAATGAGTGACTTTTGAAATTTCGGACTTAAGCTAATAGACCTATGATGGATTTGATGAAAGTATGTTCAGGATGGTTGCACTTCCGGTTGTACCGGAAGTTGGCCTCAACTTCCCTATTTTAAATGGAATGGTACCTTTTTGTTGCATATTTAGTTTCAACATGTGTATACGTATTTAAATCACTGCAAGCACGAGAGAGCACGACGGTAAAGTAGAACCTCCGTGAAAGGTAAATTGGCGCCGGGCCGCGCGCGCACCCTTTCACTAAACCATCGATAATATTTTTTCCCATGGGGAACACAGTAATTTTTTTTCACGTAGTTGTAGCTTAATGTTTAAGGAACAATATCCTGAAAAAAAAATCTCCTAATTCTACGAGAAGTTGTTTAATTTTTGAATTGTTTATAAAAAAAAATAATTATTAATAAAAAAATGACGGTTTTTTGAAAATTTTGCATTTTTTTGCATCTGATTCTACATATTTCTATGAATACATACTTAAAATTTCATCAATTTATATCGTATATTTTCAGAGATATTACATTTTCAAGAAAAAGGCGTGTTAAAATTAATTTGTTTATAACATCGCCAAAAATGTAAACTAAAAAAAAAAAAAATTTTGGGTATTCCCGTGTCGATTTCGCAAATTTTGACTCTATATTATATTCAAATATCAGAGCAAACAACTCGTGCAAAATGTTAGGCTGTGCACGTACGTGTTTGTTGACCTCCGTAACTTCGAACTTCCCGTACTGATTCGCCAGGCACTGCAACTTTGCGTCGTATAAGACGAGGCTAGTGGGCGACCACCAGCTTCTCAGATCGCCCGGCATGTCGCGGTACTGGGCCTCCATGAATATGTGGGATATCTCGTGGGCGATCACCGATCCCAGGATGGCGTAGTTCATGTAGTCCGGGCGGTCCGGTTGGTAATACAGGCCGCGAAATATGCCGACGGGATACCCTGGAAGGCAACGGGGAATTTAGTCGAGAGTTTAGCTGATGATATGGAGCGAGATGAAATCAAGTTGCCGTCGAGGTATTGCCGTAAATTAAGGCGTTATGTGAACAGCAAATGTGTCGTGATTAGAGCTCGGAGGTTAATAATAGATGCGTATTTTACCAGGGGTGGCTCTAGGATACCGCTATCAGTGCGTTCCGAAATGTTAAACATGTCTTACCTTATACATAATTATCTCGAGTTTGCATACATTACACCGGCACACACACACAAAAAAAATTCTGAACCCGAGGTTTGACATGTCAATTTTTATGTATTTTGATAAGCTGAATACGAATCCGATGTCAGTTTTGCTCCATCACCCTCCAGTTTTCCACGAAACCCCAATGTTTTGTCAAAATTGCAAAAGAAAATACCACAGTCTATTTTTTTGTACCGTTTACTCCAGATATATCGTTTGCGGTGTATTTTTAACCGCTTAAATTTAGCGGTTAATTTTTTAGCGGTTTCTGACCCTTCCTTAACCCAAAAAAAAAAGTCCAATTTGGGGCCAAAATCGACCAAAAAGATACTCAAGTCTATTTTTTGTACCCTTTACTCCAGATATATCGTTTCCGGAGTATTTTTAACCACAGAAAAGTATTCCGTAGTCCAAATTTACTTGTGACACTTCAGTAACCCAAAAAAAGACCAACTCTGGGTCAAAATGGCCAAAAAAAGGACTTTACCTTTCTATTTTGATTACTAATGGCTTTTGACTAAACCATTGTTAGAAAGTCAGACAAAGTAACTCATACTAAAACCCAAAGGCAAAACTCGAACTGAAACTTACACAAGCAAACTCATACTGAAACCTAGACGCACACCTGACACTGAAACTCAGACAATCAAACTGTTACTCAAACCGAGACGCAAAACTCACACTTGCACTGTTACAAGCAAACTGAAATTCAGAGAGTATAAGTTACAAACAGAAGGCAAATGAGACAAATTCGCGGCTTGTGTGACTGGAACAAAGTTAAATATCGGTTTAAATAGCCAGCACAAAATTGTACTTTGAAAAAAAACATCTCTTAGACATGACTTTATAAAAACAAATAAAACACAAGAAAAAAAAAACAAAAAAAAACAGAATCTTCATTACGTGCAAAATAATTGTGAAAAAAAAAAGATATTTTTGAAAGATGAAAAACCCTTATACGTTCGTTGCATGAATTTCCAAAGATTAACAAGTTACCGAATTGAAGAACTTTTAGGTTTTTTAGAAAGAAAGAATAATGATATGTAAATTGTAAATATAATAGAATGTGAAATCGTAAATATAATAGATTTAAAATTCCTATTTGCTAAATTTTGTCCCGCAATTGGGGTTTTATAGGAAATTGAATAATGAGGAGTAAATTTGGATAAATGAATCCTTGACAGCGGTGAAAATACTCCGGAAATGATAGTCTGCATTATTACCCTCCCTGGAAACCCGACTAAACCATCCTCGCGTTTGAAGATTGGAGTGACACTTGGAAACAATACGGTGCTCGGATACTCGGCGATTAAGGTGTAAACCCGTACACATAATGAATATCGGCATATTCTGGGTTGGAAAACGACATATTAAAACAATACGAGTTTCAAACGTAGTCAAATCACGACTGAAAATTTTATCAAGCAGGGAGCAGAAAAAAATGTGAAAGAAGAGAAGGGTACACAGACGTGAAAAGAAGAAGAGAGGAGGAATCCAGACGGTTTTCCAGGAAAATTAAACAGTTCCATTGATACAAGCTTGAACAGGAAAATGAAAGACAACAGACCAGACATGTTTCCTAGATCTGTGATACATGTGTAGACCTGACGAAAATTCCGTGAAATGAACGAGGGTGCATGACATGACGCAAGTTAGTGCGAAGCATTTGTTGGGAATCCAACGCCCCCTCTTCCACTGCTATCTAGGGTACGTTCATTTACATTTGAAATGCGATTTCTTCTACCCGATACGGAATTTTTCAAAAAATGAGTATACCTTTGGAAAGCATATTAAAAAAGGAAGTTTTTGAGAAATGTTCACACCTGTGAGAGACAAAAAAAAATTCTGTAGTTGACTAGTGGGATGAGGTCAATTGTTTCCAAAAAAAAAAACTAATTTTCACTTAGTCGACGTTTCGCAAAATTGATTTGCATCCTCAGGACTCTAAAATATAACAAACATGCAATGTAGGTAATAAAACAAACGTAATCCCAAACACAGATTAAAATAAGAAATCAGGATTACATTTTCATATTTCATACTTACAATTGAATTAGCTTTTTATTGTCGTTGGTAAAAATAAATATGAATGAAACATTGATACTATCTATAAAGCTAATTCAATTGTAAGTATGAAATATGAAAATGTAATCCTGATTTCTTATTTTAATCTGTGTTTGGTATTACGTTTGTTTTATTATCTACATTGCATGTTTGTCATATTTTAGAGTCCTGAGGATGCAAATAAATTTTGCGAAACGTCGACTAAGTGAAAATTAGGTTTTTTTTGGAAACAATCGACCTCATCCCACTAGTCAACTACAGTTACAAGGAAACAGGTCACTAATCCTACATTACAACAACAAAAAATTCGTCTCATGAAAGTCAAAATCTGTAAAATTTAGAAATTTTTAAAATTTAGAATTGTGTCTGTGCTTACAAGAATTAAATCTTGCTAAGTATGTTTCCTTCAGAAAATTTAATGAGCTTATCAATGTTTTTTTTAATTCGCTGTAGGGCCAATAGTTGAGGAGATATGGTTAGTTTTTGGTAAAAAATCACGTTTTTCCGAAAAAAAATTTCTCCCTTATGCTTAAGAATCGGACCATGGTCAAGAGAAACTTTTTTGTTACATTTGAGGTGTACAATCACCAACCAGCGTTTGTACACTTTAGCACCAGTCACCCTGTATTTATATCACCAGTATTTTTTAAAACATTAATTAATTCATAACATATATTATATTTTAAGGAATTATCTATTTACAATTAAGTAGATCAGCCATGAAAATAAATCGTTGCATTACAATCAGATAAACTGCTCCCACCTATTAGTGAGGAAGTGTTTAAATGTGGGTTGAAAATTGCTTTCAACGTAGAAGTGTCGAACTATTTGTTAGATAGAAGTTGTTTTTATATATTTTAATTTTTTAATTTTAGATCATAATTGTTTAATTAAAATTAACCTTCTAACGACGGTGATATGTGAGTTAAAATCGACCTTTTGTCAGACGTGAAATTTATAAATAAATTAAATTAATTTCTTATGTGGAGTTCCCAACCTGATTGTCCAATATAAAGAAATTTAAGCGAAAATTTGAGTGTTCTTCTACGGGTAGGTAATTTGATGATACCTGGAGGCATGCTTGATCCTAAAAATTGCCATTTTTTGCCGCAACATTGGATTATACGCTTTTTTTGATGCTCTGAATACAAAAAAAAAATAGTCATATTTTGCCCTCAAGATTATTTCAAGGTCACCAGTTATTATAGAACAAGCATTCGGCAGGAAATATACTTACTGCCTAAAGTGTGCAACGAGGAGATTGCTGAATGATTGTACATCATTTTGAAGTAATGTTACTCACTTTTATTCGTCTATTTATCAAATAATTTGACTTTTTCAAGCCCACCCTTAGGAAACAGTGGCGTGGTGGGCCGAGAGCCATTTTCTCCAAGGCCAAGGCCACAACTCATTTTCAAAGGGCTAAGGCTGGAACTCGTTGATCGAGGCCAAGGACGAAATTAAGGATAATTTGAAGTTTTAATATTTAATTCACCTTGAAGATGAGATGAGATTCGCACTTGATACTATTTTTTAGTAATCAGCGCAATAAGAAAAACGTAAGTATGCCAATTTTCTGGTCGAAATAAAAAAATGAAATTGAAATGTCAATTCTCGAGGCCAACGATGCTTCCAGGAATTTTTACACTATATTCCCATATTCAACGCATTCAATTTTCCCTGAAAAAATATCATATATTTTGTGTAACCTGGTTGGTCCATATATCAAGCACCCTCGCCGTTAAAAGATTAAAACCCCAATGTTGCGCCTCTGGCTAGAAATAAAAAAACAGTGATTTTTTGTGCGCTCACATCATTTGCCGCTCATCTACCTATCACCGTTTACGAACAAAACGCCGTCTTTCCTAGCTTCGCTGCCAGTGACATTTTTTTTTAATAAAATAAAAAAAGTTAAGTTAAAAATTAAACTTACAGTGCTAAACAATTTAATTTTTAAGCAGATAATAGTTTAGTTTTTTTGTCCCGAATTTTATCTCAATTGAATAATATATAATATAAACGACGAAATAAAACATACACAAATTAACTTAATTAATTAATAATAATAAAATTAACTAAATTAACTTACGAAATAGATTTTCCTTCTGTGAATAATGAATATTAACTCCCGTTACAAAGCTGTTGTTCAACAACCAATTTTCTTTAAAAGGTTTCCGTAGCTTACTGAATTTAAGGTTCATGCCGACATAGCCTAGATTGAGCGCGGACTCCAGGAGCTTATCTTCGTATATTGCCACCTAAAATTATATTCAGTTAGATAATTGTGTTGGACGAATTATGTATACAGAAAAATAAATGATATCGACAAAGTAAACTATAAAACAATAAATTTAAAGTAAGTAAAAAAAAGGATAAACCGGATTTAAACATTATTTTAGTTCATTTATCTTAATTCCCAGTTTGAAATTTTATTCATGTTTGTAAATAATTTAATTTGTGATTATCGTAAAGGGTAAACTGTTTTTTATATTTCTTTATTTTTTTTTTTATACTTTAATATTTTATTTCTTATTACTTTTTTTTTTTTTTAATTTAAAAATTTTTCTTTTATTTTTTAATTATATTTTTTTATTTTAATTTTTTCCATTTATATACTTAACTTCATAAAATACTTATTTTTTTATGTTTAAAAATTTATTGTTAGTGTTTTAGTACATCCTAAGGTTTTTTATTTTTTTCTCTGGTATTTGTCAAGATTAAAATATATCCTATGTGTACACATGAGACGACAGATAAGAAGCACCACCTACACTAGGTGTTAGAAAGAGAAGTGCAGAATTGGTCCTCAGTCATAACCTAAGCTAAACTAAGCAATTTTAGACTAAGGTGAGAGTAGTTAAATCTGATAATTTTGACATAAGAAATATCAAGAAACAAGTGTTTTGAAGACCTTTTGGGGACACCTTGTGGTGTAATTTATCCAATTCTACCACAACGTAATTTTCTTTTGCAGTCCGTAAACACAAGGATAATATTAAAATATAACTAACAAATGGTATTTGATTAGGACTCGAATAAAAAGTTTTATGAATCAAAAAACCTCCAGTTACCTTGTCTCATCTTGACTTTATATACGAGGTGTGTAAATTAAGTAATGAGACTGGCAACGTAGCGCCCGATCAAGCAACATTGCGGAGACGGGACTTGGAAGGGCGGTAGGTTAACATGTAATGCACCTTCAGTACAAGTTTGAACTTGTTAGTCATTCGTTTGAGCTTTGTGACTGTTTTGGTGAACCGGTTTTTTCTAGTGCGTTTTAAAAATGAGATGAACATTAATTCTGAACAATGGTGTGCTATCACGTCTTACTTCAGACTTGGACACAGCGCAATGGATACTTTCGCAAAACTTCAACACGTCAACGGAGACAGAGCCCATGTTTTTCGGTGATTTAAGGCATTCTCAGAAGGAAGAGAGTCGATTGAAGATGAACCACGCAGCGGAAGGCCTTCATCTTCAAGAACCGATGAAAATGTCGGCAGAATACGGAATCTTGTGCGTTCAGATCGAGAATGACAACAAGAATGATCGGGGAATAGTTAAATTTGACCAAACATCAAAAACAATTGGATGCCGTATCACAACTATGCGCCTTGTCACACAGTCATTTTAGTAAACAAGTTTTTAGCCAATAAAAAATTTCCTGTGCTCCTCAGCCTCCTTGTTCGCCTGACTTGAGTCCTTGTGACTTTTTTCTTTTCTCGAGATTGAAAAATCACCTCAAGGGAAGTCGTTTTGGGACCATAGAAAACATTCAAACGGCTCTAACCGACCAGCTGAAGGCTATTCCAGTATATGAGTTCCAGCACTGTTATGAGGAATAGAGGAACCGCCTGCAGCGCTGTGTGGCTTCCCAAGGAAGTCATTTTCAAGGAGACAATACTGAATTGTAATTCTATTCGAATAAAAATATCAGTCTCATTACTTCATTTACACACCTCTTATAATTCATGATTTGTAAGTCTAGAATCTATTGCACCATTGCGGAAATTTGATACGGTTTTAGATAAAATGTATTTTAATTTTTTACGAGGAATAGTTAATTTTTTTAGATATATAAAATCATAAATGCTCACAAAACCTTTACTCATAGAGTGACTATGAGCATACATCCAGTTAATAGTCTCATATTAAAATAAATTGTTGAGAATAATTGATCTCCTAAACTACTCAAAATTAAACAAAAGCAAAATGTAACTTACATCATCGAAGACTCTAGTTTCTGCCAGAGCGTCTATTAAATCGTCATATGAGACGGTTTCTTCGGTGCTGGAAACCAATTTATGCATAAGAATATCTTTCGTTTCTTGATCCAACCAATCGAGAGCAAATAAGTTATATTTGAACTGCATTTTTATATTCCCTATCAGTTCCAGGACCTTATTTTGAATGTTCTGGTCGAAAAAGTTATTTATATATGCAGTTGATATAACCGACTCCATCCTATAATAAGAAAAGAATAATTTTTATACAGTGTCACACATAAAATACGCATCATATGGGACATTTCTTCCTAATCGGTTAAGAAAAAATGTGATTTTGCTGTTAGTCTTTGTTTAAAAAATGATTTTTAACTTTCAAATTTGAAATTTTTCTGAAAAAAAAATGCTAAATAAGGCATTATTTTGTGAATGCTCTGGGAATTTTTGAAAATAAATTGACCTTCATAAAAAGCTTTGCTTAGTCTTTCACCTCAATTTTGTCCGAACTTGCTACCCCCACTCATTAAAAAGTTATGGGGTACGGGGTTTCTTTATAAACAGACTATATGTGAATACTAATTACACAAGGTCACAAAATGAAATCGAGAGGTCACTTCTTTCAGCCTAGTTGATCACTATGTTTTTGGGGTCGTAGATCACGAACCCGGTATCCATATGACCCCAGCACGTCTGGTTCAAGGTCAAATATAGGTCAAATTCCGTTTTATAATCTTAAAATTTTTTCCATTCCGGTTTCTGAAAGAGCAGGAAATTTTACGTCCGAATCTTTGACCCGTTGACTGAAGTGACGTCTGGAAGTCATCTGGAGGTCAAATCTTCGACCAACGGGTCAAAGCGTATCCGAACGTAAAATTTTACCCTCTTTCATAATCCTGGGTCGAAAAAATTATATCACTTGAAAAACATATTTTGACCTTCATTTAACGTTAAGTTAGACGTGCTGTGGTAATGTAGACACCGGATTCTTGATCAGTGACCTCAAAAACATAGAGGTCAACTGGTCCGAGATCCGAGGTCTCGTTTTATAGCCGAGATTCCAGTCGGGAGATTCAAAATGAGAATTTGACCCTCCAGATAACCTTCAGAGGTCACTTCCACCAACGGTTCAAAGAGTATTCGGACATATAATGTCCTGCTCTTTCAGAACTGGGAGTCAAAAAAAATTGACTCACTTGAAAAACGTATTTTGACCGTCATTTGACCTTCAGTGAGACGTGGTGGGGTAATGTGGACACCGGCTTCGTGATCTACGACCCCAAAAACATAAGGATCAACTAGGCAGAGAGAAGATACTTCTCGATTTCATTTTGTGGCCCTGTGTTATTTATTAAAATCCGGTAATTAATAATAGATTTCAGGTCCGGTCTTAACGCGACTGGAATACGCAGTCGTTATATGTGCCACGTTAATGAATTAATTCGTCAACTACTGTATATACAATGTGTCTCAAAAGTCATGCGCATCTCAGAAAATGACAATTTTTATAAAAATCGCTTGGCGAGGTCAATGTTTTTTTTGGGGCATGAACATTGAAGTGAAGTTCAACTCTCAAAAATGTAATCAGTGGCGGCAGATGGGAGATAAGGTTGTTGTTTTTAATGGCAAATGCCTTTTTTTTATAACACAATATGACATCTGGTCTTAATTAAAATCAATATGAAGGTCTTTCTGATTATTTTGGTGTTCGACATGTAGGTACATAGGGAACATTGACAATAGGTTGATAGGGAAAATTGTGGGGAAAGATCTTTTTCAGTGGGATAGCTGAGTCTAGGCGCCAGAACACAATTAATTTTTGTTGAAATACCTGATTTTTTTTTATTATTTTTTCTTTTAATACTTATGACCCTTCATCTAATGTGGATTTTTGGCGGCCCACTATCGACAATTCCGTTCATACAGAATGTAGCCTCGTCGAAGAAGATGATATTGAGTTATCATCATCGTTCCAGCGAATTTGCATTGATTGATAAATCTGGTCGTCTAACCAATTTGTTATAGGATTTATAAAATAACTCGAAAATGATACATTTTGGATAAGGGGAAAATGTTGCAAGAGGATAAAGGAAGCAAGAGAAAGGAATAATAAAATATAGTACGTTGTATTTTAAATAAGATACTTAAATAATAAAGAAGAAATTTGTTCAAGTTTATCCCTCATTTGAGCACCCTGTAGATTTTCCCTGTTGATTTTTAGTATTATTGAAGTAAGCTCAACCTTATACAGGGTGGTCCTCCGGGAATTGAATCCATCAATTATTATAACTATAATTAGTAAAAATCTGAAAATTTGGTGACATACTAAGGTCGATTCACGTTAATCTCACTTCTTATAACGGAAGTAGATGTCAACTTTGTTATTTTAAATGGAATGCCCTGTATATTAATACATTTTTAGATTCTATTGTCAATTCTAAGAATATTACATATCATATACCTAAGTTTAAGGCGGTTTAGAGATATTTAAGTTTTTATATCAAAAATGACGTCTGCAGGCCCTACGATAATTACCAATTTTTCCTATAAGAAAGCCTTTATTATTCAATTTGGGTCGGATTCCTTGTTGAAAAGGGTCCACTTTAATAGATTTTTTTGTAATACTCTAATAACTATAATTACAGGGTGTTCAAAATGAGATCAAAAATGAAATTGAAAAAATGCCAAAAATCAATTTTTTCAAATGGAAACTCCCAATTTTCATAATTGTATCTTATTTAGCATTAAAATTAAGGGTAAGTTTGTATAAGGTTGTTTATTCTAAAAATTTGTAGTTTTGAAAGTATCTTAAAATAATTTAAATTGGCAATATTTTCAAAACTACAAATTTTTAGAATAAACGACAAACTTACCCTTATTTTTAATTCTAAATAAGATAAAATTATGAAAATTGGGGGTTTCCATTTGAAAAAATTGATTTTTGGCATTTTTCTCAAATTCATTTTTGATCTCATTTTTTGAACATCCTGGAATTATAGTTATCAGTATATTACAAAAAAATCTATTACAGTGGATCCTTTTCAACAAGGAATCCGACCTAAATTGAATCATAAAGGCTTTCTTATAGGAAAAATTGGTAATTACCTTAGGGCCTGCAGACGTCATTTTTGACATAAAAACTTAAATATCTCAAAATCGCTTAAACTTATGTATAGGACATTATACATGAAATATTCTTAGAATTGGCCATATAATCTAAAAATGTATTAATTATTCGTATTAATTATGTATATTATTAAATAAATTAAATGTATTAATTTAACCATAAAATTTTACCATTGTGAAAGTTATTAGTTTTTTTTCTGCGGGTTTACAATTTCAATTTTTATAATAAATAAAGCAAGCAAGAGAAAGGAATAAAAAATATAGTACGTTGTATTTTAAATAAGAAACTTAAATAATAAGGGACAAATTTGTTCAAGTTTAACCCTAATTTGAGCACCCTGTAGATTTTCCCTGTAGATTGTTTGTTTTATTGAAGTAAGTTCCACCTTATATACTTAAATGGTCAAAAATGTAACCATAAAATTTTACCATTGTGAAAGTTATTAGTTTTTTTTCTACGGGTTTACAATTTCAATTTTTTTGACATTCTATGTCTTTATTGCCCCTGGAAAATATTGCGACCTGCGTCATGGTTTTGTGTCACGTCACGCCCCCCGGCCAGGGCCTGTATGAAGCTATCCCTCATTTAAACCTTCATCTCGGCCCTCATTTAACTCTCATATAATTCCTCATTTCAGCACTCATTCAATTCTCCTCATCTTAGTCTCTGGGGGAGTCCCGGCCTCGAGTTGGCCAATTTCGGCCGGACCGGGCCTGGATAATATTGCGATCTGCATCATGGTTTTGCATCACGTGACGCTTGGTAAAGATGGTTTGCCTAACCTGAAGGGGCAAAATCTAGGGTAGGGAAAAACTCTATCGAGCATCATGTATGTGACGCATGACGTCATGGGTCTTGATGGTTTGCCTCTTGGGTCCTCTTCCTGGGTCCTCTTTCATAATAAAGAGATAGAATGATCCATGGCCTCACGTGCGTAGCTTCGTGAGTTTTAGTAATTTCTTCTCGAAAACCGTTCATTTTAGAAATGGACAGTGGTAATTGATGCGACTTTAAATTAATGAATACGAACCAAATTTGGCTGTCATTTAAAATAGCGAAAATAGTATTCACATCCCCGAAAACCCTCAGATACAAATTTTCAGCTGGATATCATTTATAGTTCTCCCAAAACGTTTAATAGGTCACTCACCGTGAAGCACCCTATGTAATAAAGACATATTTTCTAAAGCTTAAATGGAATTGTTATTGGCTTCTTTCACAAAATTCGTAGCCAATCTCACCTATCCATTACGAAAATAATGGAGTTTTGTTTAACACAAAATAATCAGTTTTATTAAACCCTTAGGGTATGACCGAACCTTTTTATTGTTGAAAAACTGATTATGCACCGCACTCGCGCGATGACGGGATATCGAATACCAAAACTGCGTTGTTAATAAAGAAGCCGAATCGGTTTGGAATATTTTAAAAACCCATCTAGGGGAGATGATGAACTGGATGACAGATGCTCGATTCATATCATACATCTGTGAGCGATGTAATTTACACCCATTAATTCGATTGGGTTTACACAGTAATTTATCGCAGTTAGTATTCATAGCAGCCCGTTTCGTCATCTTCCTTTATTAGGGGATGTAGAATTCATATATGTTCTTTTCAATGGGCTGTCTCCCAAAATGTTATAGGTACCGTTACAATGTTGCAAAAGTTGTAAATTTAAAGGGGAATTTCAAATTATTTACACACATTTTAACACTCATTATACGAGGTGTGTAAATTAAGTAATGAGACTGGCAACGTAGCGCCCGATCCGTCTCCGAGCACTCCAACACTCAGAAGACGGGACTTGGAAGGCGGTAGGTTAATGTAATGCACTTTCAGTACAAGTCTGAACTTGTTAAAGTCATTTGTTGTTTGTTTTTTGTTACCGTTTTTTTTTGTGCGTTTTAAAAATGAGTGACATTAATTTTGAGCAACGGTGTACTATCAGGTTTTGCTTGATGCTTAGACACAGCGCAACGGATACTTTTGCAAAACTTCAACACGCCTATGGAGACAGTGTTTTTTTCAAGAGCCCAGGTTTTTCGGTGGTTTAAGGCACCGAAAAGAAAGGAAGAAGTCGAAAAGAAAATGAGTCGATCTTTTGCTTTCAGATCATCTGTTGACGACAAGAATAATCAGGGAATGGTTAAATTTGGATCACACCACTGTTCACCAGATTTTGACTAACAAATTGGGGATGAGAAAAATCTACGCAAAAATTGTTCCAAAAAGCCTTTCGCAACAACAAAAGGACATGGTGATGAGACTTGTGTGTTTGAGTACGACCAAGCGCCAAATCATGAAATTAAACTCTCCAAGACCCAAAAAAGCAAGAATGGGCAAGTGGAAGATCAAATGCATGCTGATTTGATTTTTTTGATAGCCATTGTCCACAAAGAGTTTGTGGCTCCAGGCCAAACAGTAATTCAAGTTTTTTACAGAGAGGTTCTTGAAAAATGTGTCATGCGTGTAAGACCAAACAGCAAGAACAACTGGTTGTGGCTCCTTAGCCTCCTTATTCACCTGACTTAAATAAAAAAATTTAAAAAAGCAGTCTCATTACTTAATTTAAACACCTCGTGTATACTGTTAGTTAAAAAGGTGTCATAAACCTTGAGAGTAGATAGTATGGCCCAAAATATGCAGAAAGGGATTAATGAACATAGGTCCGCAAATGAAGGGGTTCTGATATATTAGGCATTATTATTCCTTTTTCAGACTTTACTCTATAATTTGTACATTGACACATTTGGGGTAGGGAGTAGTTCATCAAAATAAAATATAAGAAAAACGATAATAATTGTCTAAAACGTATAGGAATGCTTAATGATTTGAACAACGGCCAAGCCAAATCATGAATTAAATTTATTTTCATTTGGTTGGAGATACTATTGGAGGGGGTAAGTAAGGTTCTGTCTTAATGTGAAATAAATATATTCATGCGAAGTGTCGTTGTATAGGTTTTTGATGTAGAAGAATTCGAATATTGCGTTATGTCTCTACTCTGACTTTGCTTTTACATCTAGGTAGTGGAGTTTATTGGGACACTAAGATCTTTGGAGTTAATGAGGTCTTTGAGGTCATTGTATCCATGATAATTAATGGAATCATTGGGATAATGAGATCATTGAGGTCATGAGACCATTTGAGTCACGGGATTATTAGAGACGTGAGGTCATTGGGGTCATAGTATCATTGGAGTCAATGTATCATTGGGGTCAATAGGATCATTTGAGTCATAGAATAAAAGGTGTCAATGAAATCATTGAAGACAATGGAATCAATGAGGTCAAGGGATCATAAGGGTCATTGTGGTTTTGGGATCACTTGCGAGCACCTTATTAGCCGTTCCAAAAATTAAATGGAAATCTACTACTCAAAAAAAGATTACAATGATTTTTCCAGTTCCTAAATCTGCCATTTTTCTTAAAAAAAAAACAACAGCAAATAAAAGTGAACGATTGGGTTTAGTATAAGTTATGGTACTTGTTTTATGCTAAAAATCGTGTGCTCTTTCCAAATTCGTAATAATATATAAGGTTTTTAGGTTAGCGCACATTTGCGTTCTATTCGGGTTAGAGAATGCGATTTTTAAATTTCGGTAGCCTATAGAGTTGGTTTTAATGCTTGGATACATTAAGATCTTCTCACCAAGCCCTGAACGTTTTGTCGCTGTTCCATCGCTCCAACGCCTTTATAAGGTACCACACTGCGTTTACGCTGGGTTTTTTATGGTTTGATATATGTTGGGCGATTCCATTGGACCTAATGCTGCCAAATAAATTTATTTGGGGTACCCGACTCGTCAAATGGTGAGAGCGAGTTGTGGCAACTCAACTCAACTCAACCCATCCACCCCCCTCTGGTTCCACCCGTGTAGAAGGCTGCGTGGGATGTCTTTTTATCTCGAATTTATGTCAGAATTACTTAAAGGTTCTCGAAGTTGACGGTGCCTACTGTAGATGGTAGATTGAGCGTCAAAAGTGAAATTCTACCTCCAACCCAACCCTTAAAAATTTGCTGGTCTAAGGAGTTCCAAACAGGGCTAGATGCGTGAGATGATTCCGAAAGTCTTCTTGAGGATGTTCGAAGCTTTTTTCGGCCCACCCCAAGTCTTCCGTCTCCTTATAAACCTCTTTTGCATCCCATCCCCCCTCTTTTTTATCTCCTCCAAAAAAATTTTCATTTAATTAAAATTCCTAAAAGAGGGCTTGGGCAAATTTTTTTGTACTTGTGTGAGTCCACAATCGCGAAATTCGTGAGAGATGCTTGATACGCATCGGCAAGTGTCCATTGTGACTAGGGCTTATCTACTCGACTGCGCTAGCCCCTGCAAGGTAGGCCACCCGAACATGCTTTCGCTCATGAAATTAGATTAAACAGGCGATGTTTGGGTGATCTACCTTGCAGACGCTAACCCAGTCAAGAATTCACGCGCCAGTAGTCAGTATTGAGTAATATTACTTAATTGATTACTTACCGCTGTTCCGTAGTTTTGACACAAATTTTCCATCGAGGTGGTTTGTTCCTCCTACCATTCACTATTGCCAGGTATTCATATGCTCTGTTAACCAGTTCAGCTGGCAAGTAATTAATAAGGTTTTGTATGGTGTGCCATGCTATAAAGTTGGCTAAGACCCTGCAAACACAAGCAAACTAATGATTATTATATTTGTTAATTGATTATTATAGTATATCCAAGACAAAGCTCTATAAATACTAGTAATTTACTATTCATTTTCATCGACTTCATTTTTAGCTACTGTACTCATTCATTAACGAAGCATACATTTTCAAGTTGTAAAAACGGTGTTAATAAATGAGAAAAGTGAGAGAAAGGTATCTAGACCAAGAAGTCTTCCTTGACCTTCAGTTACCAAAAACCTTATACAAAATTTTGAGATATTTTTTACATTATCTTTTTTATTTTACTTATCGCATGGAAACAAGAAGAATTAGAAAGGTATTATGCGAAGGGAAACAAAACAGAAGAGGAAAGTAAGATTTATTTACAAAATAAAATATTAAGTACAAATACTGGAAATTGTTTACCTTCCTGATGTATCCTCCAAAACTGTTTCAAGCCTCCTCAAATATAGCGGTTCAGTTACCAATACCATATCTTGCAGTGTAATATTTTCCACTGGTTCTAACTGGTTCTTGAGGTACTGGTACCAAGGAATTGTACGAAAAGCTTCGTGTAAATCCAAGAGCGACAATCTTTTGTAGGCGCGTGTTTTATTAAATGTAGCAGATGCCTCAGATATCTGTAAACATGTTTTTCTTTTTTCTGTATATTAAGGATTAATAAATATCGTCGTTATTTTTTCTAAATCTTTTGTCTCAACTAATTCTCCTTTTGAGATACGAGATTTAAAAAGAATTGCGTCGATATGTGACATGCGTTGAACAAAATTTAACCTCAAAGTAGGATTTGTCCATTAAAAGATCTAAACCAAAACAGTTTGTGTAGATATATTCTACGAAAAACTCCCTAAAATGATGTGTACGCAACAACAAAAAACGTTTCTGGTAGAGTTCTACTTTAGAAACAAGCGGAAAGTTGAAGGACAATGGCCGTATTCACGTATTCACTTGAAGGCTGTTACTAGCTGTTTCAAGAACAGTTTAAGTATTTTCTTCGCCACATTATTCAATTGCTTAGGGAAAAAGGGATTATGGACGAAAGAAAGGTAGTAACCATCCTTCAGTATCAATGCAGGAACCAAAAGAAAATTTCTATGGAGCGAAATTTCGAGAAACCTGACAATTTTTCGTCGAAGCACCTCTTCGTGAACAGAAAGTTGTTGTTTAATCGGCTATCGGTCGAAAGAGAATTATGACGAAATTGACCAGTTGGATTATGACGAAATTGCTACAATTTACTTCCAAGAAAATGGTGTTTGGTTTTAGCCCACACCGATGTCCATAGGAATTTTAAAAATAAAAAGAATTTGATTGTTTTAAAGTGAAATATAAACCATTTTATCAATTGTTTTAAAATAGTTTCGTAACTATTATAACATAAAAGAAAGCACTGTTTACCTTTGCCAATTTTAGGAGTAATTTTAGAACTTCTTCTGCGTCCCTCCGAGCAGTAAAGGCACTTGCGCCCAAGTAAACTGCCACATCTGTCATGTAATCCAAATACGCGTCCCTGAGATTATTACTTATCTGCGGAGGACTGTACAACACATCGTGTATCTGCAAACTCAAAAATAGATTCGAAGTCACAACTAATAAGTCATACATATATTTGCGTCTCAAAGTACACAGATCGACTACATATACATGGTTAAGGAAATGCAATGAACCAAAGATAAAAGTAGTTGCATTGTATTATGGCTTGGTAAAAAGTTTGTTGTGAGTGATTGGTAAAGACTCTAAGCCGCGAAGCATTGCAGGATCGCGTCAGGGGGGAACACTTCAGTGTATGTGAAATAGTCTATACTATGTAATTAATAATTTGAAATAAGCAATTGCAATAACGGCTCGCACAACACAGCGAATTATAGACTGTCCGCGTCTGACATACGAGAGGCACGAAATGGGTAGCGTTGTGCGCTTGCAATAACATATTATTCATAACCTCACATCGCATTAAAACCGGTTTAGAATCACGCTCCGTCGAGAATATCGAGTAGGTATATACCGAGTGTTTCATTACGCGTATTGGTGTCGTTGTGATTGAGAGTGTTTGGACAACATAAGGGCGCATTGAACATGCCAAAAGAACGCAGAAATAGACAATATATATTTCAAACATGGATTGATAATAAAGCTGACTTTTATGGGGATTTACGTATTAGGGGAAATGACCTATTTTGTACTTTTGACATGATATGTCTTTATTATGGTCGTGATCGTATTATTATATTGCCCCTGGAAAATATTGCGTCATGCGTCACGTCTGACATTCTATGTCTTCATTATGGAATTACCCCTGTAAAATATTGCGTCATGCGTTACGTCACGTGGTTACTACATCTGTTCGCCGGCCCGACGTATAACCTGAAGGGGCAAAATCTGGGGTAGGGAAAAACTCTATCGAGCATCATGTATGTGACGCATGACGTCATGGGTCCAAAGACATAGAATGTTCCATGGCCTCACGTGCGTAACTTCGTGAGCTAATTTCGGAATTTTGTGGAAGAACTATAAATTCTTCAGATAAATCTAAAGTAACAAGAACTCGAAGAGGCGTGGCTGTTCACATTGTTACTTTAGATTTATCTGAAGAATTTATAGTTTTCTTCCACAAAAAGTACAAAATAGGTCATTTCCCCCTAATACGTAAATCCCCATGAAAGTCAGTATTACTGTCAATCCTTGTTTGAAATAGATCTTGTTTATCTTTGCGTTCTTTTGGTATGTTCAATCCGCTCTTATTTTGTCCAAGTCCTCTAAAACACAATGACACTGGTACGCGTAACGAAACACTCGATATATACCTACAGTAGAGGAAATCCCACAGCGCGGGTATTCTCGACAGAACGTGATTCTAAACTGGTTTTCGGGCCTCTCGTACGTCAGACGCGGACAGTCTACAATTCGCTGTGTTGTACGAGCCGTTATTGAAATTGTTTATTTTAAATTAACAAGGCCATGGTCTCCCTGATGCGGTCCTGTTACGCTCCGCGTCTTTTTCTCTACTTTGAGTCTTTAGTGATGAGTGATTAGCATTATATTTATAAATGTTAAAAAAAAGACTTATAGTTCCTCGATATTATTTTGGTATTTTTGTTCAACATCTTCATATCATTAGATAACTGTTATAGTTATAATACAATATTCACATCAATGACAATGATAATTATTCAAACCATATCTAAATTCAAGTGATATCATCTACACAAAATATATCACTTGTTCCCTAGCATACAATAAGGAACTACTCCAAACCAAATGAACATTTGTCTTGTGTATAGTTTTTGAGGCAAAGTATGCTTTAAAATTCTTTGCTTTGAGACAAAGTATGCTTTCTAACTAAACTAGGAGATAGTTCAAAAGACATTTTGGTAGAAATGTCCAACATACTTGAAACTGGAACAAAATAAAATACAGTACCACTCAATCCCAGAAGAAATGATTTTCTGGTTTTCACAATTTTTTTATTAAAGAGTATCTCATTCATATCGCATATTTTAGGTTTTATGGATTAGTCCTCTGTTGCATAGTCACGTTTCTATTTTTGTGATTGTGTACCGCTCTTGTAATTATATGTATATTATTTGACTTTGACCTACTGTATTATTTAAATATTTTTATCCATTTACATGCTTATTTCATTAATACATTTTTTCGTCGGTGTTATCTATATCTATAGCAACCCGCTTTAAAAAATTCCTTTCACGAGTGTTATTTTTTAAGTTTTACTTACGACATTAATTAGTATTGGAATATTTTTTCCATTTCAAAAATTCTAAGACTTACATCTTTATGCAAGAGATGCTGAAACAGGATGCTCATTATATCTGCTGCGCAAGCAAATCTTTCTTTCCATCTTTTAAAATATCTGAATACATGCTTTAGGGAAATGAGTTTGAGCAAGTTCATCTGGTAATCTTAATAAGATTACCAGACGTTTTTTACTAAAATGGCTGTATTCTGTTAACCGTAGGAAATGTAATTGTTTAAAGATATAACTCATCTTAGATCTGCTTTATGTATGAGCAACACAATTTTATGTCGATTAATAAGTCAACAAAATGTGAAACAATTGTAAATCAAAATTTATACGTTAAAATTTTATATCATTAATTTCCTTATTTTAAAGACAAAGTGAAGTTTTAAAACTTAAATACCAGCAAATAATACAGTCAAAATAAAATACATACGTACATACGAGGTGTGTAAATTAAGTAATGAGACTGATTTTTTTAAAATTGTTTTATTCGAATAGAATTCCAATTCAGTATTGTCTCCTTCAAAATAACTTCACGCAGCTCTGGAGACGGTTCTTCCATTCCTCATAGCATTGCTGAAACTCATATACCTACTGAAATACAGCAGTTTGAATAATAATAATAATAATAATAATACTCACCCTATAATTTTTACGAAGAGTAACCCCAGAGGTCCTCTCAGGGATCTGTGCGGGGAATGGGTGGCTATTATTATTATTTGCCACGGCGCACTGGGAGCGACTTAAGATTATTTCGGTAACGCATTTGCTTTACAGTTCTGAGGAAACCCAGAAAACTCAGAACATTACCAAATCTAGGGCATGTGCGGTTGGATTGGCATCTATGCATCCACACCTATACTAGTGTGTACTAGTGGTGGTTGCATATCAAGTCCTGACAGAGAAAGCGAGACAATTAAAAATCTTCTACCTCGGCCAAGACTCGAACAACGCGCACAGAGGTATCGCGACTGGAAAGACGGTGCTTTAACCCACTCGGCTACCCGTGCCCCCATGTTTTGTGGAAATGTTTTCTATGGTAACAAAATGACGTCCCCTGAGGTGATTTCTCAATCTCGGGAAAAGAAAAAAGTCACAATTACTCAAGTCAGGCGAATAAGGAAGCTGAGAAGCCACAGGAATGTTTTTACTGACTAAAAACTCGTTTACTGAAATGGCTGTGTGACAAGGCGTATTGTCGTGATGCATCATCCAGTTGTTCTTGATGTTTGGTCTCACACGCATGACCCTTTTTCGAGGTTTTTCAAGAACCTCTCTGGAAAAGTGTTGATTTACTGTTTGGCCTGGAGGCACAAACTCTTTGTGGACAATTCCCTGGCTATCAAAAAATTCGACTTGCTCATTCTTGTTTTTTTCGGTCTTGGAGAGATTGAAGTGTGTCTTTCTATGCTTTGGCGCTTGGTTTCCGAGTCGTACTCAAACCCCCAAGTCTCATCATCAGTAATGACGTGTTCCATAAAATGGGGATCATTCTCAATCGATTCCAAAAACTCAAGACATCTTTCTCTCCTGATGTCCTTTTGTTCCTGCGAAAGGTTTTTTGGAACCATTTTTGCCCAGATTTTTCTCATCCCTAATTTGTTAGTCAAAATCTGATGAACAGTGCTGTAATTCAAATTTAAATCATTCTCGCCCATTCTTGTTGTCAATCGACGATCAGAACGCACAAGATCTCGTATTTTATCGACATTTTCATCAGTTCTAGAAGATGAAGGCCTTCCGCTGCATGGTTTATCTTCAATCGACTCTCTTCCTTCTGAGAATGCCTTAAACCACCGAAAAAACTGGGTTCTTAAAAAAACACTGTCTCCATAGACGTGTTGAAGTTTTGTAAAAGTATATGTTGCGCTGTATCCAAGTCTGAAGCAAAACCTGATAAGTTTTGAGTTTTAAGAAGTACACCGTTGTTCAAAATTAATGTCACTCATTTTTAAAACGCAGTAGAAAAAAAAACAATTTACAAAACCCGTCACAAAGAACACACAAATGACTCTAACTTGTTCAATCTTGTACTGAAGGTGCATTACATGATAACCTACCGCCCTTTCAACTCCCGTCTCCGCAATGTTGCTAGATCGAGCGTCACTTTGCCAGTCTTATTACTTAATTTACACACCTCGTATAACGATACGATAAAGTCTTAAAACTAAAAATGCATTTGACATTTTTAAACAACAACCACAAACATGTATTTATTTTTATTGACACTTTTTGGGACAGTACTTTTTGTAAGATTCTTTTTCATTCAATTTATTCTTAACAACAGTGCTCGATAATTATTCTCATTCCTTAGCTTAATGGCCTTATGGTGAGTGGTAGCCTCATGAGAACGACATCTAGTGGTTACTGACCTTGTCAGACCCATGTCGAGTCCCATTTAGGTGTGCTAAAATGCAGCCCTCAATGTCACCGTTTTATTCTCTTGCAAAGAAAATAATCTGATACTCTCGTTCATTGATGTTCCTTGTCAGATAGAGATATCACACTGATGAGACCTGATAAGGTCGAAATCCGGAGCTGTGATTTCTGATAACTAATAACAGTGAACGGGAATTATTCTTTCTACTTTAGCTTAACGGGTCCACCGTTAGTTGTGTGATTTTATTCTCTTGACAACGAAATAAGCCGACACTCTCGTTCATTGTTGTTCGTCATCACATTAATGAGACCTAATAAGGTCGATATTTGGATATGTGAATTCTGATGACGAACGACAATAAAGGAGGATTATTCGCATTCTAATTTATTCTTACTAGTGTCCTTAGTGCTTTAACTCCGATTATTTTTGTAAAAAGAGTAATTTTGTTGTTTAAATGTCAATCTTTAATCTTCTCCTGAAGATGCCACCTTAATTGGCGAAACGCGCGTCGAGAAAAGTATGTACTTCGGTGTTTCGTGTAAAACGTCCAGTTTTTTGTTTCTACGCCGAAGGTTCCAGTACCCACTCCAGGATAATAATGTCATGTCAATATCACCACGGAATGTTTTGTTAACTATCCAAAAAAATATGTATTAAATTTTGTTTTAATTAATTATATCTATTATGTTTCCCACTTTCTGTGATTCCACTCAATATTTAAGCCAAATAGATGGTTCGAAAATATACTTACAGCCAAGATATGCCTGGTTTTATCCGTTATATCTCTGACTATGGAAACGCCGAAGAAGAAATCGGAATTAATTCCCATTCGCCGAAGGTCGTAGGCAGCCTTCGTCCAATCGAATTCATCTTTGCGCAATTTACTGTCGTCGAGAGTTGGCCAGCCACCCATCTGACTATATTAACATTAAATAAATAAAACCCGGACACGAAAAAAAGGTGAAACTTTCAGTACACCGCACCTATTTGTTCCGTGAATCCGTAGTCAATTTAAATCCATCACGTAGATTAAATCTATCACACCTCAGAAAATGCTCTAAAATAATAAAATTTTGCCATGTTTACGATTCAATCGAGAACCATGCTATAAAATAAAGAGAGAAATTGTGACTTTTTTATCATTAGATACCACTTAAGGGTCAACAGAAACCCAGAGTGAACCCTACAACCCCATACCTTAACACGTCCATGCATGGAGCAATAGGAAAGGAATTCAACTATAACATGATCCTCCTCTGTCTGTCAATTCCTTTCCTAGGGTGTGAAACCCACCACAAATTCGTGGAATTCTGTCGAAAACCGTCTCGGGATTATCATGATATGGACCTTCCCTGAGAATAAGTGACAAAATGAAAAAAATGACGTTACATTCTTGCAGTTCTTTGATTGCAACGAATAGACTGCTTCGTATAATCCTTGGGCTGTAGGGATGAACCCAATACTTCTTGCCGTTTTTTCTTCGCCAGGATATTATGCACCGGTACAGGAACAGCATTTCTTCCTCACTTGACTCGTCATGATGAAAAAAGATGTAGGACCTCAAAAACTTTTTGGACAAAATTCTGCACATATATTAAGTAGATATTCTCTCGTTGAAAGACTTGATTTGGCCCTCTAAAATTGCTCGTTTTCTAACATCTTGTTGCTCAGACCACCGATTCTCTTTTATCGCTCAGAGCTCTTTTCTTTAGTGACTTTAATTATATTATTGCTTCGTGTGCGGATGAACTTACACTTAATAACCCAATAGCCCGGGGTCGAAACTGAACCACGTAGTTGGGAGATTCGTGAGCAAACTCAAGAACTCTATCAACTAAAGATGAGTGCAAAGGTTCTCAAATCGAATAAACTTTAACCCCTTTTCAGTTTCAGTTATTGAGCCTATAGTCTTTGAATCCAGTTCCCCGGATTCAGAAGTTATTAGAATTATGGAGTTATAAGATCTACTGTAAATTCAAATTAATTCGATTGAGAAATCTACGTGGTTATAGATTCAGCTGAACTGATTTTTTTTCCATGGAATTGAAGTTAAATTTGGGAATCTTTGCTCACAAATATTCAAGCTATATTGGTTTATCTTATGACAAAAATGTTACAATATATCTTTATTTTATACCATTATACTCGATTTAATCTTATAAACGGCATTTTTGACATTAGGTATGAACTATTACGTGACGGGTTTAAACCGACTGCGTATTTGGTGATGAATGTCTTGTAATATACACGATAGTCACCTTTAAGCTGTACACCATTAATATCTTTTAAACCAAAAGAAATACAGGATTCGCTTCTGAAATATTCTGAAACAAACGATAAACTCGTGTTTTCCTATTTCATCTATATCTTTTTTTACTGAGGTAAGTGTAATTAAATTTGTTACAATTACATAAACCGATATTCTGAATCTATTGCAGGTTTCAGACATTCTCCAGGCCTACTAGATATTCATGTTTTTATAGGCAGGTTTCGATTTTCTTATGGCGCCATGTTGGATTCTTACGCCACAGGATGTTTTCAACATGTGACGATACATCGAGCTGAATCATAAGGCTTCATTAAGCGTTGTAAAACCTAAAAACCGTTGTTTCTAGCTGAGAGAGAAGTTGTAGTTACCATGAAATAACAAATGCGCTATTTTTACGTTTCAGTTTAAATTAAAGATAGAATAAGCACATCGGTTTATATTTATATAATCGTACCTAAAATTCCATTTGCCTCAGTAATAAAATATATAGATAAAATATTGCAAAACACGAGTTTTTAGATTTTTCAGAATATTTCAGAAACGATGCGACGTATCATCGCTTTATTTTCATATTTTTCAATGGCATACAAATGTGCAACTTCTTTGTAATTTAACCAATCCTCTACCTCTTTTAGTTTAAAAGGTCCCAACGGTGTATACCTTATGTGACCGCTGTATAGTGCAGATATTTTAATCGTCGCTTTGGAACTGGTCTGGTTTGGAACACATGAAAAATGTTAGGTGCGAATACGGTATTCCTATTTAACTGAACAAGTTTTTCCGAGTTTCTAAACACCCTGTATGTTAAAGTTAATATACCGATGATAATTTACGGTAAGAATGTTTTTTTTTTGAAAATAACAATAGTTACGACACTGCGGGGCCTGTTTACATCTTTTTGGTACACATTGTACAACTAGAACGGATTTATAAAAACGTACCTACATTTTATAAAAATATATGTTTTAGAATATCATTACAAAACTATCTACAAAACCAAAATGGACTTGGCGACCGTGATAAATAATATGGAGACATCCAAAAAAAACGTCATCAAAGTTGGCCGAGGAAAAAAAGACGTATTTCTATTCTTGATCGAATTTATAACCTTATTTACTTGTCAAGACTGTCACATCATATGACAGCCATTGTTTATTTTACAAATTGTGACAGTCACTTGTCAAAAGTTTGACATAACCGAAAAGCTTAGACATGATCGCTATTTCCATCTCTCTCGTTCATAGCCAGAGTTGATGACGTTTTTTTTTTTGGATGTCTCTATATAATCTAAAAATGGCGCCTATTTATCTTATTTTGCTAAAGTTTTTTACTTTTTATCTTTGCTCCTACCTGAAAATTCGCATCAACGTCCTCTTTCCTTCCACCTGGAGTGCCCGTTCGTTCATGCACGCCCTGTAGAATCTCCTCGCCGTCATCAGAGCCCTGGGATCATCAGGTCGGCCGGGACCCTCAAGGATGTCCCTAATCTCCAGCAAGATCTCGTCCTCGGCCACGTTCTGCACGGACCACGATCCTTGATTGTCCAGGTTGGCGGTCTTCAGGAAGTTGCCGCACGCGAATTGGTAGAAGTCATCGCACGGGTTTATCTTGGGGTCCATGTGCTTGGAGAGCTCTTTCGAGGCGCGGACACATCCTGGGGTGGTGCACACTACTATCCTCGCTGGAAATTAAAACAGAGCACAGTGAGGCCACAAAATATGTTTTATATCAAAAAAGTCCAGAGATTCTATATACACTAGCCAGCGTTAGTAGCAAAAAAAAAAGTGAAAATCACAGTAGACTACACCATTCTACCTATTCCCATGTTCTTTAGGTCCCTAAATCCGAAACCACCATACCTATTCCCATATTCTTTAGGCCGCTAAATCCGACGCCAGGTGTAAACCCATCGTATCATAGTTTGTCCTTAAACTCAAAATACAGAATGTGGTACAGAATAAAGAGAGAGATTGATTGTTGTGTCTTAATTGTGTGATATAATTAGAGATTAACAGAAACCCAGAGTGAAACTCATAAATCAATAACTCCGTACTCATAAACCCATAAACCCAATAATAAAATGATGAAGATCTATGAGCAAAAGTTATTGAATCCAATAAACTTAAGTACTTGCCCGCCTTTAAGAGAAAATTTGAAAATTAAATTGTATATATTGCCTTTATAACTATATTATAAATCACTTCATGTTTAGTAACAGATAGCTACAAAGTCAAATAAGGTATTTATGACTTATTTCTTAGAATGAGTATTTTTAAGTTTTTACTACAGAGATGCGTTTTTCATGGATTTTTTTATTTATTTGATACTGTGGGATCAACTAGATGGACAAGTTCGAAAATGTTTGTCCAATGTCCCAGGAAGACCTATGGAGAATTTTACGAAAGTTGCAATAATATCTAAATAAACTTATAGAAACTTTAGAGACGTTATAAAAAATAAAGGGGGGACACATACATAGATGTGTCAACAATTTAAAATATTTGTATATTTTGATATTAAATATACAAATTAATATAAATAAATGGTTTATATTTATACATTATATAGTCATTTAAACATGTAAAGGTGGGCAAACACTTGTGAGCGATAGTGTGCATGTTTAACTTCAAAGTTAAACTACATTCAGTAACCACGTATTACAAGTATGTCTAAATCTACAAACAAACAAAAAACGTTTCCACTGAATCTATAACCATGTAACTCTATGAGTTGAATTAATTTTTTAATGCAGACTTTATAACTCCATTTTTTGTGTATAGAGGGGGCCCTCACTCGGAGAGCCGCTCACTGAGGCCTCTGGGCTCATTGTGAGAAACCCCACGTTTCCTTCAGAGACCCTTTGAATATCCCTATGTTCCAAATATCTGAAGACTCAGCCAACTCTCACAACACCCCAAACCGTGACGCCGATGATCTTCCGACCACGTCCCGCCCAAAAAAACCCACAAAAAAAAACAAAACCGCGGGGGGGGGGACCCAAAAAAACGCCCCCCCCCCTCCCCCCCCCGGGGGGGGGGGGGGAAAAAAAAAAAAAAAAAACCCCCCCCCCCCAAAAACCCCCCCCCCCCCCCCCCCCCCCCCCCCCCCCCCCCCCGGCCCCCGGAGGAGGGGGTGGGGGGAACCCCCCCAAAACCCCAAAACCCCCCCCCCCCCAAAACCAAAAAAAAAAAACAAAAACAAAAACAAAAAAAAACAAAAAAAAAAATAAAAAAAAAAAAAAAAAAAATTTTAAAAAAAAGGGGAAAAAATGGGGGATGTATGGAAAGGATGAAGAAAAAAAGGTTCAAAAACCCTAACAAAACCCACCCCCCCCCATTCTTTCTCCTCCCCCCTACTGGGTTATTTGGTTGAAGGGTATGGGGTTATGGAGTTATAGAGTCATGAGGTTATTGAGTCTGAGGATTCTGTCTCCTCAGAGCTATAGGACTATGGGGCTATTGAATTTGAACCTGTCTGCTCATGAACCCCTAAAATACGATAAGCCTATAAGTGTCAAAAATTGATGATTTTAGACGGCGTCTTTGGCTAGGGACGCATAATGACATTTAAACCGACTTCGGAGTCGAATTCAGAGACCCAAAAACATATCGGCAAGGTAATGTAGTCTACTGTAATTTCCACTTTTGTGTGTGTATCTGTGTTAAAATTTAAAATATTAAACACAATTTAATCGAATTTAATCTCCATAAAATTAAATCGAAGTTGGGGTAGTAACATCTGGAATCATGTTTGGAACCACGAAAACCGTGTAAGTACTTATAGTATTTTACTATTACACTATTTTACTTGCATTATAAGTAAAATAGAATAAGTACTACCAATCAATTTTAGGTTTATTGGGTACCGAGGACGTATATTTTAGACTTCTATGTTTATATAGTTTGTAGTGTTGCTAATTTTTTGAAAAATTATAATAGGGAACATTTTCCAGAAACTTACCAAATAAAAAATAAGCCCAAACTAGACTTGCATATTTTCAAGATACACTTTTATGAGTACATGTAATTCAATAGTTTAAATTATATTTATTAGAAAGTAATAGTTTACAATCTTCGGGTAGAACTACCTAGTAGGCAATTAAAAGCTATTAACTGAAAAATCAATTTTTTATATCGGACATCACGTATATTTTTGTATACTTGCTCAGGTCTTCTGTGAGACTTAGAGACTTAAAGTTTTTTACATATTAACTCTGAAATACCTATGTCCTTGAACAAGTAGCCTTTAGTCAAAAAACAAATACAACGATATACTAATATTACATTCACTTTCACGGAAACAGCTGACCGCCATCACAGTGTAAACTTAAATTAACCTAACATAAAAAAAATTCTATGGAAATAGGCTTTCAATAACTTAAAGTACTGTTCTATGTAATGTAATTATAAATGTAATCATCTCCTTATTGTCCTGACTCAGTGTAATCCCATCCTTCCACATATTGCTTGAATATCCATGACTTTTCTTTCAAATAAATTCAGTATTAAATTATTACTAATAATGCAAAGAAATTCTTTGCTTGTCTCTGATGTGAACTCCATTTTAAAAAAAGAATGAATCGACAGTTTATATTCGTATCTTTTTTAGTAACCCACGTTAATAGATAATAGAAGGTAGGGAGAAGTTTATAACAAAAAAAAGCAAGAAATGTGTAGGTATCTTTGTTGAAATAAGTTAACGTTTTTGTTTAGCATTTATATGAGTATTCCTTTAGAGCAAGACTTTTAAATTGAAATAATTTGCATAAAGCATTTCTACCAATACAATTCTAGCAATTCTACGAAATATATTTTGTTAGAGATCGAAATCAAAACAGATTTAGCCGAGAATATTGAATCTGATGCTGATATTATTGACATAAAAAAATCTATTTGGAGACTACAGTGAAATAAGAATGTTTGTTCTTATCAACAGAAATACAGTCAAAAAAAACAATTAGTGTACAACGATTCTTTCAAATATGCTAAAGTTCAAAAGTAATATTACTCTCAAATATTTGATTTTGTCTCTTTGGGTTTTACAGACTTCAATCTTTTGTCCATCTCGTTTAATTATAAAGTATTAATTAAACAAAATCTATATTTCCTTTAAAAAAGCTTAATTAATTAATCCTCACAGTTGGAGCAATCTCTTTTTCTGTGAGAGATATAATTAACGTTTTTTAAGTAAGAAATAGAGCCATGACATCTGCTGTATTGATATACAGTGTCCTTCGTAAAACGCGCATCATATGGTAATTTGTTTTTATTTTTCCGAGGAGGCAGACATTTTTGAAAAATTTTAAAACGTTTTAAAGATAAAATATTTTCCCATATAGTATACACTTTTTAAGAAACACTGTATGTACAATTTACACAGGATATTACATTATATTTTTTTATTCCGATAGATACCTTACTATGAAAACCTCGTAACTACAAATTTCATCCAAAAAGCTATTTCGTCATTCATTTAGTAGTAATTACCAGTTGTATGCTACAAAATGCCTTAATTTATTTATGCAACACAAATTTTGATTTTAAGACGTAGTAAAACAACTTACTGAAAAGGAAGAGGATGAGTAGCGCACTAAACGAAAGGAACACCAAGAGCACAAGTGACGAGATTATTGCGTTTTTCTGGCATCTACTTCTATTTTTCCAACTGTACCACGGTGCTTCCTTGGTTGTGCTTACATTGTTGACCACACTGAAAAACCCTAGTATTATAAAAAGATAATTGAGTCGTCTATCTGCAAAACCAGACATCTCCAAAAATGATCAAAGAACTATGCCCAATTTGGACCACAATGGAGACGTAATGATTTATATATCAGTGATTAGGGGGACACTGTCTGAGCCTAAAACGAAAGGATTCTCTTGGATCTATTGGGTTTATGGGAAAAAGGGCATTATTATACTTCAGCTTATTGTTCTTCATCAGAACTTTTTAATACCAAGAATATGTTTTCGGCAGATTCTACATGTGCTCGCACGTCTGCTTGTAGGTGTTGTCCAGACCCCAGATACACACGATTCCATCATTCACACAACACCCAACGGTACGATAAAAGTTGTTGCAACTACAGTAGTATTTTTTGACAGCTTTCCATCCTTCACCTCCATGCTCTACCAAAACGTATACATAATAGCGCATACGATTTAAGTGTCGAGAAGTATCGGTAAAAGTTAAAAATGACGAGTTAATCCGCGAAGATCGTCGTCTAAGCATCCCAGAGCTTACATAAGTAAGTAATCGATAAAGAATGTGTTCGCCAGATTTTGCATAAATCAAAGTTTGCACAAAAATGGTGCCAAAATTCCTCACTCCCGAGCAAAAGGAATCATGAATGAACACTTGCTGTGACATTATAAACAACACTGACACTGATCCAGGCTTGTTAGACACGGTGATTACTGGTGATGAGAGTGTGGAAACGGTTAAAGCAAAAGCGACGAAGGTTCTGAACCAGCTGACAGAAGCGGACTTGCAGCATTGATTTCAACAATGGAAAAGTCGTATGGAACGGTGTAGAGATTGACAAGGGAAGTACATTGAAGGCAAAACAGTTGCTACTGGAATTGCTAACGAATAAAAAGTGTTATGACAGCAGTTCGGTTATATAATAGCCACACCTCGTTAGTACAGTACCGCTCATCATGTGCTCTCCGCAGTTTGATCTATCTTATCTAATCTGATCCCTAGATTTGACGAAAGCTTCCTAGACTTATTTTATAAAGGTCTTCAATTGTCAATTTTGGAAATCGTTCTAGTGCGTGGACATCTATCAAGTCAAATGAGAAAGATATCCGGTTCAAGGAGGTGCCCTGAGAGCAGAAAAATGGAATATTCAATAGGATACTTTGGAACGCTCAAAGACCTAAAGGACCCGAATTAGAACATTGTAACCATGGAGCTTTTTAATCCTCTTAATGCCCTACAATTCTAGCTAGGTTTTGATCTGTCTCTATTGTGGCCTATTTTCCATAATAAATTAGGCATAGTTCTTTATTTTATTACACCTTTTGGTTCTTAATGTAATGATTTATCTTTGTTATCATATTTATCTTCTAAAACAATTCGTTACAAAATCTGCCTTGCTTTGCCACAAACAACTTATAAAGTAAAGGGTAATTTGCAAAATGAGGCACCTCCATCACTATAAATTTTGCAAAACCAGACATATCCAAAGAGGTCGCCACTGTACCTAATCCCATTGAAGTTGATCAGTTATAAACAGCTGTTTCTTAATACAGTATAATGGTTATTTCTTATTTATGGACTAGTCTAGATAATATCCGATATTTTAAAAATTTTTATCGACAACACTCTCACTATGATAGAAGGTGTTGGAAATCCAATCTGCGATACTTCCAGAGAGATGGGCGATGAAGTATAAGTATTACTTTCCAACAACAAAACAGAAGAATATTGTTTTTGTTCCTTGAATATTTTTAATTGAAAAAAAAAACAGTAATTTTGTTTCAAAACCATCGATCTCCATAAGAATTCTGAAAAACCAGAAAACTCCATTATGTTAGTAGGCGTAACTTATTATTCCTTGCATCAATATGTTTTAGTGTCAATCAGAATTAATATTCTATTTAATAGTAAATGGTACCGCAAACAGAAATTCCTACATAATCACAGTTTTTTTTATTGACGTTTTTTTACTCTCCTGAAAACTTTACTCAAATGTAGATGTCTGATTTTGCAAATAGATAACTCAATTCTGAGAAAACACAAAATGCTTGTAAAGATAAAAAAACTGACAAATTTCTCGTATGACATTTCCAACTCAATTAAAATAGAACTTTTAAATTGCTGTGTTAAAAAATTTCTCAAAAGACTTGGAAGAAGAGGATATGGAAATAATTTCGACAAATTTATTAAACCTACTTAAATGGTCTGAAATTTTGTTTTACAAGTAAAATCACTGTTACTCTTTTGCTCTTTATTGAACGTTTTGTTTACAGATACATTTTATATGAAAATACATATTTTATATCCTTAAAAAAATAATTTAATTGATAGTCTACCTGTGTCTTTCCTTTAAAACCTTCTTAACCTTTCTTTTAAAAAAATCTTCCAGCTGAAATATGTTTACAAAAAAAGATAAATAATTATAATAATAATTTAAGCCACCAACTCAAGTCAGTGCTTAAAGGCGATTAAATGATGAATAATGCAGTTTAGAATAGAGCACTAAGAATTAGGACAGACGTATGATTCATCTGCATTTTTCGCATACGGTTATTATTATTTGGTTTCGTTGCATAAACAAAACCTTTATTTTTTATGGTAATTTTTATGACCAAGTTTATGAATTTATTGTCGTTGAAAATATGTATTTGAACCTAATGTGCCATATTGCCAATCAGTTGTTGAAAATTTTTGTGTAAACAAGGCAGCGAGAATTTAACTTGAAGTTAGAATTTAAGTTAAAATGTATATGTTTGAACAAAGCTTGTCACGTCTTAAAATTCTAATGGCGTAAAAAGTTTAATTGATCTGGGTTGCTCTTTTCGTACATACATATGTATGTATGTAGGTGCAAGCGTAAATGGCTGGTTCTCAGAAAAAATCGAAATTGATGTCTTTGTTGATTCCTATGAACCAGGATTGTCGATTGTAATAAGTTTTTTTTTAAACTACTTCACTAGGTGTACCAAATTATAAATGAAATAATTTTTATTTATGATCAATGTAAAATAGTAATTATTGCTTGGCTTGTTTCAGGACTCTATTTATTAAAAATGGCAAAAAAAGCGAAGAGAAAAAATGAAAAGTTGTCCGGACACTTTGGAAAAACTTGGGGACTCAAAAACTCAAAAAAAGTTGGGGACCACTATTATAATATCTGAGTCAATTAAGATATGCAGTATGCAAATAAAAAAAATCCATAGTGATTAAAAAAACATCGATCAAACTAATTAAGTCATTTTTCTATTTTTTTTTTGAGAATCACACAAATATGTTACAAAGAAATTAACGTTGGTCAAACAGAAACATTTCAAACTTAAATTGTGTGTAAAATTTCGTCTAAATTTTTTAGACAAAAACTTTTTACACAGAAGCTTAGGCGATTGACTGTTAACAGGTAAAACGAGATATTTGTCTCGGCGATACATAGGCGTTACTCGGGTCGTGTGTTAAAGTATTACATCTCTTTGTCAGCGTCAGCTTATGTATGCTGTTCAATTTTGGACGTGAGTTTTGTTATATGTGTTATTCGTTATAAATGTTCAGTTTTTGCCATCGAGGACTGACTTTATTTTCTATTTACTTATCATGATAATGTATCACTTCGTTTATTCGATAAAGAATCATTTCAGGACTTTTGAAATAAATACATACAATCCCGAGTTGTTCCACTTCAGCTATGGAAGCAATGCTATGTCTTCCGCTTCTACACATTGTGTTGGAGGCGGAGGCTCTGACAGCAGCTCACAGGCTAGAAATTTCCGGATATGGAGTAACCACCACAATACGGGGATTCCTTACAGAGATATTCAAAAGGATTAAAGCAAAACCGCATGCTAAACATGTGGTCGAACAGAATTGGCCTTGCCATAGTCCTCCACAAACCTTATCGGGTGATTACACCGAATGAGGGAAAGGAAGACAAGAAACCCAGGACGCGAAATCATCATAAACCTGGGGAACTTGACAACTGTATTTCAGGCAGAACTAACTGCAATATCCGCTTGTTCATAGGAGATGATCAGGAGACCTTCCACAAATAAAAGGATCCAAATTATCTCTAAGCAGCACTCAAAGCCCTGGGAGCTGTAGAAATACATTCCCAGGCAGTTAAAAACTGTATGGATTCACTAACACAACTAAGAGGGCACCAAGGCCACGAAGGGTACGAAAGACTTTCTTGCAAAGAAAGGGCTGAGGTTCCACTGATCCTCCGGACAGCCAGGAGGGCCATAGAACACCGATTAAGAGAAAAACGTAACTCGCACTGAGCGAAAGTCCCAGGGCTGAGACAATTGCGGATGTACACTGGCGAATGAAATAGACTTCATAAAACTGGGTAGAAACCAGCTGATATGGATAGTAGGACAATATACACGACACTGCCCACTCATGCGAAATCTCAAGACAATTGGGGTGAAAATGATCCGGATTGCAGGAGGTGTGGAGAGGAGAAAGAAAACTCCTTCCACATATTATGCGAATGCCTAGCACTGGCAGCTGTTAGGTACTCGAACTTTGCAGAAGACCAACAGAACCAGAATAGACAAACGCTCCATTAGAAACTTCTTATATTTCTTAAGGAAACAGGACTAATTGAATGACTAGACTATAGGGGCACAATAAGCGTCGGCTTAAGTGCACAGGGCTTACCCTGTGTGAGTTCTAGTGACTTTTTTCTAATCTCGAGATTTAAAAATCACCTCAAAGGACTTTTTCAAGGTGATTTGAAAATATTCTCAAGGCATTTTGGGATCATAGACAACATTCAAACAGCTGTAACCGACCAGCTAATGGCTATTCCATTATACAAGCCCAGGATCATAATAGTTCGACCACCAGACATTTTCAACTTCTTATCAAATTATGGAGTCTCAAACAATTACGAAAAATATCGATAAAATCGCCTTAACTTTATTAAAATATACTTTCATCTTACAGAAACTGAAAAATCTCTTCAGTATACGTATTGTATTGAAAAAGAGATATATAATAAAAAAAATGCGATACAGTAGTGAGGAGTTATAATTCGACCACTAAAATTGGCAGAAACGGAACGCGCCATAGAGGTTTACGCATCATAAGTATACTATACGAAAGTAACTAGTATCCTATCACACGTTTGCCATGTTTTATTATGAAATATCACATTACCCAAAGTATTATCATTGATGCACATTCAAAGGATATTTCGACATGTGGAATATTTTTTTCTCGCTCAAAGTAAAAGCTTTAATAGAGTTAAAGCATTTCTATAGAATTTTTCCGCAATTAATACAGATTTCATAATTTGATAGTCTAGCTGAAAATGTTAAGCGGCCGAACTAATATGAGCCTGGGCTTGTATGAGTTCCAGCACTGCTATGAGGAATGGAAGAACCGTATCCAGCGCTTGTGGCTTCCCAAGTAAGTTATTTCGAAGGAGGCATACTGAATTGTAATTCCATTCGAATAAAAAAATTAAAAATCTCGTTACTTAATTTACACACCTCGTATTACAAAAATATTTAAATAACTATACAAATTTGGGCCTCCTCCTCTGGGTGTGTGGAAAAAGTATTTTTCCTCACACAAAAAATTATATTTTCTTTGACCCGCATGGTTGAAAAAAAATTGTCACTTTTTTACAAATACTATATATTTTTTTCCGTCACTCCTCCGTAAGCAGACTGAAATTTCGTAGGCTAAAAAGATAAAAAAAATGTACGCTCACCAGTTATTCATTTCACAAGAGAGAAATAACACACACACACACACACTTATTTCAGAGCGTGAGAAACGGACTTGTGCATATTCTAGTTTATTTCAGTCTCGTAACTGCCGCGATAATTAACATGACTCGAGATGAACCATAATTTACTTTTCAACAGGAAGGTGAACAATTGGCCCGGGTATTATTCAGGCGAGTGTCTCCGTTTCCGCGTGGGCGCGAGTTACTACTAGGTTCGTCTTTGTAATTAACAAATTAAATGGGCCAAATTATCGTGAATGGAGTAGGGAAGGCGAGAGGACCCTGCTGCGGTGCGATGCAGGACGATACACGTCGTTTTGATTTCATTTGTAAAGTGTATCCAAAGGAACAGAAACAAAAAAGTCGGCATAGCTGGTGTCTTTGACGAGATAGTCCGACAAGACCGAGCCAATGGCGTTAACAGTTTAGTTTAGTATTGCCGGGCAGTATTAAAGTGTATTAACAATAATAATTGTTTTAAATTATCAAAATAATTTAATAACTTCTTGAGTAACTTGTTATAGGTTTATGTATATTTTTTCTCTTATATATGTATTGTATGTGGTATGTGTATACACATACCACTGTCCGAGCGTAGAATGTTATCCCGAACGAAGTCTTCCCGAGAACCCGGGACTTCGTAATACACGTTCTCCTTAAAACGGCGAGCTATTCCGATAGCGACCTGCTGGCGGTGTAAACGGGTCGACCGGCGCATTGAAAACAATTTTTTATCGCGAGCCACTCGTGAATTCGTGTACTGTATTTACATATTTCCAGATTTTGTGTGGAATGGGATAGTCGTTACCATTTATGAATAGACTCAAAAAGATGATTGAAAATTACAAGGATTTTATAATAAACGGATCACATATTTTATGTATTCCTTGCAATCGTCGATATATATTTAGTGATCTCCGAGAGTCTAAAGGACATTTAGATTCGAATATATGGATATTCGAATCTAAATGTCTGGAAATCAAAAAAATGTACCTGGAAAAGAAGGATTTTTGGTCTGATTTGTGCATAATGTTTTGCGCATATAGCCTTGCGTGGAACGTGATCGACAATATTTACTTTAGACGTTTTTTTACCATTTGGTTGTATGTATCCGATTGTATGATCCGGTTGTATAATCCAATATGTATCCGATTTTCCATCGTCTAGTAGCTGTATATTGCGTAAGACTTATTTACAGTCAACGTGTCATGAGAAATATCAAAGAGGACATACCTAATAAACTGTGGCTGACAGTGGACGAAACAACAGATTTTAACAGTAAAAAAGGTAGTTAATGTTCTGATACGAATTTTAGGTGTTTCAGATATTTAGCCCCCGATATTGATAACTAGTAGACGGCTAAAAGTATAGAAATAGTAGTAACAGACGCATTGTTCTGTGTAGATATAAAAAATTATAATGTACTGATATTAGTGACAACAAACCACTGTGCGAAATTAGTGAAAATTATATGCGTGTTGTGTCGTCCTCTGTCCATTTGAACTATTTTGAATTTGCACATTTAAGGGGACCGCCTACATTAGAGGGTAAAAAAAAATCGATTTTTGTTTGCTTAAATTGAAAGTCTTAAAGTGAAAGTGTTTTGTTTTTAAATTGAAAGTTTGCTTAAATATCATCTGTAGAATATGCTCCCAAAGTTTCAAGTCCGAATTCGAACTGTAAACAGTCGAAATATAATATATAAGTGCACGTGCTCCGAAGCGTCGGTAGAACGAAGCCGAATCAAGCCGAATTAAGCCGAAACAATTACAAAGGAATGAACTGTTTGAAGAAGAGGAGAGACTTTCTTATGGAGCAGGGATAGCAGATTGGCCAAAAAGTTAAGGTAAATAAACGGTAAAAAAATTGTATCGACTATTTTTTCATGTACGAAAACTTTAAACGCGTTTTTCTCGAAACGATGTTTTTCAAATTGGCGTGCACGATTACTCAAAAACTACTGGACGGATCGACTTTTTTTAATTAAAGCTTATTTAATTACCTTCTATTTGAACTAAAAAAAAATCAGTAAAAATTATTGCCAAAAAAAAGTTATTAACAAAAAAACACGAACATTTTTCACAAAAAAACAATTTTTTTGTTTAAAGAACATTTTTTTTATTCATTTTAATAAATTCATTATTTTTTTTAGTTCACATAGAAGCTATACTCATAAACTCTACAAAATTTTTGTATTTTTATGATTCAGATGATTCTATGGGACGCTATCCGGCACGCCGTGGAGAAGGAATTTTCAAAGGCCTCGGCATTCAATTACTAATAACTTTTATTTAAACATATAAAATTTAATGAAAAAAATTTTTTTGTAAACCTTTTGATATACATAATAAACACTAAAAATTTTAAAACAATCCATTGTGTAGTTTCTTTTATAAAACATTCACGAAAAAGTGCTTGATTTTGACCTCCTAATGTAGGCGGTCCCCTTAACTTTAGTAGATGTGGAACGATTATATTCCTTCTACAACCTTATATACAGTACAAATCGCTCACCTTTAACAAGAATAAATGCAGAAAGGCCGTACACTCAAGCAATGCGGACAGTCGGTGTTTTCTGAATGACAGAAACGATAGGTATGTATATTATTAACACATATTTACTCCTGTCTTTTTGATCTTTCATGTCATCTTCCATCAATAACATGACAGATAACGAGTCCGACCCTGCGTTAGAGCACATGTTCGGGAACCCTTGTTATAAGTAATACCTATACGTCAAGTCAAAAAGGGGAATAAGCGTTAATTTAAAATGAATGTGATTTATTTTATAAATAGATTTTTACTGTACTACTTTTCATTTCATTTTCATATATTTTCATTTGTCTCAAATACTCTTGTCTTTGTATAACAATTCGTCGGGATTCCATGATAGTCATCCCTCTATTTATCTTTTTATTATCTAAAAACCACAGTTGTATCTTTAAACAATTATACGTGTTTAAAATAACTATGAGTTTTGGATGCAGATCCTTATTTTTTAACTCTGTAGACGCAGATTCTACGAGTTCTCTAGTTCAACATTATTGTTTTTGTCGCTATCACTAACATCAAAAGGTCTCCGTAATGTCATCATAACAAAGCAAAATTACCACAGTTTGCTATAACATGCTAAATAATTCCAATGGGCATAAAATAGTCCGTAATACATAATGTATAATATATACATAGTGTATAATATATTCATCTACATACTAATCTACATATTAAAGTAATCTAATAAATAAGAGCTCATTGCTAGTGTAAGATATGTTGAAGAACAGTTTTAAGAATCGAAAATAAATTTTATGGAGGTTTATCGATTTTTTTTCCCACAATAATGCACAACTTAATTCACGTGATGTCAATCTTATTTGATCGTATAGATTGTGAAAGTATATTTAGGGGTTGAAAACCTACTATGACATCACAATATTCGTAGAAAATACCACAAAAACTCTTTATCACATTTTTGTCTGCAATAAAATCCTGCGATATCACTCGAGAGTGATATTAGGATCGCAGGGGGTAAGAGTAATCGGTAACTCTTACCCCCTACTTTATATTAATTATGACTATATTGACTCTTAAATAGTCGATTTATCATAATCATAGGAATATCTCTTTTCACTATTATTGAGTACGAAATAGTGATTTTTTTAGAATTTCACTGATGGAGTGGCATCAAATCTTTTGTTTAAGAATATTTTTGTCCTTTGCTTCTCTTTGGCATTATAGGTAAAATAGCTGGTGGTCGCTCAACAAACTAACTACTTGATCATCGTTTATTCAATCGTCCGTTTGAAAATTTTCCGTTTATATTTGCGTTGTATTTATTAAAATTTAAAATATTAGCATTATTTTGTGAGTAACCTAATTAGAATGAATCACTATTGTTGTGTACCTCGCTGTTCCTCCTGGATTAAGAGGGATCTCCAATTAACTTTTCATATATTTCCTGAACAACGAAAACATCAAGTTTCCCTGGTAAATAAATTTGGTCAAAAGGAACGTATAGACAGACGCAAGGCTTGGATATTAAAACAGGATAGGAAATTCCGTCAGTAAAATGAAAGTGTTTAGTATTTTTAAGGTTAATGTACAGATATGTATCATTATTATTGTCTGTTTCAGCTAAGGATTCAAAAAAAGGGGAATGTATTGAAAAAAACTGTAGTTACTTCAAATTCATGAATTCATGAATGGCTTGCATTCAAAAGATGTTCACCCTCACAAACACACTTTGAATTTACAGTGCCATCTGTATATTCCATATATTTCAAGATACTCAATCTAATGTCTGAAACTAACACACGTATGTAGGTATACCTTAAAACATATTATTAAAATTTTTCAAAATAAAAACGAATCCAACTTAAAAATGTATCTTCCACAGGTACAGGGTGCGGCATAAAAACCGGATGTTTTTAGAATGGCTAGTAGTCGGTTGTCTGAAAAGGTAGAGGGATACGGGAGGTGTCCTTGCATTCCTTAACTCATAGCATTTCATATTCAGTAGTAAACATGGAGCCGTGGACGTTGGAGCAACGAGTTCGATTGTATTGCAAAACGGTTCTGTGACCGCAGTTCAACGCTAGTTTCGTCGCAGATTCAACATACACCGAAATGCGTCTGTGCCTACGCGTATCACTATCTTATCGAAGGAGTGAAAAAGAAACCAACAGGCCGTCCAAGATCAGCACGTACTCCAGAAAATGTGGAACGAGTGCGAGAAGCAATGGCACGGAGTCCTGTCCGCTCGTCCCGACGGCATTCGTGGGCTATTCCCTAATCGTCTTGTGTCCAGGTTTGGTGATGTTGCTTGGCCCCCCTCGCTCGCCAGACCTGTCAATGTGCGATTTCTTCCTTTGGGGCTACCTTAAATCCAAGGTTTATCAGGACGAGCCCCGCACATTAGACGACCTAAAAGCAGCTATACGTGAACAAATCGCAGGCATTGACAGAGAAATGTCTCAGAGAGTCAGCACGAACTTCAATGAACCGCTACAACAATGCATTGCAGAAAACGGACACCATATGCAAGACGTGATTTTTCACACATGATTTTTCACCTCAAAAATATTTTTTACTCTTGATTTTATTTTTAACACAGATTCTATGACCTCACGAATGATTTTGTACCATTAAATAATTTTTCGAACAGACAATACATTTTTTATGACTTTTTGAAAAACGTCCTAGATTTTTGCCGCACCCTTTATCTTCTATCAATATAAAAAATCAAAAGAAAACCACTACAATTATGCCAACAACTTGTAAACAGTAAACCTTGATCACAAAAGGTGTTTTTGGCAGTAAATAATCAAATACTATACAGAAATCATAAATTAAAGCAACGACTTGAATATAAAACACATTCAAAGCAATGTAAAAAGAAACAGCTAATGTCGAAATAAATAGTTCGCAATTTTTCTGCACTGACGCTGGCATCTTAAATTCTGACGCCTATCGGACAGTTACTGGAGAACTTTAACCTTTGGTGTATAAATAAATTCATACTTGAACCCTTATCTACATAACATCGCAACACTTTGCACCTTGCACTCAACCTTTCGCCAACCTTGTTGGCATCATCAGGAGCTGATTAAAACTGTTTTAGTCGCCTCAGCAACACCTCAGCGGCTGTTCGTGGTGTTAGAATAAATCTTGTACTAGCCTTGCCAGTTGCAACGGAGAAATCTGAATACAAATTAATTATGACTAATATAAGTAAAAACAATGTTGCGAACTGCAATCTGAACTTTAATATAATGTTTAACTTTATGATATAATGTTTGACCTCGTGAACAAATTATAATTTATGTTCTTTATATCAACGCATTCGTTATCAGAAGTATCCTTAACCCTTAGATGATAGAGGCAATAATTTACAACTTAAGTGGTCTTAACAACGGGGGTTACTAATTCCATTACGCGGGGTTTGCGCGGAAATCGTATTAATTTCGCAATTTGTTCCTAATTAATGGGCTCAATGTTTATGGAGTCGTCTAACGAAATAGAATTTTCTAATAAATTGGAGTAATTAAATCACGATTTATCCGGTTAATGGACGACACCGTTTTAGGCCAGTCAAATTGTCAAAAATACCTCGTGTTTTTGTCAAAATGTAGTTCAGTAAACAAAGACATGTAAAAAATAGGAAAAACCCCATAGAATTGAATGAACTACTTTACCCCATCTGAATATTATGGCTTCGTCTTCAAAATGGCATCCAAAGTTCGCAAAAAAAACGTTGTTTTTTTTTTCATTAAAAGAAAAATAACATTTTAGAAAAAATTGTTTTAAACAAAAGTTGTAAAACCTTTTATAACAAAAAAATTTGATCTCAAGGCGATGTCAATTGATGAACAAAGTATTATTTATTGCAAAAAAAAAAAGAATATGTAGTCCTTGGTAGAATACATAGTCCTTGGCAAGTAAAATAAGTGTACTTTTGTAAAATTGCAAAATATTTGAGTTTTTGAAAAAGTTGAGTTTCTTGAAAAAAAGGGCAATTATTTCAAGGTTCAATAAATCATACAGTAATGCAGATACGTGTGCCGTAATGCAGATACATGATCTTAAAACGTTCTATAAGAGTTGTAATTTCCTGTTCAAATTGTGCCCGTATTGCAAAATAATTGGAAATATGCGAAACATCTACCGAAACATTAACTTCTTTTTTCGGGTCGAAAAATGCAGTTTTTCTTGTCTTTAGAAATTAGAGAAATTTAATCGAAATGGCATTATTGCCATTTGAAAGCTGACATTTTTTCACGAGTTAAAAAAAAATGTAGTCCTACGACCAACAGGAGCCGAACTTTTTTTTGTCAAAAAATCGCTAGGATCTCATTTATTAATATTAAGGTCTAAAATTTACACATATTCTAATTGAATACTTGTGCTTCAATATAAAAAATAGTCCGCAATGATTGGCTCCCATTTTTTACAGTAAACTTAATGTTGTTGGGCCCTGTAAAATATTCCGCTCGACACTTTGATGCGCGCGAAAGACTGTGAATCAGCAATCTGCGTTCTCAGTTAATCCTCAGCGTGCCTGGGTTGGACAGAATACTGTTGTATCTGTAGTAATGTCGTTGTTGTCACGTCACAGTCTTTCTCCCCCACCACGCGCAAAAACGTGTCGAGCGGAGCAAGCATTTTACGGGATCCAAAAAAATTACATAAGTTTACTGTAAAAAAAAAGGAGTCAATCATTGCGGACCATTTTTATACTGAAATACAAGTATTCAACTATAACATATATTAATTTCAGACCTTAATAATAAATGACGTCGTAGCGATTTTTTGAAAAAAAAAATTCTTTGCTCCTGGTGGTCGTTAGACGTCTTTATTTTAAATTCGTGAAAAAAATGTCAGTTTTCAAATGGCAATAATGCCATTCCGATTAAATTTTAACGACAAGAAAAAAATCTACATTTTTCGTGCCGAAAAAAAGAAATGAAAATTTCGGGAGATTTTTCGCAAATTTTCAATTATTTTGCAATACTTGCACAATTTGCACAGGAAAGTACAACCCTTAGTGAAAATTTTAAACTCAAGACGGGTCACGTAATTGCATTACTTACTATATGATTTAGTCAAACTAGAAAAATGTTTTTCAAAAACTATCAAATATTTTGCATTTTTACAAAAGTGCACTTAATTTACCTTCCAATGACTACACGTTCTCAAAGTTTCGTAAACAAATACTTTTTCATTTTTAAGTTATATCGAGTCATCAAAAAAAACGTCATCAAAGTTGGCCGAGTAAAAAAAGACGTATTTCTATTCTATCTTAAATTTATAACCTTATTTAATTGTCAAAGCTCTCACATTACGCGACAGTCATCATTTATTTTATAATTGTGACAGTCACTTGTCGAAAGTTTGATATAACCGAAAAGCTTCGACATGACACTAGTTTATCTCTCTCGTTCATAGCCAGATTTGATAACGTTTTTTTTTTTTTTGGATGTCCATATATTTAGAAATTTAAAAAAATGCGATTTTAGTTCGATTAGATTAAATTAAATGCTCAAAATCTTTGTTATAAAAAGTTAACTGCAACTTTTGTCTAAAACAGTTTTTTCTAGAATGTTTAGTTTTTTTTTAATGAAAAAACTGTTTTTATGAACTTTTGACGCCATTTTAAAAAATGAAGTCATAATATTCAGACGTGGTAAAGTGGTTCATTCAATTCTACGGAATTTTTCCTATTTTTTACATGTATATGTTTACTGAACTAAATTTTGGCACGTAAAAATCTAATTTGATTGGACTATTTCAACTTTTATCGTGGGAGATGAGGAGGCTAATACGTAAAGCTCTCCCTGATAATTAACGTGAACGTAAGGAGTCCTGGAAGGCAGGGCATTGTATCACCGAATAGGGCATACTCCCGGGTCCCGAAGGGCCTCAAAAGGAGCCCTGTTATTTACCGTAGTGCCTGCGAGAAGTAATTTTCAGGTAACCTCTATTTGCATATAATTTGACAAGTTAAACATTAATAAATAGGCAACCCCAAAATGTACCTTCGTAGATCGGGGGAATAAGACGAATACATAAATAATTTTATTTTTTCAGCAACCTCCTTATAATCGTAACTGATTTTTAGTAGTGGAATTACTTTATATTCACATAGTGGTATGAAAATTCAGTATAACCTCCTAATAGCAGACACTCAAAGGGAATTCGAAAATGTCCGGTATATGGAGGTGTCCGTTATTTAGAGGTGAGAAAAATTTAAAACACAGTACAGATAGTCTTTTTCATTCATTCTTATTAAAATAAAACATATTATTCAGCTTATTTGAAATAATCTTTACTGATCGTTTGTTTTGCATATTTCATTTTATTGTTAAATATATCTGATTCAAGTTTTCAAGATCTTTTATATTTTATATGCTTCTGAAATACTTGTAATACTAGTTACAAGTTCTTCTACTTCAATCTAAGTTTCAATCGGATCGCTGACTTCTTCAATGCAATCAGTAATAGAAACATTTTAGATTTTCAGTTATTAAATCACCATCAATGAATATATTCCTAAATCTACATTAATAACACAAATTTGGAAATAAAAACGCTAATGGGAGCTTTGTGTGGTCTTCTATATTACTGTCGTGTATATCAAATTGACACTACGAAACAGTTTTTTACAGTTACAGACGATCCTTTCTTCCAAGCCGCTGAAATCCATATTAATGCTGTGATGAAGTTTTTGTCCACCATTTCCAATGACTTTTCTGCGCCCAATAATGCAAGAAGTCTTTTAACAAACATGCTTCTGTAAATGACTAAGGTTTTGAATGATGCCCTGGTCCATAGGTTGACAATAGGAGGTCGTATTTGGAGAAATAAATATCGGGTTCACGTTCCCTAATGAAATATATGGATGGGAAGTTGCGTTAACGGGAGATAAGAGTACATTTCTCTTTTCATCTTGCTGTCAAAACTTTTGAATCATGCAGACATAATATCCACGGTCATCCAGGCTTTCTTGTTGGAGGCCCACTCTACTGGAAATTTATTCACATGCGCCCCTTTACAATATCATGGCTTCTTACTATCACCAATAACTAACGGCTTTTCTTTATCTCCTTCCATGTTTGAACAAAACAATATAGTTAGTCTCTCATTTGCAGTTTTTCTCCTGTACACTTTCTCATCTCACAATCATTTCTTAATGCAAATGTTTTGTAGGAAATGCCTACAAAGTGCCGAAAAAAAAGTTTTTTTAAAGCTTTTGTCGATATTAAAAACATCCCTTGGAGCATATTGCTTCAATATTGACTGCAACTTTCCTCTACAACATCAACTGTTTACAAGTTTACATACGCAAATTCACAACAAGCCCTTAGAAAGAAAATTTTATACCTCACAAAATTTCTCCAGCCTACCTGTCCTAGATTAATAGATAAGCTCTGGAATCTTAGATAACTCTAAAAATCCTAATAGTTGGGATAATATGGCAGTTAACAGTAAATTTCCTAGTATACTAGTGGGAATTCTCCGAGAAGTCCAAAAGAACGTTCATCTATACTTAATCAGAAACTTTTGGTCGACCAGTTTTGACACGATCCCTTACATATCCAACTTCTTCAAATATCTTAACAATGATAGTTCCTGTGCTCCTGGTTGTTGAATTGTCATATTTTTTGTTAAATATGGGACATATATCGTCTTGCGTTCCAATTATATCTTCACAGCACTTTATTTTAAAATTTTTGAATTATTAATATTGATTGAGATACATGCAGGTACAAAATATACCGCTAAAAAAATATAAGCTTTTATTTTTTTTGTTAGCACTATACTTATATGAGGTGTGTAAATTAAGTTGAGACTTGATTTTTTGACTTTTTTTTGAATAGAATTACAATTCGGTCCGTCTCCTTCAAAATAACTTGCTTGGGAAGCCATATAGCGCTGGATACGGTTCTTCCATTCGTCATATCAGTGCTGGAACACATATACTGGAATAACCTTCAGCTGGTCGGTTACAGCCGTTTGAATGTTTTCTATGGTCCCAAAATGACGTCCCGTGAAGTGATTTTTCAATCTCCGGAAGACAAAAAAAGTCACAAGGACTCATTCAGGCGAAGTTAGGAGGCTGAGGAGCCACAGGAATGTTTTTAATGGTTAAAGACTCGTTTATTGAAATTGCTGTGTGGCAAGGTGTATTATCGTGATGCAACATTCAGTTGTTCTTGATGTTTGGACTCACACGCATGACCCTTTTTCGAAGTTTTTCAAGAACCTCTCTGTAAAAGTATTGATTTACTGTTTGGTCTGGAGGTCAAACTCTTCTTAACAATTCCCTGGCTTTCGAAACAGCAAATCAGCATGCATTTGATCTTCGACTTGCTCATTTTGGGTCTTGGAGAGCTTGAAGTGTGCCATTCCATGCATTGGCGCTTGGTTTCCGGGTCATACTCAAACACCCAAGTCTCATCACCAGTAATGACACGTTCTATAAAATGGGGATCATTTTCAATCGATTCCAAAAAAGTCAAGACACCATTTTTGAGCAGATTTTTCTCATCCCCAATTCGTTAGTTAACATCTGATGAACAGTGGTGTGATTCAAATTTAACTCTCCCCCGATCGTCCTTGTCGTCAACCGACGATCTGAACACACAAGGTCCCGTATTCTATAGACATTTTCATCGGTTCTTGAAGCTAAAGGCCTTCCGCTTCATAGCTCATTTTCAATGTACTCTCTTCCTTCTGAGAATGTCTTCAACCACGGAAAAACCTGTGCTGTCACTGTAGTCGCGTTGAAGTTTTGCAAAAGTATCCGTTGCGCTGAAGCAAAATATAAAACATCAACACTCTGTACATCAAGAACTAAGTCACTTAGGAGAAAAAAACTTTTATATGACATTTTCTTCACGAAATCGCTTGAAAAAATTATATCCTTCGGCTTTTGAGATTACGTAGGAAACACCCTGTATCGGTTGCTATTAAAAAAATATCAATAACGTCACTTCTGCTGAAAATGTTGACTTCTATAAAAATTAATACAATGACTCAAAAACAAAATGAAGTTCGTCTTTTTTGTTCGCAGATATTTTCCGCTTTCGAAAACGAAGTTTCTCGTTCGTTTTCTGTTCGCAGAACCGACCGACTCGGTGGATGTCGCAGAGATTCCGGGTAGACGAAACGTGCGGCTTTCCAACGAATCTAATGCGAATTCAGTAAAGCGATGAACAATGCGCAATTAAAATTTAAGCTCATTGAAATTTAATTAGAGCCAGATGAATATAAAGGAGCCGTGTAAAAAGCGGCGATGAAAGCGTTATCTGAAACGGGAATATGCCAAGTGGCCCGCCACCGTTGCGGCGACTATTATAGTGAAATTCTTCACTAGTAGCAGCGTAATTTCTACTCCATCGAATTCTAATAATATTTGAATGAATATTTTTGATCTCCTCAACTGGAAATGTAGGGGAAAGTGGGGGAATGACGGTCACTTAAGCCTCTTAACATACACTGGAAAAAATACACAGTATTTGTAAAATGTATTTAGTGGAGAACGAAGTTAGAAGTATCTATTAGATTTTGCCATAACAAAAAATTAAAAAAAAAAAAAAAAAAAAGAAAATATAAGCCCACAAAATTTATGTCATTTACCGGTATTTCCCCACAATGCGGGTAATGGCGGTCGGTTCACTTTTAATGCTTTTTAAACGGGGATATGTTGGGCACAAAATCTTTCTGTACAAAAATAAAATAGGAGTCAGGATGTTGTAATATAGAAAATATATTACTTTAACTCAACATTAAATGTTAAGAAAAAAACGAATTTAAGAAATTTTAAAAAGACAAATTCTAAATCATTACAAGACCTATTTTGTTCTATCACATTTTTAGGTGTGTCCATCCACTACATAATGCATGAACCCAATTCCCACAGCTAGTACAACGATACCAGAATTCTCCAGATTTTCCAAATTCATCACAAACAAAACATATTTCATTTTGACTCTCATTCTGCATATCATCTATTTCATCGTCTTGGCATTTTCTGCATCTACATCTTCCTCTTCCGAGTCACTCTCTAATAACTTTTTAAGATTTTTCTTGAATTGTTCTTTTTAGGCATCAACCTATTTGCATTCTTTATTGCTTTTCCTTTTTCTTTTCCGTCTGTTCTTCTAGCTGCTTCTTCAAAGGTGTGTCAGTCAACACTTCGGAATGTAGTTTAGGTCGTTTAATTTGTTTTTTTTTTGTTAGTAATGGTGGATGGGACTGGTAGCAGATTGTAAAAAGACACTACATTATTTGGTGATTGCTCTAAACTCTTGGAGGTGGAAGGATGCGAATCCATAAGCGTAACTGAGGGAGCTTTTTTTTTTGCAAAAAGGACATGACTGTTTTGCAAAGCTGTCGGGGTTACGATATTTTTTGACGACAATGGAATTAAAGTGTTTTTGGTTAATTACAAAAAGAACTGTCAGGATCATTTTCTGTGACTACCATTTCTTCTCCACCATCCGTTATTGCAAAAACATCAGCGGCCAGAAAATCTTCGTCAGAAAATATGTTGAGATTCGATGGATATGTGCCTGTTTTCTCGAAACCAGAAATACTTATAGCCATTGTAGCAACTCTTTTAGATTTTCTCTCTTGAAGGCTAAATGGTTTTTTAATTTTTTTCCCCACCTTCTCGTGACCTTCTTCTATAAACTGTAAGGCGTTTCCAATTTGCTCAGCACTTCACTTAGGTTTGTTTCCCTGTTTTTTTTTGTAGTTTCTAGGCATCTATAACAAATACATTTGATAACTAGTTGTCCACAGACCACTGTACACTTGAGCACAGACCACTTGTAAAAGATAATTGTAAACAAAGAAGGTCAGGCGGGCAATTCCGGTCATGATCGGTATTGCACCTACTCTTTTGACCGGCATTACCCGAAAGCAATATGTTACCAATACAGAACCATAAAAAGAAAGTATTTTCACTTTGAGCTTCTACAAATGTAAGAGATCAAAGTAGAAATGACCCTTGATAAGTAGCTCATAAGAGCATTACAAAAAATAATGCAATCATATACTCACGTTAGTTGCAGTTCTTGATATTTTTGTAACAAATCGTCACAATAACTTTATAGCGCCACTGATTCAAGCGTATTAAAGTGTTTGCATTTAAACTTAGACTATTTAAGTTAGAGCGTTAAACATTGGATGGCGGCACCATAATAATTCTCTCGTATGCATTTTTTCGAGGTACACTGGTGTGACCGCAATTATCCACCTGACTGGGATTCCTCCATGTTCCCCTACTCTAGCTCAATAAGAAATTGGATGCTAAAAACGCTTAAAGTTTTTTTTTTATTTTAGTATTTATGTCTATAAATTCGCCTACCGTTCAGAAGCTTGGAAGCACATATAAATTGTTCAGTAAAATTACAATAAGTAATGATTTAAATGTTTCATTAATCGTTTTGCTTTCGATGGCCTCATCAAAATTACCGCCTGTATTTTTAATAATTTCCGAACAAATGAGCATCCGCTAGATTAATTTTTAAAAATATTCTTCATTTAGCGTTTTCCACTCCGCATAAAGATATTGCCATAGTTGTGTAGCACTAGTTGGTAGACAATTCTTTACTCTCCTGTCTAATTCATCCCACACTAGTTCAAACGGAGAGATATCTGGCGATTACGAGAGACATTGCAAACAAAACTATTGATGAACACCAGCACAATGATGATTCATGCCATTAACCCGTTAACGCCCAAGAGAACGCAATTTTTAGCTCTTGTTAGAGCTCTGTTTTCAATAGTAAAAAGGAAGAATATACCCACCAAACCTATGTACCTCAGTATTTTTAGGTTTGCTCTTTCGATTTCTAGGGTCAAATTTTGGTTTCTGGTTTCTCAGAAAAAAAATGGCGGCTTTAAAATTGAAAAGCACCGAAATTTCGAGGACATTTTTTTCATCATTTTTTTTTCGAGCCAATAGAGCTTTAGAATTAGATTCTCATGCCAGATTTTTTGTGAAATACGGATTTTTCTTGGATTTCTTCGGGCGGATCAAATAATATCGAACTATATTCCATTCGATACGGAATTTTATGTTGAAATGAATATACGTGAATATGTTTTATCAATATCAATATTCACAATAACGATGTATCCAATATGGCAGTCAGGTAACTGAAAAAAAATGGTGATTTTTTGATGTGCTATGAAATTGTTGAGCCCTGATGTTTTCCCATGTCTCGATCACCCGTGGATTAAAAGCCGGTAATGGGTGATTGAAATTCAAGATTGTGAATTCAATATGACGGGTACGATATCAAAAATATCAAAATTGGTTGATGCAAAAAATATTGTGGTATTCTGCCTTATTTGTGAATGAAGTATTATCAGCTTTTTTATATAAGTATTACAAAAATTTTATGCTGAATAAGTTATTTTTGAGGAAAAAATTCAAAAGAGTTAAGAGTAGAATGGAAAAAAATATTTCTACAGCAAAAAATGCGTGTTTCTACAGCCGATGTTCAGTAGTTGCAATAAAATATCGTTGAATGTATCATAGAAAGATTGTACCCTCAAGGCCAAAGTTTCATGAATTTTTTCCTCAAAAACGACTCACTCAGCATAAAAATTTTTTCAGCCGAGAAGATTTTCATTCACAAATTTATGCAGAATACGACAGTATTTTTTGCATCAACTAATTTTGATATTTTTGATATCGTACCTGCCATATTGAATTCGCCATCTTGAATTTCACTCGTTACCGAGTTTAAATGCATAGGTGATCGAGACATGGAAAAACGTCAGAAATCGTGAATTTCAGTGATGAGCTTGCTTATTTTTATGAAAAAAAGTCAGTTACTTTACCGCCATATTGGATTTATACTTATTGTGAACATTAATATTGATAAAACACATTCAGGTATATTCATTTCAACATATAATTCCGTACCGTAGAAAAAATGTCCTCGAAATTTCGGTGCTTTTCATTTTTTAAAGCCGCCAATTTTTTTTTTCTGCGAACCAAAAACCAAAATTTGACCCCGGAAATCGAAAGATCACAACTAAAAATATTGAGGTACATAGGTTTGGTGGGTATATTCTTTCTTTTTACTATTGAAAAAAAGAGCTCGAAAAAAGAGCTAAAAACCGCGTTCTCTTGGGTTGGGCGTTAACGGGTTAAGGAGTTTTGAGAAATTCAAGTAGATAACAAAGTATTTCTTATAGATTGTGTTAACATAAAAAAACAAATTTTTATTACAGGCGATATCTTGGACTAATTAGAATAAATATTTCGTTAAACTCAAAAGTGTGCGTGCTTCCAAACTTTTGAACGATACCTATAACTATATATACCTATATGACGTCATGGAGCGAAATGGATTAATGAATCGTCTAAATACGTAGGAATACGCTGTTTGGGTTCTAATTACAAAATCCATTTGTGTGTACCTGCGTTGTAAATGAAACTCGTGTTAATATGCTAATGCATAATATTTTTCCCGGAAAATGCATTGATTTTTCCATGTTTCCGCGCTTTCTCGGGAAAACAACTACTATTCCTACGTAATACTGTGTGTGTATTAGCACTAAAATATTAAAGACAGTGGAAGACAGTGAATAGATATTGTTGTTTATATAATTAATATTTTATGAAGAAGTACATACTTTCATCATCAAAAATACGTACGTAGTACGTCATCATACATAAAAAATAGCCAATATTTAAATAGCAACGTAATCTCGCTTTGTTGAGGTTTATTTCGATAAGTGTGTTCATAATCTATTCTACTATAAACTAAACTATATATTAGGGTTCCATGAGACGGTCTCGTCAAGGATTTTTTTGTTATAAACAAATTGACATTTTAATAAATGTAATAGCCGCATGTTCTGATCTGTGGTTTTTATAAGTCTATCTGTAATAGTTGCATTAATAAAACAGTATATAAAAACCTGATGTCAAATCACTAAAACAACAATCAATAACACTATAATCTATTCATAAAAGTAATCATGGTAGTATATAATCAATAGTAAGAAATACTATTAATGTACTATTTACACGAATTTGTATGTTTTCTTTCATTTTGGTATGGAAATTATAAAAATAGTAATTTTTATGTGCATGACTACCGTAAGTTACATATATACGAGGTGTGTAAATTAAAATGAGACTGACTTTTTTTTTTTTTATTTGAATAGAATTACAATTCAGTATTGTCTCCTTCAAAACAACTTCCTTGGGAAGCCACACAGCGCTGGAGACGGTTCTTCCATTCCTCATAGCAGTGCTGGAACTCATATACTGGAATAGCCTTAAGCTGGTGGGCTACAGCCGTTTGAATGTTTTCTATGGTCCCAAAATGACGTCCCATGAGGTGATTTTTCAATCTCGCGACGAGAAAAAAGTCACAAGGACTCAAGTCAGATGAATAAGAAGGCTGAGGAGCCACATTAATGTTTTTCTCTATAAAAGTGTTGATTTACTGTTTGGCCTAGAGGCCCAAACTCTTTATGGACAGTTCTCTGTCTATCAAAAAGTAAATCAGCATGCATTTGGTCTTCGACTTGCTCATTCTTACTTTTTTGGGTCTTGGAGAGCTTGTAGTGTGCCTTTACATGCTTTGGCGTTTGGTTTCCGGGTCGTACTCAAACACCCAAGTCTCATCAACAGATTTTTTTCATCCCCAATTCGTTACTCAACATCTGATGAACAGTGATGTACTCAAATCCACCCTTCCCCCGATCACTCTTGTCGTCAACCGACGATCTGAACGCACAAGATCCCGCATTCTCATTCATTTTCACCGGTTCTTGAAGATGAAGGCCTTCCGCTGCGTGGTTTATCTTCAATCGACTCTCTTCCTTCTTAAACCTTGCCTTAACCTGTGAGAGTGAGAATGCCTTAAACCACCGAAAAAATTGGGCTCTTGGAAAAACACAATTTCACTGTCACTAAAAATACAGTCACTCATTTTTTTAAACACACTAGAAAAAAACGGTTTACGAAAACAGTCACAAAGGACAAACAGATAACTGCACTACAAGTTCAAACTTGTAGTGAAGGTGCATTACATACCGCCCTTCAAAGTCTCATCTCCGCTATATGGGTGCTATGTTGCCAGTCTCATTACTTGATTTACACACCTCGTATTTTATATGTATATTCATTATATCGCATGGTATATCATCAAAATTGTTAGAGACTAATCCATACCGCAGTGTATTTTTTGGGATGAAGTGAGGTGATCTTTTTTTCCAATAATAGTCGTCCTATTAAAAAAAATATGACTGCCCGTACCGTTTTTATAAACACCATGTACACCATATCCAAGAATAATTTTAAAAATTCCCATTACACCTCGTTCATGTCCCAATGAAGAGAGAACAAGAAATCACCCTGAACATGTTTCAAATTGCAATGTAGAATTTGAAATCATGAACTTTTTCATACCTCTCCCCCCTCTATTTCTTGCTATTCTTCCCACGGCGCGCCGTCTGGTTGATGTTCACGATAAATTCGGGCCAACGTGGAAAAATAGTATGGACTCGAGATCCGGAAAACCCACTTACGTTTTATTAATGTCTCGTCTTGTAGATCGCCGCGATCGATTTTTAACTGCGTTTTCCGTGGTGCAGGATCTAAAAAATGAGGTAATAAAATGTAGCAAGATTTAGGACTGCGATTGCCGGGGATAAGTCCAATATAATAAGTAGATCTGCATAACATATGGGAGCAGGACCGGTATACTATTTCAAATGTGAATGTGAAGACATAAAAAAAGCAAGGTTGTCAGATGTATTTTCTAAAATTGTTAAGCTCACTATACAATTATACTTCATACTCCAGTAAACTGTTAGTTCGTGACTTTCTTAGAAAGCTAGTTTGGAAATATTTTAAAAAAATACATAGATATAAATTTATTAGTTAGCATTAAAATAAGGCGTTTAAAATTGCTGGAAAAAATAATTATAAATCAAAACAACTTTATGTATATTACTATACTTAAGAAAATTTTGAAGAGTCGGCAACAGCGACCCAACAGCTAACAACGGCCAGCGAGCTAGAGTGACACAATTAGAGTATTTTGCATTGCATCGAATACATTCGTTAGCTACTTATGCTGTCCACTGTGTCGTTAAAATGATTTACGACATTAGTAATTCCCTCTAGTTTCCGCCAGTGAAGTGATTGTGTTTATTTCAGCTAGGTTTATTTTAACTTTTCTGAATAGGTTAAGGTGAATAGGCTAGGTTAACTTTTCTGAATAACGAGTAAGTTTTACAAACATAATTTATTAGTAATTAATTGGTATGGCGTTTTGGAGACCATTTGAAACGACAGTTCGAGATGATCTGTCTCGGGAATTTTCGAATTTATAAAAGATATATGCACGCCATTGGGCGGCGTTAGCCAAGATCTCTTCACATTGAGTTTAGAAGGACTATACTAGGTATTATTTTACCCGAAACCAGGATATAACAGTTGGAATCATTTGTGTAAACAAACAAACATACCCTACTACACAAAATGGTATAGCAATAATAATAATATTATACGTTATAATATACACTATTCACACGGTGTTTCAAACATATTCATGTTGTATATTTTTGGTATTTTGAATAATTGTTAACCTTTAGAGGACGGGCATTTGTGACTTATGATAAAAACAAACAGTATTCTCCTAATACTACAAAAATGGTATAGCAATAATAATATTATACGTTATAATATACACTATTACACATGGTGTTTCAAACATATTCATGTTGTATATTTTTGGTATTTTGAATAATTGTTAACCTTTAGAGGACGGGCATTTGGGACTTATGATCCATCTAATAAAAGGCATAAAAAAAGTATCTTATATCGCAGATTGAACGGGTAAAGTGTTGATCATGGGTCGGACCAGTATACTGGATTTCCGGTCTGGAAGGGTACCCTAAAATTAAATTTTTCCACTTAAAAAAAAATCAATAATTTGACTTGGAAATTATTGAAAAAAAAATAGAAAAAGTCCTAATAAGTTTTGAAAATTCTCTTCATGAATCTATTATTAGATTTTTGAAATTCAAAATTGCGGATGCAAGTTGCAGAAACGAAAAAATGCTTGATGATGCTTGAAAGTATGTAGAGTGATGTGGGATTAGTAATTGTAAATCAGACTTCTACAATTCAAAATGGTGGATATAAAATGGCGGATTCACGGTATCAACTTATAATAGAAAAATGAAAAATAAAAAATATAATGGAAAAAATATACGTCAACGACTTTGACTAATTCAAAATAGATTCATTATTATAATTCAAAATGGCGATCAAAAAACAAAAAATCACGATCTACGAACTCTTGAGTACATATTTTCATAAATATTATCAAATTTTCTACTCCTTTTCGAAACCCATAACGAGATCAATTGAAATTGCTTATCGTAATAAGCGTCATCAGTATCGTTACGTATAGTTACATACAGTTACGTATGGTAAAGTATCGTTACGTGTAATAATACTCTAAATGTCACCAGAACAACAACTCCCAAATCGTAATCAATAGTGCCAAAAACAAAAGGATAGAAATTTTATTCCACACTTGATTGAATTAAAAACTTTTCGTCGCCATATTAGGTAAAATAGATTAAATTAGATAAAACTTGTCGTCGCCACCATCTTGAATTTTTTAAATAAAATTTTGGTTTCATAACCCGCGATCTCAAAAACCCATGTTTACAGTTTTCAGTCCGATTTCGAACAAATTTTAGATTTTTGTGTCCCGTATTGAATCCGCCATCTTGAAATTTTAAAAATCTAATCTCAGATTCGTAATCAGCGACCTCAAAAATCCATGCACATAGTTTTTAGTCCAATTTCTATAAAATTTAAAATTTTTGTCCCCCATAGAAGATTTGTCCATCATATTAGATCCGTCATCTTGAATTTTTAGTCTGACTTTAGATTCGTAATTGGCGACCCTAAAACCCCAAAATAATAATGTTTGAACAAATACTTTTTTTTGAGCCATTATAATAGGATTTCCCGTCCTCTAAAGGTTGAATGGTTTAGCCGGTTAAGCATTGGAATAATGCTACAATGTCTAATTGAATATTTTTTTTCCTGTATTTGTTACTTTTTGCCTAAGTATTTTCTGTACCAAATTTCAGAACCCTACCCTCAAGAGAAAGGAAAATATGAAGGTGACAACACTTAATATCAATATCATTTTTATATATCAGATATATCAAAGGCACATTATATTTTTTCTGAATTTTAGCTCAGTCATAAAGGGTTAAAACATTTTTAGAACCGCTGGATTCTAATCCAGGGTTAGTCGACGTCGCTGGTTAGTCAACTGGTCGACGTCGCTTAAAAGTGAAAGATGAAATGATAATCTGATACTCTAGTATCAGATTATCATTTCAGTATCCCCAGAAGTTGCATTTTTGTGTTGGTATTTTAGGCGATTCCATCGTTGGGCCATTTTTCATAAACGGTTCCTTAAATGCCAACAAATATAACAAATAAAACAAACTGTTTACAGACATGAACATGAAAGACCACGAAATTTAAATGATTTACGGGCCACAATTGTATAAGTCCTAAATAATATTTCCCCTGAAATGTTAGATCGCGTAAGAACTGAGTTTTACGATAGACTAGGCTTTTCGAAGCACAAAGGGGAGACATTTTTGAACCACTTATTCAACAGGCATTTTTTCTTCTTTCGTCTTATAACCGGGTTGATTTATATTTTTATTTTTTTATTTTTTATAGAACTTCATTTTTATTTTCTTGCAGACCGGTTAGTTATGGAATACAAAAATTTGAAAATAAATACAATGTTCGTACACTTCTTTTAAGTGTATGGGATAATTGTAAGTCAGAATTACGTAAGAATTTCGTTTCATACAGCTAAGTCGATGTACACCCTTATAGCTGCGAAAAAGTACTGAGTCGCACTCACTCAAATTTGGTAGGTGATGGGCGGTGTCTCTCCACTCCACTTTCCAGTTTCTGTTACGCGCAGGTAACGTTTTACATCATATGTTTCTAATACGTACACAAGCGTAAAACACTGGTGCATCTAATGCTGTCTTTGTCTGTCCTTACTGGTGTCTTTTAACTTATTCTCTTCTACACATGTATCGCCAATATGCAAATGTGCAATTTCCTAGGGTGTATATATGTATGTCGATTTTATTTTAATTTAGTTCAGACGAATCCTATGGAAATGAATTACAATTTGTGACGATGCATGTTGTATAGAGTTTTCTTGTTTCAGTATTTTTTCAAGTGTTAATTAATTTATAGTGTATATTCTGTTTTAACAAATTAGCTATCTAAAATTACCAAAAGCATTGACAATGTAAAAAAAATGGTTCGAAACAAACTTATTTTCTCTTTAGGTACAATTTTAATTAAACTGGGTAAACGTAGAATAAATAAAACACGGTTTGTCTCTTTAACTGCCTCGTTAAAATTTTTTTGTTCGAATGAAATTGTTTTAGTTCATTAAGTCAGGTAGCTAGCTACATCTCAACCATTCAATTAAACTAATTCAACCCTACAAAAGAATCTATCTGTGTACTATTTTCTCATTATCTACTTCATTTTATAGAGTTACAGTGTTCGATTTTTGTACCAATTTCACAAATAAGTCTCCTGGAAGCAACTGCTTTTTTTAGTTTAGTCTCACATAGGGTAGGCACCCTCCCTCTGAAAGCCGTAGCTGCGTAGAGAGAGGATGCACATATACAAGACAACGGACAAGTACAACCATTGCTAATTCTCTCCTGTGGCCTCGAACCCACCAACGAGGGCTCCCTCCAACATTTGGGTCTTAGGCAGCCAGCCTAATGCCGAATTACCAGACACACCATTGCCGGGCGTATGTGTAGAACGCATTATGACATTCTGTACATGTATTTGGCACCAAAAGATGCGTGACAATTGATATAATTCGCGTCACTAAATTAATCAGATCTAATTCGTGAATAAATTGATGAATTTATTGGTGAACGTGACGGCAAATTTGAAATATAATTTCCACTTTACACCAGTTTGTCCTTGAACCGTCTTGATGAATTAATTCATACATTATTGATGATGTAAAGCTAATGTTTGAAATGGAGCAAAGGGCATCAGTAGAAACCAACTGATTGTGAGAAGGGCAGTGAGGCTACGCACAGGGCACTGTCCACGTATCTGACACTTCACCACATCTGAGGTGAAAGATGACCCCGACTGTAAGAGGTGTGGAGAGGAGGAAGAAACTCATTTCCACATATTATGGGAATATCCAGCTCTACAGGGGTGTTCTAAAATTTTTATAGCCCTACAAAGAGAAGATTAAAACTGTGTTTTACTCTTGAAGATTACTCCTAAATATGCCTTAGTTGGCGAAACGCGCGTCGAGAAAAGTATAGTAGTTCGGTGTTTCGTGGAAGACGTCCAGTTTTATGTTTCTACGCCGAAGGTTCCAGTACCCACTCCAGGTTCAAAGGTCAAGTTTATGGTATTTCTCAAAATTCGGAATTCCGTTTAATTTATAGTCGATTAATCCTTTAAACCAAACCTATAAATATGACTATAAAATAGACTATAGTTGTAGTCACTCAAAGAGACAAAGCGAGACCTCGTGGTTGGACCACTGGTGTTGAATATGCAATAGAATAGACAATGAATTGTACATAAGTACCGTAAATTCAAATAAATTTTCATTTATGGTAGGCCGTGATTGTTATAATGTTATGGTATTATACAGTATGGTATTATACAGTATTATACAGTTATGGTATTTATGTTTGCTAGGCTTGCCTGTCTTGACACTGACAGGTGTCAAATTGAATCAAATTATGCGCATAAAAGGCAAGTTGTAAAGCATTTATTTGTAACGTTAACTATTTCATATTAATAATAAGGATTAGAGTAAGTAGTGATAACGAATTATCACACAAAACTGTTTTCCCTGAAAATTATTTTCGAAATAATAGGGAAAAGGGCTGCAAGTACATAAGTCCTTTCCTTCCCCCCCCCCCAGTACTCCACCTATTTATACTTATTCAGTTTAAAAACATAGGTTCTCCTGTTTTGCCCTCTGATTTTGCTATTCAACTTGTAATATTCGAGTCCAATCGATTAAAACACTGCACCTTGCATTAATTAGGGCAGAAGATTTTTTTTAGAACTGTTTGGTATAAGGTGAGGAATGTTATACTAAGTTTTCGACCTCCAAAGCCGGAGGGAGAACTTTTGGCAAGCGAAAAACCACGAAATTTTTGCACTTTTTTTTTTAGTTTTTTGCTTATATCTCCTAAACGCTGCACTGCTGCAGAAAATTTTATACGTTTCGAAATAAAGGTAGACATTAGTCACAATTCATTGTTCAAAGTTGATTGGATGTGATGTGGTTCTCATTCTACGGAGATTTGAACATCGACGATATTTTCCAAAATATCGTAAAGTGAAGTTTACGAGCGGAAATGTTACCCATTATTGCCGAACGCATTGTTGCTGGGAGGCAGGTGCCCTTGAGATGTTGGCGTTCTTGTATTGCTAACTGAGATTCATAGTCCAACCAAAACGAATGTGCACATGCTGAAAACAGGAAAGAGTGGCAAATCTGGCACCTTCCTTTCAACATCATCGTACAAGTATGACCCTGACTACATTCTTTTTTGCTCACACCTTCTCCGGTTGTGACACGTCATTCCCTTTTGGACATGACAAGACTGAAATATGTGCCCTCGTTGAAAACAACCCTGCATTAAAGGAGACGGCGTCTACTTTTTATGAGGCATCAGCACGAACAGCTCAGATCAGTAGAACAGGGGAAGCTATTTTCATAACATTGTATGATGGCAGTGCAAAAAAAGTAATCAAAATAGCTTCCCCTGCTCTGCCGACTTGGGCTGTTCATGCTGTACAAATTACGTAAATAGAAAGTTTTAAAGTATGTTACATGTATTTTCTTTAACCCTTTCAGGGGCAGTGGGACATATATGTCCCACCTATTTTTTACTCGTTTTTTTCATATTTCTGACACCTTTTGCCCTATCCTATCTATAAGTACAAAAAGTATTTTTAAGACTCTTGGGTACCTATTTTATGAAATTTTGGCGTAAAATTGCAATAATTGATTTATTTAAATACTTGTTAAAAACAATTAACATGAAAAAAATGATGTTTTTTCACTGAAAAATCAGTTTCTCGGTAACGCATATGGCTACAGCTCTGAATTTTTTTTTTACATATTCTCCATGTATAGGTTCATAACATATTTTTTTTCAAAATGTTTCGTTGCTCAGTTTTTTAAAAAAAAAATATCCAAAAAAGGAAAACAAAAAAAAAACAAAAAAAGGAACTATTTCTTCCCCATGTCCACGTCGTTAGTTCTGGGTCACGCCGAAAGGGAGGAACATAAGGAATGTTTTTTTTTTTTGGTTTTTGTTATTGTAGTGTTCAAATCGTACTTAGCGACTTTATAAATTTTCAAACATACTTTTTATTATACACTTAAAAAAATGTAAAATTAGCCTAATGCATGTGTATATTGAAACAACTATTTTGAATTTTGAAAATCTGACTTCGAATTCGTAATCAGCGACTCCAAACACCTATGGAAAACAAGTTTGGTCTTGATCCATTATTTTTTGAAAATTTTGTCCGCCATATTGGATCCGCCATTTTGAATTTTGAAAATCTGACTTCGGATTCGTAATTAGCGACCCCAAAAACCCTAGTAGTCACTCTTATTTTTATAATAGGTGTCAAGGAAAAATGTGCCCCTGAAAGGGTTAAAATTAAACATTATTTTCTTCTAGAATTAACTTAATATGTTTATTTTATTATCTAATATCCTAACAAATTGCTCCAATGTCAAACAAGTAAAGTGGGCAATGTTTATAACTATGTGGACGTTGCAAGATGCTGCAAGATCTATTTAGACGTTTTGTTCTGCAAGGTCCACCACCAGCAATTACTTTTGAAGTACAAGAAGCCATGAAATTTGTTGTGGGAGTTTCCGCTGTAAATAATAATTATAACATAGAAGGTATCAACAACAGAACAAGGCCATTCACTCATTAATGAATATTTTGCAAATATTGCTAAAAGATTAAAATGCTTCTACCGTTATATGTAACAAAAATAGCGGATTTAAAAAAAATTGTGTAAAAACGTTTGGTCGAACAACTGATATATAAATTAAATCATTTAATACGTTGCTTTCATGAAATACACTCATAAGACACTTCTCAAAGAAAATGCATGTAACAACGTTGTATGTTCATGGTACTTACAATGAACAGTTACATGAATGAAACACGTTATCAGAAGTTTTATTATATTGACAGAAAATGTAGTTAACAGTGTTTTTTTGGACTTTTTAGGTAAAAATATCTGAAAAATTTGACGTGCTAGAGCAATTCTGCGCCCGGATTTGTTTTCACCGAGAAAAATTACTTCGGAAACAAATATTCATTGTCCAGGAGCAAAATCTTGCAGGATACTGTAATTAATAGGTTACACCTAAATTATCCAGTTAATTGTATCTTCCTGGCCACCACGTTTTCATGTCAATATTTTTATCTGATTTTATAGACTTATGACGTTCACATATCGTTTTTCGGGGCACATTTCAAATATAAACATATCCCGAGACCAGTTCATACTGTGATTATATAGAGACTGCAGGAAAGGAAGAGAGAGGGAAACAGAAAGGAAATTACCTTCTACGTATCCAGCGATCGTTGGCGGAATAACTTTCGGACGTTCTGTTTCTACCTTTTCATTTTCAGGATGACCGCATAAAGTTCTCGGGTAATTGTATTTCATGAACTCGGCCAGTTTTCAGGCTTTGCACTGGAATCGGTCTCTCATTAATAGGATCGTATTTCGTTGGGAATTTATAGAGCTATTGATTTATTTGCCTGTGGAAATAACCATGTGTCCAATTGAATGTTTTTGTCTGTCGTGACCTGTGACGTTAAAACCTACCTCTTTTTGTTATTTGTTCTCACAAGAGAAACGTGAGATAATTAGCTGAAAAGGTAATGTCAACCCGAGGCCTGTTATTAAACTTTTAACACCTGTAAATTATGTAAGCGGAATGCCCGGCAGATAACTGACCGTCTGGTAACGCACACACTACCGCAGTCACGCAGACTACCCCTCCCGCGGGTAGACGGGATAAGTAAATGCAGTTTCGCCATGGTATGTGCGCAGATTCCGTAGTGTTTTACGTTACCTCGATGGGAGCCGGTGGACGGTAGAACGCCGAGTTCAAAATAATTTTACGTGTCGTGAGTGACGAACTCGTGAGTTCGTGTAGTGTACTTAAATATTATCTGATTTTGTGTGGATATTTGCAATAATGGTCGACTTTGCGACTGTAAACGACTTGTGAATTGACTGTAAAAGATGACAAAACTACGACGACTTTACAATAAACAATATTTTTTATGTTCCTTGCAATCATCGTATTTGGTAGACACTATTTGGTAGACATCGAGTATGTGAAAGACATTTAGATTCGAATATCCATCAACTAAATATCACTGGTACTGTTAGAAAAGAGGAATTTTCTGTGGCTAACAGTGGACGAAACAATACATTTTTGCGGTAATATGGTCGTTAATATTCTGATACGAAATAGTAGCTAGTAAATGGGTTTGGCAAACAACGGCTAAAAGTATAAAAATAGTTGTAACACGTGCATTGTCCTCTGTGAATATAAAAAAAATAATGTACTAATGTTAGTGACAACAAACAACTGTTAGTGGTACAAAAAACTGCGAAATTCGTGTAAATAATGTACCTGTGGCCCTCTGTCCATGTGAACTATTTTGAATTTGCACCTTTAACTTCAGTAGATGTGGAATGATCATTTTCCTTCTACAACACAAGCATAAGTACAGGCCAAATCGCTGCCGTTTAACGGGAAGAAATGCAGAAAGACTACTGGTTGTGGCAACGTACGCTCAAGCAGTGAAGACAGTCGGTGTTTCTGAATGACACAAGCGACAGGTATATACATTATTAACACATTTTTACTCCTGTCTTTTTAGTCTCTCATATGTCCTTCCATCGCTGACATGAGAAAGTGAAAAGGTAATGATACACAGGTCTTCACGTTGAGTGGCCTACTAATCGTTTTGGGAGAACTAGGTATAAATTTTCTTTCTCCTATCCACACCCTCTACAAAGTGATGCCTCAGTTATCATCATTTTGTATAAATGCGTCCGCAGCTGACAGTATTCCATCAAGATTCCGGTTACAAGGTCATTAGTTATTTTTCTTGGTTCATTGGATCAGCTGGTTATTTCATTCCATACCCTCCTGAACTTCTCGTGGGCTATCATTGTTGCAAATGGCAAAGTATATTGGAAGCTGGCCCAAAGATACTTTACCGCCTAAAAATATACTTTGCTAAAATTTACCGCCATTCAAGCCGCTTTGTCAATTTTTGTATTGCCTTTGCACCGCGCATAGCCTTTTACCCAACTCACAGATGTACGTACTGTTTGAGTTGGTTCCCATACTGACTCTGAACTGCAATGGCGACCGGTGGAATTTGACATGCTCGTATTTTCGTAAGGAGGCATGGGGCCCACACCATAATTTAAATAATGGTTACTAGATATAAGTAGAAGACTATAATAGCAAAAAATCTGCAGGGAAAACTTGCGAAAAATTTTTTCCAAAAATGGCTGCCTCCGGGCAGATCTTGGAAACGACTTGAAAAATATTTGCAAAATATGTATTTTTTTCATAATCGCCGAGTAAATACAATTTTTTTTTATACTTGTGATTTTATTGACATTTTGAGATCTGTAAAAGTTATGGTAATTTGAATTTTTATTTCATTCCAACATTTCGCCTGTGAGATTTTAAAATAGGTGTATCTTTACGCAAAATAAGAATTTTGCAAAAAATCACAAGTATAAAAACAATGTATTTACTCGGTGATTATGAAAACAAAATATTTCGCAAATATTTTGCAAACCGTTTCCAAGATCTGCCCGGAAGCAGCCATTTTTAGAAAAAAAAATCGCAAGTTTTCCCTGAAGATTTTCTGCTCTACAGATCACCAATCGTCTATGTTCAATCTTTCAAAATGTTCAGGAACTAATTATTCGTCATTTTTTAATTCACAGGTGTTATTCTTGATATAACAAGAAAATATGTTTATTAGGAGTATCCTATAGAAAAGTACAAAAAGTATAGCGTATTACACGACTTTCAGAAATTTGTTTAGAGCGCCTACTGAAAGCATAGCCTTAAAGAAATGTATTCAATTTATACGAAATAGGGATACAATATATCCATTATTAATGCAAACATTATTTATTATTGCCATGTCTCTTTATAAAACTGGAATACACCGCTAACAATAAGGAGGATAAATGTTTATTTGAGCAAACGGAGTTGCCTTTTGCGTTTTAATCTCTCTAATTTTTCAGAAACGGCGACATCAAAGCGATTAACAGGCAGCCACATTATAAACTGTGTCGAATGGAGCGTGAACTTCCCACCATCCACTGGCGGGATCGAAGCTATGCTATACGAAGGATCAGGGCCGGATTATACTTGTTTAAATTATTTGATTACCCGGAGTTCGAATCCATCACAGTGTGTCTCCTGAATTGATAACATAAATTATTGAAGTGATTACATATTTATTCAAAAAAAAAAAAAAAAAAAAAATATTTCGCAAACATTTTGCAAGCCATTTTCCAAGATCTGGTGGGGCACCACACATTACCATTTTATTTTATTTTTTTTCGCAAATCTCGTATTGCATCTTCTATAAAAAGTTTTTTTTTCCATTATAGCATTCTACTTAGATCTAATAATTGCCCCCTAAAATATGATTTTGGTTCCATGCTTGCCTACGAGAATTCGAGAATTTCAAATTTCACCAACAATTACCACAAACAACACAATTTCGTACACAATTTGCTCCATGGGTATAACAGAATTTTGCCATATTTTTTATCACAGTTTTTTTTCATAACAAAGTTTTTTACCACACCAAAATTATATCAATAAAGCTAATTATGAAAAGCTATTAAAGAGCCAAGCAAACATACCAGTTTTTGAAAATGTGTTTCTTTATTCTGAAAAAAATATAAGGCATTGAAATAAAATTATGTTCAGAAGTATTTGACTAAATCCAAATCGCTATTGATTTTTTTAATTGCCTCATTATCAAAACCAATTTTCCACATACTGTATTCTCACTTAGATGTTTTAACAAAATGTTTGTTGAACAATAAAGTATTTATTTATTTATTTATTTACTTAATAATATTTATTTATTTAAAATTCATCACTGTCACGTGTACACGTCCTGACTGGATAGTCCGGCTCTGTTGCCATGTACCGTAAAACAATTTCCGTGCGAAGAATTTGGGGAAGCAGTCGCTGATTTTACTTATTATATAATATTTGAGGAACAGGGTCGCCCTGTTGACCTTTTCAACATTTATGGCTTCGAGTAGTTATGCGATTTGGGGGGGGGGGGGGTGAATCGTGAAACAGTATCAAATTTTACGGGAAATGTCTGCTGTCTGGCATCAGCGTGTCACCAGGAAAAATTAACTTTATGGAACATTATCACCGAGTGTCGAACTTGTTTCAGCACTAGCTAATCTGGAAATTATTTTTTGTATTATAGTTGTTATAGTCAATGTTTTATCCGTTTGAATTTATGAACATATTTTTCTTATTTATAGTAAGTTCCTATTTATACTAAAATAATTATTGTATTTAACCTCTTGAGTCTTAAATTATTTTTAATTTTATTGGAATAGATACCAATGTATGTATTAGTAGACCTAGTAGTCATAAATGCTAGGTCTTAAAGAGACAATGTATCGGTCTCACAATTTTATTGTATATGATAGAAAAGAAATTAGATTGTTTAAAGAGTCTGATATGTTTTATCTTTAACAATTTCCTTTGCTTCACTAACGAAGGTTGACAGTCTATGAAATTTTCTTACCGACTGCTGTTTGAAAGATGTTTTTAGAGTAGATTAGGTTTGAGGAAGAGTTTAGTGAGATTTAAGAAAAAGAAGAGAACTATACCACGATTGCCTACCTGTAAGCCTTACCACCTTACTAGTTCAGCAGCAAGCCGTAGACGCCTTTCCTCGCATGCGTGAATCATATCGGACTGGCGACTCCCACGACAATGGCTGTAGTATGCGATATAAGATGCAATGATGTTTACGGGTAGCATTAAATGATAAACAACCAAATTACGGTATACTTCCTAGCATACTCCAGGTGGGTTTGAACTTCCAATAATCTGGTCAAAATAATTATAATTTACGGTTTTGTCGCCACCCTAACTAAACTTGATTTTAAAAAATAAAAAAAAAACGTGCAGAAATGAAATGAGCTTCATTACGATGTCATCATGGCCCGCTTCTCCCTAGAACGATCATTCGGAAAAACGTATTGTTTTGCTCCACTCGCCCCCATATCAGAAATAGCGTGGCAAAATGTCGACTTGCTTTGAAGTTTTTATGCACTGTACGTCGATATGGTGCACTGTACGTTACTGTGTACACTCTAAGCCGTCCCAACGCATTCCTCGAGGATGGAATCTCGCTATTAGGGGTAGTGGAGGTCCATTTGAGTGGGAAAATTATAATAATCACACCTCTTGCCCAATCGACTTTTTTGTGTTCCTGTATTTTTGTCCGTACTAGAGTCCGTACCTTTTTTTGCATACCAGGGCCGCACTTACGTTCCGTGAAGTCGGTATAAAAAGGAATAATAAAACACAAAAAAGAACTTACCCTAACAAACTGTAAGTGATAATTGATCGGTGCACTAAATGATCGTGTCAAAGAATTGCGGTATATGCGGTTCAATATATTTTTCAGTCGAATACCGTCTGACCGTACAACTGTATAAATCAAAAATGACCTTTCTACACCGACAAAAGTAAGAGGACTATATTATTTAAGTACACCATCGGAATGATCGAATGTGCTGTATTATTGTTCAAAACATTTTGCATTTTTTTTCCGAATAGCTACGCTATGTCTGAGTATACACTAATTGTCTGTTGAATCATCCATAGTAGATAGACTATGTTAAGGAAATATTTTCAGTTTCTAACTTTATTATTGAAATTGCCAAAATACTGAATCTCTCCGATAACGCTCGAATATCGGCAGCATGTAGAATTTTGAAGAACTCGTTAACTTGTTGCAAATGTTTGCGGAATCTCTGGAAATTAAGGTCGTGATAACAATAACTTTTTTTTCGCCCTCAAAATTTTTAGTTCAATTAAATTCCAGCGTTTTTCATGTATGATGCCGCATCATTTATAATCAGCAGTACCCATTCGCCAAGTCTGAAGCAAAACACTGCGGAGACGGGACTCGGAAGGGCGGTTAACATGTAATGCACCTTCAGTACAAGTTTGAACTTATTAGAGTCATTTTAGTCATTAGAGTTTGTTCTTTGCGTTTTCGTAAACCGTTTTTTTTTCTAGTGCGTTTTAAAAATGAGTGACATTAATTCTGAGCAACGTTGTTCTATCACGTTTTGCTTCAGACTTGGATACAGCGCAACGGTTACTTTTGCAAAACTTCAACACGCCTACGGAGACAGTGTTTTTTCAAGAGCCCAGGTTTTTTTCCGCCCATTCTCAGAAGGACGAGAGTCATTTGAAGATGAACAGGGGGGGGGGGGAAAAAAAACGGGAACCCCCCCCCCAAAAAAAATTCTTTTTTTTGTCCACAGAAATTGTCCACAGAGAGTTTGTGCCTCCAGGCCAAACAGTAAATCGACAGTTTTAGGGAGAGGTGAAAAACTTGAAATACTTCGAAAAGGGTCAGTTCTTCATCAAAAACAACTGGATGTTGCATCATTACAATGCGCCTTGTCATACAGCCATTTCAGTAAACGAGTTTTTGGCCAGTAAAAACATTCCTGTAGCTCCTCAGCCTCCTTATTCATCTGTTTAGTCCTTGTGACTTTTTTCTCTTCCCAAGATTGAAAATTCACCTAAAGGAATGACATTTTGAGACTACAGAAAACATTCAAACGGCTGTAACCGACCAGCTGAAGGCTATTCCAGTATATGAGTTCCAGCACTACTAAAAGGAATGGAATAACCGTCTCCAGCGCTGTGTGGCTTCCCAAGGAAGTTGTTTTGATGGAGGCAATACTGAATTGTAATTCTACTGGAATAAAAAAACTTTAGAAATCAGTCTCATTACTTAATTTACACACCTCGCAGTGTGTGCTATTCGACTAGAACATATTAAATAAACAAAGAACACGTGATCTAACTCTAACATCGTACAATTATATGTACCACTTTATTAAATTACCAATCTGTCGTTTCATCTACAGTCACGTAGACAAACTTAATTTTATATTATTCACTCTCTCGAACACCTGCGATATAAACTTCTTGGGGGTCCATTGACTCTTCGACGACGATTGAAGAAATCTCAGGGTTTGACGATGGATACGCATCCTTGGGGCGGCTCCCATTCTCCCATTCCACTCTCGGATCGCCATTTCGTCGGAATAGTAACTATCTGAGTCACCGAACCGATAGAAAGTAAGGTGATCTTAACATAAACCTCAAACCCGTCACCACACTGTTTAACAATAAACTAGGCCTTTGAAAGTTAAGTCGGTTTTGAGAAATAAAAAAAAAATCTTTTTTCGCTGTCCCTTCTTTAACATTAACCTTATTAAGAGGTTACATGGGTTTCAAAGGCTAAAAAAGGACGTTTTTTCAATTTTTTTAATATAATAAAAAGACTTTAAACAACTTTAAGCAACATTTTCTGAAATTTTCATTTAAAGGTTTTAAAAATTTGTTGTTGGGACCTGATTTTTGGGCACCCTTGGAAAAGTATCCTTGCGGTAGACAGGATAACTCATGATAGCTTTATATGAAACCAAAAAAAAACAAATTTTCCCAATAGGAAAAGGGAAACAAAGTCTTTAACGAATCCTCGTCTACAAAGTCAATGTAGAGGACAATTTAACAATTTCCTTTTGCTCCACTTACGAAAGTCTACATTACATTTCTTTACCAAATAGAACCTAAAAGATTATATTTTGGGCCACTCCTCGCTAATACTATATTCTTGTAACTTTATTCGTCTTGCCCCACTCGCCCCCATATCGGAAACAGCTAGGCAAAAAAGTCGACTTCCTTTGAAGATTTTTTATGCGCTCTACGTCGGTTTGGTGAACTGTACGTTACCGTCTACCCTTAAAGCCTCGACAACGACCCGTCTCGACGCATTCCTCGAGGATGGCATCCCGCGATAAGAGGTCCTACGCCGTCCTCGACGAGCGACAGCGTGCGGCGGCCATTAACGCTTCCCGATGATTGCGGTTCATGTGTGCGGATGATCGGATATGCTGATTACGTGACAACTCTCTTCATAAGCGGATGGCGTTTCCGTTTGTGCAGACGGCGGATCGATTCTTGGCAATTTCACGCCCGTCCGAGAAACATCTAGCAGTAGCGAGAGCGTACTCCGCGCAGTGGCGTGCGCCTCGCGAGAACTAAAGGGCAGGAGTTGCACTGGCACAAAATAGCATAAGTTCAACAAAATTTCACCTCAAGGCTTTACCAATTTAAACGTATATTTTTTATTAAGTTCAAGCCTAAAATTGTTGTTTTGCATCTGGTGTTTGACAGACTTCGAACTGTCAGCTAGACCAAATTAAAGAGCCATAAATAAAACGTCATCGAATCTGCCTATGAACGAGGGAGATGGAATGATGAACGGTCACGGTAATGCTGCTCGAAACGAAAGTTTGTTGTCAAACTTTTGAAGTGGCTGTCAGAATTGTAAAATAAATATTAGAATTTAATTAATGAAGAACACAGGCGTATTTCGCTTGAAATTTATTTTAGAAATGATAGTACAATCACTGAAAACTACAGGGTGGGGAAAAAGTATGGAAACACCTAGGAATTCCGCGAAATTGGATATAAAACGAAAAATCAAAGTCGTACCCTATGGTGACTTTCAACGAGGAGTCCAATGGTGACCTTGTATTTGACCTTGAACCTCAATATCAAGGTCATTTGAAGGTCAACTTTGTTTTTTGTAGCAACCCACCTTTTTGATACCACAATCGAAAAGAGCGGAAAATTTCACGTTCAGATATGTATTCAGATCTGAGTTCAAAGTGACCTCTATGGGTTGGACAGAGGTCAAACTACTATAATATGGAACCTCGTAGGAATTTCGCGAAATTGGTTAAAAAATTAAAAATCAAGGTCACGATTAGACTCCTTGATGAAAGTTACCTCAGGATACGACCTTGGTTTTTAATTATTTTTATTGATTCCCACGAGGTTCCATATTACAGTAGTTTGACCTCTGTCCAACCCATAGAGGTCACCTTGAACTCAGATCGGAATACATATCTGAACGTGAAATTTCCCGCTCTTTTCGATTGTGGCATCAAAGATGTGGGTTGCCATTGCAAAAAACAAAGTTGACCTTCAAAAGACCTTGACGTTAAGGTTCAAGGGCAAACCCAAGGTCACCATTGGACTCCCCGTTGAAAGTTACCATAGCGTACGACCTTGATTTTTTTTATTTCATAACCAATTTCGCTGAATTTCTAGGTGTGTCGATACTTTTTCCTCACATGGTATACGATCAAACCTCCAGGGAATTTTTTCCGGGCGCAGTTATTTATTTCGACCATTTTAGCCGGTCAATAAAATGTTTCCCAAATTTGTACCGACAAACTAGAAGCATCAATCAGAAGCAAGGAAGTGGCAGCTCCAGAGTAAGAACAGAAGAAAACGTTGAAATGGTTAGGCAAGTGATAACCGACAATCCAAGGACATTAATTATCCATCTGAGATAACCCAAGTCAATCTACCTTATACAACGTATTAATGAATTTTGAAAAATGTTTTGAAGCTCCATCCATATCGCCTGTATGAAATTCTCAAAGGGGATGAATCTCTAACAATACAGTTCTAACACTACAGTTCTTCTGGTTTATCAATTATTTTAACAATAACGATGCTGTCTTCGAAAAAGTTTTTTTTTTGCTGATGAGGCTTGGTTCTTTTGGGCTACATTAACTTTTGGAATATGAACTCCATTATATTCACAAAAAATTGGAGTGTGGGCAGCTGTAAGCATAAGGAGGATTGTTGGGTCTATTTTTAGAGAGGTACCGTTTAGAAATCTTAACACCCTCTGTACAAATGTTGCATAACGACGAATTGCAAGGAGGTTATATTCAACAAAAGAAAGCGTGCGCATACTACTAGAAAAACTAATATATAGGCGAATTTTTCGAAGATCATATAATTAGTTTGAACCCAGACCATATTTCCCCTAGATCTTGCGATTTAATGTGTGTGTGATTTTTTCTCTGACCTTATCTAAAAAATTCAATTTTTGAAACTTCCAATGGTGATAATGGAAACCCAGCAACCATTGTCAAAAAAAAGGAATTAATGGAATACTGTGGATATTGCAGTACATTATTGACTTTTTAATAAAAGCTCATGTGTGTATAAATCTGGCAGTCGTTTTTTTTCTTTAACAGTGCCTCATTTTTTTGAAAATATCCGTTTATTTTTAAGATGAAGTTTTTTATTTCTGTTTTTTATGTCCTGATAAAAGTACCCATTAGAAGATTAAAAGAATAGAAATAAGTATGTCTTTTTTGTTCGGCCAACTTTGATGAGGTTTTTTTTGGATGGTTTCTAAAATGGTGTTCACGCAACAGCACAAAACTTTTATGGTAGAGCAGTGGCAGTTGGTGATATTTCTGTTAGCCATATCTTGAAAACGACGCATGGGACCCACTTCACTTTTTAGATGATGACTATACATCTCTTACAGAAAGGATTTATAGTGAAAAAACCGGCAGCAAAGTTTGCGAACACATTTTCAAAAAAAACTGCAGAACACCCTGGGATCTCAGTAACGCTCTGTGGAATATTTGCAGTATATTTTTTTTTCATAATCTAGAAACAAATATGAGGTTTTTCGATTTGTTACAAAAAAAAATTTTTTTTCAAAAAGTTATGGCCATTTTAATTTTGGGAAACAAAATGTTCTTATAAAATTTAAATTAATTTTAATTTTATAGTCTTATAAAGTTAAACTTTACTTGTAAGTCACTTAAAAAGTTACGTTACTTATAAGTCACTGCTTTCAGTTGATAGATAGTTACGTAATGTTGTGCGACTTTACGTAATTAGTGACATATATCTCTGGAACGTGATTGTTGTTCGAGAATTAACAAAATTTTTGTTTATGAAGTACATTCACAGGGGTACATCACAGGCAATAAGCATTAAAAGTACGCGGCATTGATGCACAATCGGCCAGCCCTATTTCTTAGTTAAACATTTGTTTTACGGAGAACACAATAGTTTGCCATTTTTCACAATACGAATATTCAGGGACCTATGATAAACGAGAACATTTTTCTCGCATTTTTTTATGGTATGTGCGGTATTGCTCGCGCTTTCTCTCGAAGGTAATAAGTAATAAGTGACACAGGAATTATAAGAGAACAAACCCCACTGATCATTTAATGTTTAAAAGGTATGAACTAGAGCTCGGAGGTTAAAAATAGATCCGTGTTTTACCAGGGGCGGCTCCAGGATACCAATATTAGTTTGTTGTGAAATGTTAACAGGTCTTCCCTGTTACATATGATGGTGGACGACTGTTCCAAGACTTAAGCTCTAGCCCCTGTCAGTTAAAATAGCTGCCTGTACCAATGTGCCCCAACGAGTCACAATAGGTTACGCTGGTAGTGGTGTCCTTGGTATAACGTCCGAAAACGTTTTCCTCCGGAATGTTGCTTTCCCAAAAGCCTGCATCACATTAACTTGTTTGGCTACAACACTAGACAACACTAGAGTAACAGTTTCGGTAAAGCCCGTGCCAAACATGTGACGTGGAATTAGTATATGTCCTTGAAGCTTTCAAATGCACTTTCGCGGCTTTTTCCTCATTCAGTCTCTCAACTACTACGCTAGATATATGTTCTGTCCTTTAACATCCATTGTCGTCAAAGCAAATATTTATTTATATGGAAAGTTTAAATTTATAAGTTGGAATTTTAAATTTAAACAAAAATAAACTCTTCAAGTAAAGGGAACTGACAGAGAAATATTATATCCTTAGTTGCCAGACTGATATGTCGTTTTAAAACTGTTATAATTTATTCTCTGTCTCTTCTTCTCTTTTATTGTCTGTCTCTGTGTTTACATCAATAGGGAATCAATAAAATTATGTAGGCGGGACGCCCCGCCCATAAATTATAATGCGCACGTTTTTTTTTTTTGTTTTTAATATAATCCCTCTGGGGGGGGTTTTGGTTTTTTTTTTTTTTTTTTTTTTTTTTTTTTTTTTTTTCCCCGGCCCCCCCCCGTCCACAACAGCCGACAAGTAACAAATTTCTTGGAAACCACATTTCCTGGGCGACTTATTAGTACTGCAGGCACAATTAAATGGCCACCCAGATCCCCCGATTTATCGCCTTCTTCTTTTCTTTGGGGATATTTAAAACAATCTATTTACTGACATGAACATGAAAGACCACGAAATTTAAATGATTTACGGGCCAGAATTGTACAAGTCCTAAATAATATTTCCCCTGATGTGTTATAACGCGTAAGAACTGAGTTTTAAGATAGACTAGGTTTTTGCGAAGCACAATGGGGCGACATTTTTGAACCACTTATTCAATAGGCATTTTTTTCTTTATTTTGTATTATAACCGGGTTGATTTATATTTTTATTTTTTTTATTTTTTATAGAACTTCAATTTTATTTTCTTGCAGACCGGTTAATTAAGGAATATTTAGAATATTCCTTAATTAACCGGTAGAAAAGGAAAAAGAATAGAAAAGGAATATTTGGAATATTTGGAAATATTTGAAAATAAATACAATTATGTTCCTACACTTCTTTTAAGTGTATGGGATAATTGTAAAAGTCAGAATTACGTAAGAATTTCGTTTCACACGGCTAAGTCGATGTACACCCCCATAGCTGCGAACAAGTACTGAGTTCCACTCCACTCAAATTCGACGAAAGTCGTGTAGGCAATATCCCGCCCCACAACCTGTTAGGTCTATACGTTTCTAATAGGTGCACAAGCGTGAACCACTGTAGCATCTAACTGTCCTTGTCTGTGCTTACTGGTGTCTTTTTACTTTTTTTTTTTTCCTATATCGCCAATATGTAGTGGTGCAATTTCCTATGGTGTAGGTTTTCGTGCAATTCCGGAACGATTTGTTTATGTCATCACACAGTGTTGCCATGTAAAATCGTCTAAAAGTTGTTTCTGCAGGTAAATTAACTTCCAGTACCTTCCACTTACAGCGTTCTGGACAACTTTAATTGAAATCGGGATGATTTAATTTGGCGAATGGAATATTGCAGGCTACTGTCAATTTGACTAAATCCTAGTTAAAGTTGTCTTTGTCTGTCTCGCGCCCCTCACACCACTACTTACACGAGCTTTATGTTTGTCTGTAGCAACATGTAGCAACATCTGTTTTTACGTACCACTCAGTACATTGTCACACACGGTACAACGCAGTTCACTGCTATTAAAGGTCAGTTCCATAAAATTGTTTATCCAACGCTCCACCGTAACATGTGACGGACGCTGTCCCGACATTTTTACAAACTTATTCGACGTTTCATACACACGTATGCTAGATCGATCAGCGCAGGTTAACTAATACTAAAAAAAATACGTAAACAAAGTTGGCCGACCAAAAAAGATGTATTTCTATTTTTAATTTTAAATTTATAATCTTATTTAATTGTCAAGGTACATTGATACATTATATGATAGCCATAATATAAGACAATAATATATGACAGCCATTATTTATTTTACAACTGTGACAGTCATTTGGCAAAAGTTTGACAACGTTTCGTTTCGAGCTTCAACATAATCGCTATTTGTATTTCTCTCGTTCATAGCCATATTTGGTGACGTTTTTTATTGGATGGCTCGTTATAACAATATTCCAGTCGCGTTAAGACCGGTCCTGGAATCTATTATTAACCTACGTGCTCTAGTAGGAACTGTACAAGAGCGCAATAAAATGTGGGTCTAAAAATAAAGAGGTGCGCATTAGGTAATTTATTCTTCCTATTTATCAGGAGTTTCATAATGACAGTTGACTTTTTTATTTCTATTTTTGAATAGAATCCTCCTAACAAAAAAGTTGTACAGTCGTGGGACGCCACTGCACCACCGGTTCAGTTATCTAAACGGGAACCGAACTTCGACTAGGATCAGACCATCGTTCGGGATTATTCGACCGAAAATCAGCTGGTAAATAGCTAAATTATGTAGCGGCGGGGGAACAACCCCATTCTATTTGGGAGCCGTGATGGGGGTTTTTAAGAAAATCATCGGCAATAGAAATAATGGACCGTATATTCCGGGGTTTGCTCTGCTGGGGATAACGCATTCTCTGATTGCAGCTTTGCAGGGTGAACGCCGTCTTACAATGGCAGATACAATAACGGTTATCATCCAGAAACGTAGTCGAGATATTGGGCTACATTTATTTCACCTACATAAATTGGTCTTTTAGACAGTAGTTAATGTCGATACTTTACTTGAAACGGACACTAGACACATTCTTCGAAAAAAAATTCGCATGTAGAAATGTTGAACGTGCAAAAAACATTGTATATACAGTGTGGAACAGCCAAATGGAATAAATTCAGTAGCTCTATTATTATGCATTTCTTTAGAAAATTCTGAGACACATCAATTTCTATTTCTAAAATGACATCTTGCGACGTAAAGTGTCATCCCTAAATTCAACCCCCTTCAGGTGACAGCTATAACTCCCAAATTTTCAAATTGGATGTAGGGCCATGTGCTACTTCATTTGAAAGGTCTTTTCATTCTCTATTCAAAACTGCTACGGTTTTAAATTTTATTGCAGAAATTAACAAGAAAAAAAGATAAGTTTCTCCAGCATAGGATATTCGTTACATTAAAATAAATAATAATAAAAAATAAATGTCTGTAGTTGCCGACTATAAGACAAAAATTCCTAAATACGTACAATTTTTTGCTTGACAATCGAACGACGAAGCAACAAAAAAACAAACCTGAAATTTAAGAAGTTGGCCAATATCAGCTTTAGTGAAATTACCTAGAAACGTGTAGTTAACAGTTATCAGTGTTAAAGTTTTTGCTTTAGTTTTGGTGTTGCAATTCAGAGAGATGGTTTACTTAACAGAAACGCATAAGATAACGATTCTACAGTTGATTGGTTACGGAGATAGAGAAGCAGTTTCGGGAACGTGGACATGTACGGCAGCTAAAGAAAAATCCTCCCAATAAACTCAGTGATGATCAGAAATTGGATGTAATGCTTATGCTTGAAGAAAATCCACATACGTCGAATCGTCAAACAGCTTCACCCTGTTTAACCGGCCAAAATCGAAATTAGAAATGGTACTCTTGAGGTCTGTGTACACTTTTTCCAAAATCAAATTTTAATTATTCAATTAAAAGGATCGAATTTTGTACATTTTTGTACACCCAAAAATTATTTTTGTACACCCTTCAAAAATGAAAAAAATCAAGTGTCAAGTCGTACACAATCCTGACAATTTTGATCATATATGTAGAGTGTTTTTTGTACATTTTTGTACAACCAAGAATTACTTTTGTATACCATATTTAACCGGCCGAAATCGAACGAAATACAAAAATGGTACTCAAACTTGAGACCTATGTACACTACCAAAGACAAATTTTAAACAAGTAGTGTATGTGTACACACTCTTAAAAATGAAAACATTCAAATCTGAGACTCAATTTTGACAATTTTTGAAAACTTTGGAAAATCCATATGTTTATACGTCATCACATACAGCCATAGTACAAAGCAATATATGTATATATAATAATATATTATTACCGAAAAAAAAAAACAGTAAAGAAAGAAACCAAAATATAATAAAAATATAATACAAAAACTTTACATGAGTGTAGCAAAGTATGTATGTACAATCATATTTTATGGTAAAGAACAATTAGAAATAAAAGTGATCACAAAGGAAAAAGTCAAGTAACAAGCTAGTATATTATCATTAGGAATTACGTCAATTGTTTTCACACTGTGTACACTAGCACCACAGTCTCGCTTCCTGAGCACCAGAGCTTAAATCGTCATATAACTCCCATTTGGAGTCAGGGCGAAGGTAGTATGCCATATCGTGTCCGATCTGCTGTATCTCCTGTAAGAATGATGTCAAAACTTCGTAGGACATTTCTTTTCTAATTTTTCATATACCCTGTTTCATTTCTAAGCCGAATTATTGAATTTCTTTAAAGTGGAAAAATATGTCGGTATATCAACTTTGAGACCAAAGAAGCAAGAAAAAATACCTGGAAATGGCGACTTTCAGGATCAAGGATGCCTCCGCTTTCTTTACTATTTTTCCGTATTCAACGCATCAAACTACGGAAGAAAACACTCTCAAATCTTCGCGCCAAATTTTTTTACATTGGACTTTACTTTGCCGGCGGGTCTGGTCGAAATAGCGACCAGCGGTCTGGCTGGGGATTCCATATAAGAAATTAATTGAATTTAGTTATAAATCTCGCGTCTAATAAGGGTCCGATTTTAACCCACATTTGCCCGTCGTTTAAAGGCTACGCGAGTTATGGAACCACCCCTAAGTTACTCATTTATCTTATTTTGACCCTGATAAATGTTAGCACATACCTTGTACCTTAAGTTCAGTCATCCTGCTGAATTCGAAATAAAATATACTGATAACAAATAATATCAAAAGCAGGAGAGTCCAAGATATATTCAGTTATGCTTCATGGATTGTAACTTTGACGTTCATCAGTAAAGTTGTAAACCAAGTTTCTGAGTGTCTTGTTCTTCGTCCCACTTGAACTTACAAAATTCGCGTGGATGGTCCAGTGTGTCCCGAACTTTTTGAACCACTCTGTATAAATAAAATCTGCTTTGTGGTGGTCACTGGCAACACCACATGCATTCTTTGAGGATGCCATATTTAAGAATTCGTTCCGTGCAAAATACGAGTTTAATTCGAGAATGCGCCCCAAATCCGAAAGAAACTTACCGCCCCGCGTGGGAAAAAATAGTGACCCTCGGCCAACTTTTCTGTTTTCCTCGAGTGCGCGGAACTACCCCCGTAAAATCAAATTTATATAGAGTTCGTCCCGCTACGGCACTAATAAAATACAGTTGTTGGTAACAGTTGCCGTACGTATTCAAAACTTTTTCCCGGCTTATTGATCCGTGCCGTACGCTCGTTATAGTAAAATGCAGGGCATTATTGGATACAACGGCACTTGTACGTCAAAGTAACTGGTGGAATCCGCCGCGCTGTCGAATGCTCGTGCCTCGGAAACTTGGACTATAACAATAATTGGGATCTGGCCTCGCTGTCACCGGAAAGGGAGTAAGGACGCACTAGTCCAGTCAAATGCAACTAAATGATTTAAAATTACACAGCCCGACAAAAAAATTTTTTTTTGGAACTGCTATCGAGACAACTGTATCCCTATGTAATTTTCGATGCAGAATTCGAACCCAAAGCAAAAAAAAATCGTACACCCCCAAAATCAACCCCTAGCGCTAAAAAACACTTCCTAAGAGTCAAACTTTCTGAAGTGGGCCACTAAAAATCGACTGGTTGAATTCAATATTTTTAATTGAAGATTTGGAAAGGTTCATATCTGAAATTGATTATCCTAAATTTTTTTTTTCAAATTTTAATTTTTGCGAAAGTTATAAAAAAATGAATTTTTAGACGCTTTTTTTTTAAATGTCAATTTCTCAGCGACTAATTGATAAAAATTAACGAAAATTTAATGGCATGTACAGAATTAGTTGCAGAATCAAAAGACATATCGCACACATGGAAAAAAATTAATTTAACAATAAATAAAACAAGTACTGAGTTCCACTCCACTCAAATTCGACGAAAGGCGTGTAGGCAATATCCCGCCCCACAACCTGTTAGGTCTATACGTTTCTAATAGGTGCACAAGCGTGAACCACTGTAGCATCTAACTGTCTTTGTCTGTCCTTACTGGTGTCTTTTAACTTATTTTCTTCTACACATATATCGCCAATATGTAGTGGTGCAATTTCCTATGGTGTATGTTATTTTTATCAACTGGTATCTTTATTGCAGCAGTTTTAATCCATCCAACTGAATCAGTCATATTGAATCCCAAAAATCTGATATCATATTTACTACAATTGATTAAATTAAAAACTCTTGGTCACCATCTTGCATGTTTTAAATAAAATTTTGGTTTCATAATCAGCGATCGCAAAAACCCATGTGTACAGTTTTCAGTCCGATTTCGAGCAAATTTGAGATTTTTGTCTCCCCTACTGGATCCGCCATCTTGATTTTTTAAAATCTGACTTCAGATTTGTAAAAATCCACCCTAAAACCCCAAAATAATGTTGTTTGAACAAAGACGGGCAACTTTTTTTCTGAGCCAGTATACTGGATTTCCCGTCCTCTAAAAAGTTAATTACTCGCACGTCAAAAGCCACAGATCCGTATTTCGATCTTATTAAATTTTGTAAGTGTGACATATTTGATGACGAATAACACTGAAACAGAATACTATTCAATTTTTATTTGAAAATTATTTTGTAGGTATAATTCCATCGTTTCCGAGTTATTTGTAAAATTATGTAAAAGATGTATCAAATCTAATCACTCTCATGAGACTGTATGAGACACCAATATACACGGTGGAGACTTTAACTGGAATATATTCGCTAGCGGGGTGGTGAATGATTTTTCAAAAAAATTCCCGAGACACTTCAACTTTTAAATGTATTTACCTACATTTTGCAAGTAATGTGAAAAACATAGCCCTTCAGGGGTGGCTGAAACCACCCTCGACATGATTTTTTCAAATGCAACCCTATGGCTTGTGACCCCTCATTGTAAAGCTGGTGGAAAGAGGAATTCAACGCACTGATCAAATTTTAATTTTTAGTATGTTTGTAGGGTTGAATACAATTAAAACGTAATTTTATAGTTTAATTTATTTTTAACGCAACAATTTCGTACTCAAAATGTGTGTTGTTTAGTTTTGGAATGTAAACCTTACTTTTCATATGTCCCCACAAAAAATGCCAAGCAATTTTTTGCCACAACTGATATTTGTTATTTTTTTGTAGTGTTTTTACACGGCCACAAAGAGTAATTTAGTTTGTATGCTGTATTCAGAGTTTGAAACGAAGTGTTATTTCAAATTGGTGAAAATGTCTTATTTAACTGAATCACTAAAAATCGAAATTTTGATGATGATTGGATATGGTGATAGGGCGCGAACTCAATGCGAAGTTGTTCGCTTGTTTCGAGAAACGCATCCTGACTTGCCACCACTAAATCAAGGTACCATTAGTAAAATTGAGGCACAATATCTAGAGATGGGTCATGTCAGGAAAGTACCGAGTAAGAGGCAGGCGGTTGTTGATGACGACACGAAGTTGAATTTATTGCTTGCTCTAGAAGAAAATCCAATCACTCCAGCCCGTCAACTGGCCCGTGATAATAATCTTAATCACAAAACAGTTTTAAAAATACTTAAATATGAGAAAAAACGCCCATATAAAATGCAAGCTGTTCAAGAGCTACTTGAAGATGATCCAGATCGACGAGTGGAATTTTGCGATTTATTGATGACTTGTATTGATCAAAACCAATTATCTTTAGAGTGGATAGTTTTCTCTGACGAGGCTACTTTTACATTAAATGGGCACGTAAATCGCCAAAATTGTCGTTACTGGGCGGAAGAGAACCCCCATTGGATGAGGGAACTTCATACTCAGCGCCCACAGAAAACTAATGTGTGGGCCGGAATAATACAAGATAGAATTGTAGGACCATTTTTCTTTGATGACACTCTTAATGGAAAGATACTTGCGTTTACTCCAGCACGAACTAATGCCAGTGCTATGTCATTTATTTCCAAACCCCTTAAACCCTAACTTGACCGACAAGAGGTTATGGTTTCAGCAAGATGGGGCCCCACCACACTATGCTGCCATTGTTCGTCAGTATCTGGACAGAATTTTTCCCGGTAGGGAGGCCTATTGGGAGGCGAGGTAATATTGAATGGCCAGCAAGATCTCCAGATCTTACACCACTGGATTTCTTTTTATGGGGACATCTTAAAAGTAGGGTTTACATTCAGAAACCCAACAACATAGCAGATCTGCAGGAAAGGATAAGAGAGGAAATCGGAAAAATAACACCGCAAATGTTGCATAATGTAAGGGACGAAACCTACCACAGACTGGGATGCTGCCAACAAGTGAATGGTGCACATTTTGAACAATTGTTACGTTGAAAATAAATTTGATTTTTAAATTGTTTTAATTGTATGCAACCCTACAAACATACTAAAAATTAAAATTTGATCAGTGCGTTGGATTCCTCTTTCCACCAGCTTTACAATGAGGGGTCACAAGCCATAGGGTTGCATTTGAAAAAATCATGTCGAGGGTGGTTTCAGCCACCTTTGAAGGGCTATATTTTTCATATTACTTGCAAAATGTAAGTAAATAAATTTTAAGGTGACGTGTCTCGGGAATTTTTTGAAAAATCATTCACCACCCCGATAGCGAATATATTCCAGTTAAAGTCTCCACCGTGTACATGTTTTATCTTATCTGAACGACCTTACGATCAGAAGAAGTTACCAGTTTCGTCGAAAAAACGGACACCCTGTAGACAAGCTTTTGTTAATAAATATGAAAATTTCTTTAAACCATCCTCGTATTTCACACAGCCTCTTCTCACTATATTCACCAAGGAATCGCCGTAATCTGATGCGTGCTTATTCACACTCTAAATTCAAACTTTTTTTTCAGCGTCCCCTAAGAATACACCGCAACAAAAATAATAACGTGTATGTGCTACGGAATAGCGGAATGCAAAATTGCAAAGGCGACGACTTCAAGGGTACACCACAACGTATAAAGCCGCAGAATATTAACGTATGCGAGATGCCGATATCAAACGCCAGCGTACTTCTGCAGTGTTCGCTTCCAAAACCCGACACAACACCTCGGGCTTACGGTTTTTTTATATGCCGCTCGCTTTCTTTTTACGTAGCGTCTACAACTTGTGCGATCCTAACTAATCTGCTCGTCAAAATTAGCGTAACACTTTTCAGACTAGCGCCATTTGCGTTCTATTCGAAATAAGAGAATTGAGGTTTTTAATTTTCGGTAGCCTATAGAGTTGATTTTAATGACGGATCGTCGTCCACACCATGGAGATTGGTGATATTTCAGTTAGCCATATCTTTAAAACGACGCATGGGACCCACTTCTCTTTTTTAGGTGATGACTATACACCTCTTACAAAAAGGATTTATAGTAAAAAAACTGTCAGCAAAGTTTTCGAAACAAATTTCAAAAACACTGGAGCACTCCCTGGGTTTTCAGTAACGCTCTGTGGAATATTTGCAGTATATTTTTTTCATAATCTAGAAACAAATATAAGGAGAGGTTTTTCGATTTGTTACAAAATATTTTTTTTTCAAAAAGCCATTTTAATTTTATAGGAACATTTTGTTTCCCAAAATTAAAATGGCCATAACTTTTTGAAAAAAAAATATTTTGTAACAAATCGAAAAACCTCTCCTTATATTTGTTTCTAGATTATGAAAAAAATATACTGCAAATATTCCACAGAGCGTTACTGAGATCCCAGGGTGTTCTGCAGTTTTTTTTGAAAATTTTTTCGCAAACTTTGCTGACAGTTTTTTCAGTATAAATAAAAAAAAGTACTTCTGTAAGAGGTGTATAGTTATCACCTAAACAGTGATGTGAGTCCCATGCGTCGTTTTCAAGATATGGCTAACTGAAATATCACCAACGGCCACTGGTCCACACATCTAACGGCAACGAAATGTTGAAATTAGACCTACAAGATCGACTAAGAAGGACGCTGACGGGTAAAACCTCCATCTCGGCACACATTAAGACTTCCTCTATAATTTCTGCGTATTTTGTCGCTGTCCCGTCTATTCAAGCTATTACCAGACCCCCCTAAGCCACCTGTATGCATTTACACAGGTTTTTGCGTGGTTTGACCTCTGTTGGGGGAATTTCATTAATCCTAATGCTGCCTAATACATTGGTGTGGGGTGCTACAACTTACTTTCACCATTTGACTCAACTCAACTCAAGCACCCCTCCAGGCCACACCCACAACGACCCCCCCCCCACTCACCCCCCTCTGATTCCGTCCCTGTAGAAGACTGCGTGGAATGTCGTTTTGTCCCGAATTCATGTCATAGTATTACTTAAAGGCTGTCGAAGTTGGCGGAATACACCGCGGAGTGCCGATTGAGCGCCAAAGCACGTCTTGACACGTGGGGTGACTCTGGTGGGGTGAAAACTTTCCTGAGGATGCATGAACTCTTTTTGGCACACCCCGAGTAGTCCGTCTCCTTCAAATCCTCTTTTGCGTCTCATCACAATTTTCTTTTGACCACCTCCAAAGCATTTTTGAGTGAATGAAAATTCCTAAAAGATGAATCGCTGGGTAGGCGAAACCTTTCTTTGCGCTTTAGCCCAATCAACGGGGAGAAAACCGGTCACTAATTGTTATCAGCAAACAAAAAAATATGGTCGTATAGAGAAGAGAATTCTAAGAAAGATAGCGTTTTTTGCGACTCGTGTTTTAATGGCGAACATAACCAAAAAAATTCGCAAAAAGTAAAAAAAGCGGTTTTTTGCAAATAAAAAAAAGCTTCAAGTCCTACACAAGAAAGTTAAATTAGAAAGTTGTAGGTCTTAAAAATGCGCGTCGAATGAAATGTGAACCAAAAAAAATCGGTTCATAAATATTTGAGAAAAATTTAAAAAAACGTCAAAAATCCAATCGTATGAATTCCAATTTTGTGTGAACAGACTTCTTGTTAACTACAAATATAGCCCAAGACAAGCGGAAAATGATCCTTTTTTCAAAAAACAGAAACGATCATGAGCTCATTTTATTCGCGAAGACTTGTACTTTCATGCTATTAAAAAACCAAATCGCTTTTATTTAATTTTTGCATAGAAAAATGCGTTGTAAAATTGTATCATTTTTTTGGAACCGGTTTTTTTTCGAATAACTTTTTTAATTTTGGTTTTACATTTTTGGATTGCATATTTGAAAACTGGCCTTCAAAACACGCGTTTTTTAAAAAAAATGAAGGTCCTACGACCTCAGGGAGCCGGGATAATTTTTTTTTTAAGCGGAGGAATAGATAATTTTGCGAGCGCGATGGATTGAAATCGTGTTTACTCCGGAAGCGGAGTGTCCGTCCACTCTCTCGCCGTGTGTTGGCTATGCTGTATATTAATAAAAACATAAAATACATTAAGGGGGACTTCTTCCTTGGAACACCATTTTTTAGGTGCTCACATTTTATTTATTTTTTTTGCGAAAATGAATCGAAATGAAGCAATCGAAATGCGTTTTATTTCTTTTTTTTATTTATTTAACGTACTCATTACAAAGGGAATTTTTTATAGCAAAAATTCAAAATGACGGCTGCCATAGCTCTCCGAAAAAGGGCATCCAAATAGCAGGGGGCAAATGGCTGCCACTTCTGACCGCCCCTGGTTAATCTGAATCACAAATTCGAAGGATATTATTAATCAGTATCCCTTTGGTCATAGAATGACGGGAGGGTTTTTCGTTTAGTGCAAAATTAAGAAAATGGCGGCAATTTGAAAAAAAAAACTCGATTTTCAACGTATTTTTTTCGTACAAAAAATTGATAATAAATGCAAAAATTAATTTATCGAAAAAATGGCCTGTCATTCTATGAAGACATATTTTCTGAGTATGTTTACCAAATTTCATGTTGATTGGTTAATTACAGCGGTCAGAAAAGTGACAGCCATTTTCAAAAACGTGTTTTCGAGAAAAACGCGTTTAAAGATTTCAAATGATTTTACTGCTGTACTTTCGCAAACAATTATGTCAACTTAATTTATGCGAAATAATTTGAAATATTTTTTTTTAAGAAAGTTTCAGTCTTTGAGATCTATTTCGTGTAAAATTGAAGTCAATCGGACGTATACAGCTCTGTCAGGAATTAAAAAAATTATCTCGGCTCCCTGAGGTCGTAGGACCTTCATTTTTTTTAAAATACGTGTTTTGAATGCCAATTTTCAAATATGCAACGGCCAAAAAATATAAAACCAAAATTAAAAAAAATATTCGAAAATAAACGGTTCTAAAAAAAAAAATTCTAAAATTTTACAACGCATTTTTTTATGCAAAAAATGAAATAAAAGCGATTTGGTTTTTTAATAGCATGAAAGTACAAGTCTTCGTGAATAAAATGAGCCCATGATTGTTTCTGTACGATCATTTTTGCCTGTGTAAAAGCTGATTTTTGAAAACGTCTTTTTTTTAAATCGGTGTAACTCGAAAAAATAAAACTTTTTTGAATTATGAAAAAAGGATCATTTTCCGCTTGTCTTGGGCTATATTTGTAGTTAAAAAGATGTATGCTCAAACAAAATTGGAATTTATACAGCAAAAAAATACGAAAACGCGATTTTTGACGTTTTTACATTTTTGTCAAATGTTTATGAACCGATTTTTTTTCGTTCACATCTCGTTCGACGCGCATTTTTAAGACCTACAATTTTCTAATTTAACTTTCTTGTGTAGGACTTGAAGCTTTTTTTTATTTGCAAAAAAACGTTTTTTTGACTTTTGCGAATTTTTTTTGTTATGTTCGCCATTAAAACACGAGTCGCAAAAAAACGCTATCTTTCTTAGAATTTTTCTCTCTATACGACCATATTTTTTGTTTGCTGATAACAATTAGTGACCAATTTACATGGGGGCTTTCGCTCATTGATTGGACTACTTGTGTGAATCAGCAATCGCCAAAGTACGCGCGACAAGTGTTCACTGTGACTTGGGCTCATGAACCCTGACTGAGTTAGCACCTGCGAGATACCACACAAACAGAACCTTTTTCCACTAATTTTACAAGCGAGAACATGTTTGGGTGGCCTACCTCGCAGGCGCTAACCAGTCGAGGCTTCATGAGCCCAAGTCACAGTGAACGGTTGTCGCGGGTATCAAGCATCTCTCACGAATTTTGCGATTGTCGATTAACACAAGTGCAAAGGAAGGTTATGTCTATCCAAGAAGCCTTCTTTCAGGAATTTTTCCCCCCACTCAAAAAAATTTTGGAGGGGAGTAAAAAAAGGAGGACGATGGGACGCAGAAGGGGATTTGAAGGAGATCAACGATTCGAGGTGGGCCGAAAAGGGTTCAAGCATCCTCAGAAAGGTTTTCAGAGTCACTCCTCGCATCAAGACCTGCTTACAACCTCACAGCGCGTAAAATTTTCAGGGGGGTGAATTGGAGATGGAATATCACATTCGGCCGTTCACAGTGGGTCCCGTCAACTTCAAGAGCCTTTAAGTAATGCCATGACATGAATTCGAGGCAGATAGACATCCCAATCAGCCCTCTACAGAAGAGGAACCAGAGGGGTGGGTGGGGATCCGAGCAGGTGTGGCTTGGAGGCCTTGGGTTGTTAAAGGATGACAGCGAGTTGTGGCACCCCACACCAATTTATTAGCCAGCATTAAGATCAATGGATCTGCCCAACAGAGGTCAAACCACGCAAAACCCTGAGTAAATGCAAAGGGGTGGCTTAGGGGGTCTGGAAATGGGTTGAAGAAATAAGACCGCGACCAAATACACAGAACTTATTCAGAAGGTCTTAAAGTGTACCGGGATAAGGTTTTTACCCGACACCGTCCCTCTTAGTCGATCCTGTATATCTCTGAAATTGCTGTCAAAATCTTGCGAATTCAAATTTCGACATGTGGTTGCTTTTTGGAGTGTGGACGGTGAACCGTTTAAATCATAACATAGCGCCTAAAAACCGCAAGCCTCTGACTCGAATAGAACGCAAATGGCGCTAATCTAAAAAGTGTTACGCTAATTTTGACGAGACACATCACATTTTAATATTGTTCCGTCATGAAAACTCGAGAAAATTTTCAAGAACATTCCGACGTGATGTACTAATCATACCCCATGTTTGTAACATACCTGCTAATTTACAACGGAACACGATGGTGACTAACTTTCGATGGAGCACAGAACATTAAAGCTGTATAAAAGTACAGATTCAGTTTTACGAAAATCCCAAAGCGAACCATAGCTACCTATCGCCCACCCCTTGCTACGTTTTGCGAGGTAAATACACTACACTTCCCTAATAACTGAATCGCTAGGCGGAAAGAGGGGAATAGTTCCAAGTTATGTATTTTTAGGTAGAATTAAAAATGTATATGGATGATGTAGGAGGATTATAAATATTCTTGTTTTGTATTAATCTTTTTGTGATAATATGTAAACGTGAAAAGTGAGGGAATTGTTGCCCTTTTCGACTCAAGTCTTCGATCTTCGTCATTTCTGGTATAATCAGTCATTCGTGTTGAACGACTTATATAACTTATATCTATATATCATTTAGATATAAGCTTAAAAAGTATCTTCTCTTTAAATATTTAAATATATGTATTTACAGATATCTGTCTGTAAATAAAAACGTCGTGTCAAAAAACTATAAAGTGTGTGTTGAAAAATCATTTTTATTACAAAATTAGATCGCTACCATAATATTCAGTCTTCCTCGTTCTTTATCTAAGTATGCTTATACCAACACTGCACCGATTGGACCATTTACCAGTCGAAAAAAAAGATTTCGCAAATCCATCAGTAAATTTTGATGCGGTTTTCCTTCCCATTCCATTCCTTTCCATTCCATCCATCCTTCCAATTGAAAAGTAAGATAACGATGGTGAATTATTCTTTAGTTTACTTTGAGTGACCAAACACTTTTTGGCATCTTTCTTAAAACTTGTCACAATCCTTAAAGATTATGACGTCACAATTTAATAATTCCCATGCGCAATGAGTGTAAGACGGTATTGCCGGAATAGTTTTCTTTTTTGCCTAACTAATCAGCTAGCAGTATAAATGTAAAATAAGTCAATTTTATTCGTTCAAGATACTCAAGATTCAAGATAAAGTCGTTCAAGTACTCGTGTACACAAAATAAATAAAATAGCTAAGAAAATTCAATATAAGCGTTACACCACATGATGGTCTCTCAACAATTAATTACTGTGCCACTGTTTTTGAAACGTCGGTTGGTATCTATTTGTGTATTGTACCATTAAAAATTAAAATACTCTTATAATGAATCAGTATTGTTGTGTACCTCGTGTTCGTCCTGGATTAAAAGGTACACCTATTTAACATTCCATATATTTCCTAGAAAATCAAAGAACATCAAGTTTCCCCGTGTTGTATAAGTTTGGCAAACAGGAATGCATAAATACACCCAAGTCTTGAATATTAAACACAAAACGTAGATAGGAAGTTAGTTAGTAAATATACGAGAGTCTGTTTTCCGTTTTCTTCATTTTACTGAGGGTGATTATTTTTACCCATTGAAGTTTTAGTATTTTAAGGTTAATGAAAAGATAATTATAATCCTTGTATATTGCAGCCAAGGATTAAAAAAAGCGGAAGATATTGAAAAAAAACTGCAAAGAATCCGTTAAGTCTGAAAAAAGTAATGATAAACGACTGACGAAATATCTAATACTAACATCCTTTTTTTTTTCAAAAGAAACAACTGCAAATTATTTAGTTTAGGGAAAATTAAAATGCTCATTTAAAGGACAGTACAAATTGCATTGTATGTAATTATTCTTATTATTCTACTAATTATTTTTATCTTAATAGTTCAGATATCTCTAGTTTGGTCAAATGTGGACTTACAGATACAGAACTCTTCGAATAAAGAAAAAATTTGCAGTGGAAGATTAAACATACTCAGTTTGATGTCTGATATTCTACTTTTTACGTTTTGGAAAAATTAAAAAGCTCATTTAAAGGGCAGTACAAATTGCATTGTAATTATTCTTATTATTCTACTAATTTTTGGCTTAATAGTTCAGATATCTCTAGTTTGGTCAAATATGGACTTAGAGATACAGAACTCTTGGAATAAAGAAAAAAATCGCAGTGGAAGATTGAACATACTCATTTTGATGTCTAACATTCTACTTAAAAATATAATTAATATGTTAAACAAATTCGTAAAAAAACACCTTACCTTATAGGAAATGGTTTACTTTTTCAAAATAAACCTATCCAACCTAAAAACGTACCTTATTTATTCTTATCTTATTTCTATCAAAACTAAAAATCAAAAGAAAATAATACAATTATGTCAACGACTTATTAACAAGCTTAAAATTCATAATACTCACACAAAAAAAAAAACATAAAACTACCAGTTTTCAAATTGATACTATAAAAACTTTCTCAATTATTGAGAAATTTCAGAATAATGTTTAAACATTGAACACGCTGTATCTCTTAAACCAGCAACATTGGTATAAGGCATGTTGAGTTCAATCATATTATTTGTATGTCTAGTATCTCCAGCTTAGTGTTAACCCATTTTTCCTGACTCGCCCTGTATATTTTATAACAAATGGTGGTTTAAGGTAAAAAATAATAAAATGCTAGACAAAAATCATAAAATACTGCAACCAATTTAACATAATCACATTACACACAACGTAACAACAAAGAATTATTGTAATGACACAATAATTAGTTCCAAAATATTCCGCATTGGCGCTGGTTCCATTTATGAGTACGTTGCAATTTATTTTTTAAATAAATTTTCACATATTCCCTTGGTTTGCAGTCGTGATTATTCGCCCTGTAGTGTTCTGCGCGGCTCCATGTTAGGACCTCATTTTTTTTATTTGCATAAATGATACAGAATTGATTTGAACTGACTCTACATGCTGGTGTAAGGGTATTTTGTGGCATTGAATGTCTTCAAGATCCCCTTAGACTAGTTTGTTGCTAATTTATTATGTGCTCTCCATCGCGTTCTATTGCAATTAATAGGGATGCCGCGCAAACGTGAAATACGATTTGCATTTCAAATACGGAATTTTTGAGAAACATTTTAAGAAAATAATTTTGAATCCTCTTATTTCTGTATTGTCTTTACCGCAACATAAAAATAACACAGCCCCACAAAAAAAAATGGAACTGCTATGGAGCCAACTGTATCCCTATGTAATTTTCGACGTTGAATCCGAATCCGAAGTCAAAAAAAAATCGTACACCCCCAAAATCAACCCCTAGCGCTGAAAAACACTCCCTAAACAGGGTAAAATTGACATAACGATTCACGAATAGTCTTAAATCTCAAGAAACATGTGAAAGCACTTGATAAAAAAGGCGAATGCTTCAAATATTTGAAGCTAAAATTTCCTGAAATTTCTGACGCAAAATTAAATGCGGGAACTTTCGATGGACCGCAGATTCGAAAAGTTATGAAAGATGATATTTTCATAACTAAACTGAATCAAGTTTGATAAAAATGCTTTCACCAAGATATATACGAAATGGAAAAAATGTACCAAGGAAGATGGGACAACACATGATGGCAGATTTCTGTTGGTCCTTAAAAAGAGAAACGTCTGAAAAGCATAAACGGCAGTCGATCAGAAGATCATTCGAAAACAAATCCAAAAGATATTACAAAAGAATAAATTTAATTGAATTAAGACTACGGGTAAATTTTTGCTACTCCATGATACGGGTACCTACTTTTCAAGTAAGTTGTCAAAGATACTTCTTAAATAAGAAAATGCAGATGTTTTGAGCTTTTCTAAAAGGTACTGCAACTATTTTTTGAATGTCTTGTTATGTGAGGAGTAATTTTCACCCTCTCATGGGAATGTCACTGAATGACTTTGATGCAATGCAAGTATTCACCTCCAAACTGCAGTACTGCATTCCTTTAGCCAATTTTTTTGCCCGCTGACAAAATTTTTTCCCCGATTTGACTTATAATTTAAATTTAGGGGTGTTTTCCGCCACTCCATAGGGATATATTTTGAGCATCGCATCGGAACTAATGCAGTTACTCACTTTTTCCAAAAAAAACTGGGCATCATAAGCTTTTTTTTGCAATCACTGCATTTTTTTAGTTTCCTGTTGTATGAGGGGTAGTTTTCACCCACTCATGGGAGTGATTTTCAATGGAAAGTAGTGTTAACTCTGCATTTCTGCGTTATATACTTGAATGTTTATATTTAATTAGAATTATTGAGATTTAAGACTATTCGTGAAGCGTTAAGTCATTTCTACACTGTTTAGGGAGTGTTTTTTTATCGCTAGGGGTTGATTTTGGTGGTGCACGATTTTTTTTGACTTCGGATTCGGATTCAGCGTCGAAAATTACATAGGGATACAGTTGTCTCGATAGCAGTTCCAATTTTTTTTGTGGGGCTGTGTAATCATTTTTTTGTTATACACCGCGGAACAGCGGATTGCAAAATCGCAAAGGCGTTGCCTTCAAAGGTACACCAGAACGTATAAAATCGCGGAATATGATCTTTGCGAGATGTCGATATCAAACGCTGTCCTTGTACCGGGTTCGAGTTCGCTTTGCCATCATTGCGGAGCAGCCTTATTGCAAAGAGAAATATTCAGTGGCCGCGGGGCTCTTGGAATTTTTTGAGCCTCGGATATCTCCTGGCAAGAACGCCATATTTTATTACCATATAATTTTCAGACTTCGCTGTGAACTGGAAAACCTGGAGATACCTGAATCTTAAACGTCGCGTCGCACAGTGGGTTAGAATCGGAAAATCCTGGCCAAAAATCGAGAAAGGTAGAAAATTTGTCAAACCATACCGAATTTGTTTTTTGGGCCGCTGATTTCGAATTTGTACTTTATATTTCAAAAAAAAACAAAATGGCGGCACGAAAGTAACCACTTTTTGCGATAAAAGTAACTTTTAAAAATCCAAATTAGAGTATTCATATTTTCTGTAAATAAGATTTCAATTTAATACTCTCCTCGAAAGGGAACCAAAATGGCGGACCGGCAGCAACCATTTCTTCGCGATAAAAGGTACTTTTAAGATTTTAATCTAACTCCCTGAAGAAATGGATGGCCAAAAGTAAGAACTTTTTGGAACCTACAATTGCACGCAACGTGTCTTCAGTTAAGTTACATTAGGTTATTAAAATTATTTTGTGTTAAAAATTGATCGCAGAGAACCTCAGTTAAGTTGGATTAAGTTAACTGGTATAAAATAAAAAATATATATTTCACGGAACATTGAGACACCCTATATTTCTCCTTCCACTGGTCAATAGTGTACACCAGGTATATACATTCCCCCCTTGGTTGGGACTTACTATTGTATCGGGGATGAACACCTGCATTGACGCAGGTACAGTTAGAATTGCCCCGAGAAAGCTCTATTGGACGCGCCTTTCTATTTTTGCATTTTTCACTGAAATAAGCAGTTTCAAGTAGGCAATTTTTCTGAATTTCTTATTCCACTAATATTGCCCACATGTTAAAGTGATGTGTGTGCCCACATGTGAATAAGTGTTAGAACTCTGTATATACAAACTATTTTCCCAATTTTCTTTCGCTACCTTAACATGCGCGTTTGTATTATAAGCGCAGAGTTAACATTTATTTTCCATAATAAGAAATACAAAAAATTGAATTTCAATACATATATAATATTTTACATACGTTCACGAGTAGCCTCCATTTTTTTAAGTCGGAAATACACCTTGTGGTAACAAAAATTCACAACACACGAACGTTGAGTATTTCGGGACCGATTCTCGTACCGTTACGCACTCGAAGGTGGCCAACTTCCGACCGAAGTAGAACGGCAGGTATAAAACCTAGCTAGCTATCGTTTCAGTATTACACGCAGGAAACCCTGCTTCACAAAGCTATATGAATTAAAACAGCATATAACGAACTTGGTTTTTCGATTTTTGGCCAGGATTTTCCGATTCTAACCCACTGTGCGTCGTCAGTTCATGGGCGATTTTAAATTTCCCAAAAGATAAAGGGATATTCCTTCCCATTAGAGAGGTGCAGTTGTGCCAATTTTGAGGAGCGTTACAGTAGAGACCAGTGGCGGCCGGTGGAATTTGACATGCTCGTATTTTCCTAAGCAGGCATAGGATCCACACCATAATTTAAGGGGTCGTTACTAGACCTAAGTAAAAAGCTATAATGGCAAAAATCTTCAGGGAAAACTTTTTTATCAGAATCACCGAGTAAATACAAAGTTTTGTTATACTTGTGATTTTCTTGACATTTTGAGATCCGTAAAAGTCGTATTTTTTAAGTGCATATTTCTGGCCCCTCTATACCCACACCACTGTCCGTGCATAGAAAGTTATCACGAACGAAAGTTTCGCGGGAACTCATGACTCTGTAATACACTTTCTCCATAAGACATCAAGCTATTCCGACAGCGACTTGCTGGCGCGGCGGTGTAAACGAGTGTACAGATTCGCCGAGAGTATAAAAAATATCTAGATTCCAATATCCATCAAAAAATATACCTGGTGCGGTTAGAAAAGTGGAATTTTGGTTCGATTTGTGCATAATATTATGCGAATGTAGCCTTGCGTGAAACGTGGTCGACAATATTTACTTTAGACGTTTTTTTTTGCCTTTTGCGTCAGCTAAAGGTATAGAAATAGTAGTAACACATGTATTGTCCTCTATAGATGTAAAAAATAATAATGTACTGATGTTAGTGACAACAAAATACTATTAGTAATACAAACAACTGTGCGAAATTCGTGTTCGAAATTGTGTTTTCCTATGTCCATGTAAACTATATTGAATTTGCACCTTTAACTTCAGTAGATGTGGATCGATCATTTTTGTTCTGCAACAAAATGTACAAGCCACATCGCTCATGTTTAACGTTAATAAATGCAGAAAGACTACTGGTCGTGACAACGTACTCTCAAACAATGAGAACAGTCGGTATTTCTGAGTGACATAACACATTTTTACTCCTGTTTTTTTGATCTCTCATATGTCATCTTCCGTCAATAACATGACGGATTACGAGGCCTGCCCTGCGTTGCAGCACACGTTCGGAACCGTAACTATGGTCAGAACCGATCAGTTAATTGAAGTCTAGTCTCCTCCGTGATAAATCAAATGTTCATCGCCAACCGTCGCGTTCTATTGTAAATAAACACAACGCCTCGCGGATGTGGAGTATGATTCGCATATCAAGTATGAAATAGTCTTTAAACGTTTCAGTGCAGTTTCTAAAATAGCCCTTCGTATCGAAAGTGAGCATACGCACCGGAACCGAACGCTGACTCCAATCCGTTATTATTTTCCTTCCATCAGCCGGCACGAAATTTAATCATTCGCCGACAAATCGAAGATATGTATTTCCAAACGCCGGCGGCGCTTCCCAAAAGCGATTTCCAAATGGATTTTTATTCCCATGAATCGCAAAGGATCTCCTCTCCTCATGTATATTTATAGAACACTATCGCGCATAAAGGCGAACGGCGGAATGGCAGAGATATATTCTCGTTGCTTATTATACTTATGAGGCTCGGAGAGGACAAGTTGTATCGAAAGTTATGAATGCATTAGGGCCTACGGGACGTGTTCGATTTTATCCTATTTGGGGCGCTAGGGGGCGCGCGACGCCGCTTCTTTTCTTCGCGTCCGGCCGATAAGATAGCGCGATTCCATAGAGTTACGGAAAGCTGCGTATACAAAATTACTTTCTTTTGTAACCGACTTACACGCGAAAAGCGGTGAAATGTTCAAGTTCTTAGCCGATATTTTCTACAAGAATCGATGAATTATTACCCATATCTAAATGTCCTAATATACCTGAAGAAATTTTATGGTTTCAACAAGTTAGTGCACCGCCATATTATTACAAACCTGTACAGATACACGAGATGAGTAAATTACTTAGCAACACTGCGGAGACGGGACTTGGAAGGGCGGTAGGTTAACATGTATAATAATTAAAGACAGGATCAGTTTTGTGCAGAACTAACAGTACAGGGTGGGCTTAGGGAACCAGTCAGTGTTGTGCAGAGGAGATAGATCCTAGGCCCCGAGTAAAGGCCCGGTATTTTTAGTCCCATATAAGTCATATACCATTTCGGTTCCATCCAATCGGTTTTAACCGCGAGTAAAAGTAACTCTAACTTTAACTAAGAAGTGGTTGACGTTACTTATACCATGTATACTCGTGACTTACTCGTTACTGTACTCGCCATAGGCTCACCCGAATTTGTCAAATGTTTTGTGTTGTTAAATGCATTTTAATATGAAAACAGTAAAGTACTTTGAAAAGGCACTTAAACCCCGTTCCTCATAAATGCGAATGGCAAAAGACGATATTTTACACGTGACCATGTTTCACAGAACATAAATAGTTTAGTGGACCTTCCTCACCAAAGCGGATTTCGTCTGTAATCTATCTAACTTTTATTAACTAGCTTTCCGTGTTTTGACAATTATATGTATGTAGGTTATTTAGAGTTGAAAACATTTCAAAAATTAACTAAAATGCAAAATAGGTATACTTAGCATAGTAAAAAGATAAAACAATCACCAGAAGTTTACGTCATCTCAGTTTTGAAATGATTTAGACCAATCACATTCAACGCGCAAAAGATAAATGCAATTCGTCGTTTTGAGGACCAAGGTTTACTCATGCGACAATGAACCGCATTATTTGCATTACTCTGCAAGATAAGCTTTCTGAAAACGACATATTTTTATTAAAAGTTCAAATCTATAGAAATTGGTAAACACATAGAAATATTAGAAGACGTAACATTCAATACATGTAAAATTAGATAAACAACTAAAATATTTAAATGTATGTACTCGTAGGAGGTTTCTGATCTATAAACTGGTAAATATGTAGAGTAGTTTTAAACGTAGAAGGTCCCAGTGGTCTGACGTATGACGTCACATAATGGATAATTTCAAGCATTGGCTCTAATAGATTCATTAGCTCAAAATTCATTTACCATGCAATACGACACACAGTACATGATGGGGCCTTCTGGGCTGGGATCTGTTAAATATCTCTGCATATATCGAGGTTCTATGAAATTATATGTATTTCCGAAACGATTCCGAGCCGGACCTGTTTCTAAAAACAGTAGGTGTTCCGACTCCTATAGTGGCTCAAACATGTCGGGACTATTCACGTTAGCATGAAGCGATGTACTTAAATAGACCGGCAGAAAAGAACTCGAAAGCCAAGGGTGATAAACTTTACACCTGTTTCTATGTACAAAAGTTTCTGTTTCTTTTTTTCTAGTGCATTTTAAAAATGAGTGACATGGAATTTTGAGCAACGATGTGCTATCAGGTTTTGCTTCAGACTTGGACACAGCGCAACGCATACTTTTGTAAAACTTCAACACGCTTACCGAGACAGTGTTTTTTCAAGAGCCCAAGTTTTTCGGTGGTTTAAGGCATTCTCAGAAGGAAGATAGTCGATTGAAGATGAATCACGCAGCGGAAGGCGTTCATCTTCAAGAACCGATGAAAATGATCGAATACGGGATCTTGTGCGTTCAGATCGTCGGTAGACGACAAGAATAATCGAAGAAGAGTTAAATTTGAGTCATACCATTGTTCATCAGATTTTGACTAATGAATTGGGGATGAGAAAAATGTGCGCAAAAATGGTTCAAAAACCCTGAGAGAAAGGCGTCTTGACTTTTCGGAATCGATTGAAAACGATCCCATTTTATGTACCGTGTCATTACTGGTGATGACACTTGGGTGTTTGAGTACGACTCGGAAACCAAGCGACAAAACATGGAATGGCACACTTCAAACTCTCAATATCCAAAAAACAAGAATGAACAAGGCGAAGATCAAATGCATGATTTGCTTTTTTTGATAGCCAGGGAATTGTCCATAAACAGTTTGTGCCTCCAGGCCAAACACTAAATCAACGCTTTTACAGAGAGGTTCTTGAAAAACTTCGAAAAAGAGTCATGCGTATGAGACCAAACGTCAATAACAACTGGATGTTGCATCACAATGCGCCTTGTCACACAGCCATTTCAGTAAACGAGTTTTTAGTCAGTAAAAATATTCCTGTGTCTTCTCAGCCTCCTTATTCACCTGACTTTAGACCTTGTGACTTTTTTCTCTTCCCGAGATTGAAAAATCACCTCGCGGAACGTCATTTTGGGACCATAGAAAACATTCAAACGGCTGTAACCGACCACCTAAAGGTTATTCCAGTATATGAGTTGTTCCCTCCACTCCCGTTATGAGTTACTCCACTGCTATGAGGAATGGAAGAACCTTCTCCAGCGCTGTGTGGCTTCCCAAGGAAGTTATTTTGAAGGAGACAATAAATTGTAATTCTGTTCGAATAAAAAAAAAATAAAAAGGAATCAGTCTCATTACTTAAATTACACACCTCGTATATCAGATTTTTTTCAACAGATTGATCGGTAACGAAGAGCTCATAACATAAGCGTGGCCTTTAAGATCTACAAATCTTACCCCATTAGATTACACAGGCACACAAAATAAAAAATGTTGTCTCTACCAGAGACCAGACCATATTATTCCATGTTTTGGACGTATCTGAATCCGAGATCTGGGGTCCATTTAACATCATCAGGTCAGAATTTGTCCATATACTAAAAAAACACGTCAAAATAGCTACCCTTTTTGTTGATAAAAAATAGAAACCCGTCCACATAGTCATACGAGTCACTCAATCTAGATATGAGGTCAAGAATTACGCCTAACCTCAATACAGACGAACCTAACATCAAAAAAAAATTCTTAAAACCACCAAAATAAGCGGATGGTATATTCTAAAAATGTAAACCGTAGCTTAATGGTGACATATGTTGCGAGAGAGAGACAATTTAACTCAGATTTAGTCAAAATGACGGTAGCGTGTAATATTCCATTCGTAAAATTAGATCACCACAACAATAGTAGAGTTCAGACAATTTGTCCCGAACGCTGCGAGTGGAAAGTACGGCGAAGTTACACTGCCTGCAGAAACAACTCAGACGAATATATAGCGACACTGTGTGAGGACATAAAAAAATCGGAACTGCACGATAAACCTATAGGCCAGTCAATAGAGCTTTTTGACATGCCACGATTGATACCTGAAATCCGACTACGGGATTTTTTTCACTAATTTGTTATTAAAAAAAAAGTGCAACTATTTCCTAGTCCAATTCATATACGTTTTCATCTAAGGACTGAACTTAAAAGTATCCCGTAGTCGGATTTCAGGTATCAATCGTGTCATAAACTCACCCCTTTTCGAGCTCTATTGACTGGCGTAATATGGATTAGTATTGACGAAGCAACTATGTTAGTAATCTTGACTTTCCCACGTTGTGTCATATTGTGGATTTATTTACAGGCAAAGAGGTGGATGTCTCTGAACAAGATATAAATGTGTCCTTACAAAACTTTACTTATTTTAAATATGTTGCAGTTACGTCTGTAGACGTTGAACGCTCTTTTTCATCTTATAAGTGAATTTTAAATGACAGGCGCCAGAGCTTAACTCCTGAACATATGGAACAGTTGCTAATAATTTATGGAAACTTGAATAGCAGTCTGTGTTATAGCGTCGTTTACCGTGAGTATGCAAGTTCCGTGTCTTGTGATTATGATTCCTTTGTCGATTAGTTGGGCTGCAACAATCACCCCATATGTACGAGGGTTTGACCTGTAAGGTATAACCTGTTTAATATTTCATAACGTTACTGATATATATCCTGGAGCCACCGCTGGTAAAGTAGACATCTATTATTAACCTCCACCTCTACTTATAACAATAATAGTAAGCATAAATGTTCTTGCATACTGCTTAACTATAAACATTATCAGGAGACACCCTGTGTTGCGCGTATTTCATACATATTAATTCCTAGTACATTACAATGTATTGTTTTCTTATAAATCCAATATTCACACAATAAATCATATACAAATACGTACTGAACCAGATAAATCGTCGAAATATCGGTAACCAATGGTTTTCGTACTCGACGAAGAAAAAGGAAAACGTTATACGAATAAATAGAAGGGATAGAATCTTGTATTTATGTAAATAAAAAAACACGCCGAGAAAACTCTGCAGACGCCCGAAAAAAGTTAAATAACGTTTTGAACAGCCTAAACAAGTAGAGCTCGCGACGATTACTTCGGTAACTGAATTTGCAACTTTTAATGTGGGAAAGATTTTATTTTAGCTACATATGTGCTACTCGCCTGAGGCCGTAGATCCTATTATGGAGCACTGAGAAACAAGCAAAAATAGTTGTTTTTTTCACAAAAGTGATTATAATTAATCTGGCGAATATTGTATCTCCACAGACTTTTATAACATGTAAATATGAAGAATGACTGCGGATGAGACTTTCGACATTCGCTAAGGAGGAAAACTACTCTAGAGTTCGAAAAATAGAGCAAACTTTGGGAATTTTTTTCAAAGAAACTAAAGAACAAATCGAAAATCAGTAAAAAAGGTCTTAAAGCTATTATACAATTATTGAAGTGTGTTTGGTAAATTTTTTCAGAGCTGCACAAAACAAAATGACGGGTTTTCAGTATATTTCCCTAGGCATCTTTTTTTGTGGCAGCGTGGCCGGACCAATAACTCCTGCAAATTTAAAGATACTGTCATGAGCCAAAAAAATTTAGTATGGTATAGAGACATCCAGAAAAAAACTTCATCAACTCTGGCTATGAACGAGAGAGATAGAAATAGCGGTCATGTCTAAGCTTTTCGGTTATATCAAACTTTTGACAAGTGACTGTCACAATTTGTAAAATAATCAATAGCTGTCATATGATGTGACAGTTTTGACAAGTAAATAAGGTTATAAATTCGAATAAGAATAGAAATACGTCTTTTTTTCTTGGCCAACTTGGATGACTCTATATTAGGTTCGACAATACGCACAATTTTTTTTAAATTGAGTTTTGCAAAAATGGCGTGTTTTTGAAAAGAAAGTTCGAAAAAAACGAAAAATCACTATCAAAAAATCCCACGTAATGTCAAAAAGAAAGTAGTCAAGCCAAGCGAACAAAAATTGTGCGAGATATCGGTCCGGCCGACTTGAAATTTGTTGTTCCGAAAAAAAAAAACAAGGTAGTAAAACAAGTACTGAAAAAGCGAAAGATCATAGCGAAAGCGAAAGTCAATATACCTTTACTCTGCAATGCCTGCATCATACAATTTCGCCTCTTTTGCAAGTGTTTCAGCCGATTTTTATGTATGGCCATTATGTATTATTATTATAGCCATGGTCTCTAATATGTCCATTATTGATGCAAATCCATCGTTGTAAATACGATATACCGAATTCGCTATATTCTGTTTTAATTCATATAGCTTTGTGAAACAGGGTTTCCTGCATGTAATACTGAAACGACAGCTACCTAGGTTTTATACCTGCCATTCTACTTCAGTCGGAAGTTGTCCACCTTCGAGTGCGTAGCGGTACGAGAATCAGTCCCGAAATACTCAACGTTCGTGTGTTGTGAATTTTTGTTACCACAAGGTGTATTTCCGACTTAAAAAAATGGAGGCTACTCTTGAAGATATGTAAAATATTATCTATGCATTGAAATTCAAATTTTTGATTTCTAATTATGGAAAATAAATGTTAACTCTGCACTTATAATACAAACGCGCATGTTAGAGAGAGTGAAAGAAAAGTAAGAAAATAGTTTGTACCTACAGCGTTCTAACACTAATTCACAATTTAACATGTGGGAAATATTAGTGGAATAAGAAATTCATAAGAATTGGCTGCTATAAACTGCTCATTTCATTGAAAAATGCAAAAATAGAAGGGCGCGTCCAATAGAGCGTTCTCGGGGCAATTCTAACTGTACCTGCGTCAAAGCAGGTGTTCATCCCCAATACAATAGTAAGTCTCAACCAAGGGGGAAATGTATATACCTGGTGTACACTATTGACTAGTGGAAGGAGAAATATAGGGTGTCTCAATGTTCCGTGAAATATAATTTTTTATTTTATACTAGTTAACTTAATCCAACTTAACTGAGGTTCTCTGCGATCAATTTTTAACACAAAATAATTTTAGTAACCTAATGTAACTTAACTGAAGACACGTTGCGTGCAATTGTAGGTTCCAAAAGTTCTTAATTTTGGCCCTCCATTTCTTCAGGGAGTTAGATTAAAATCTTATTAATGAAAAATATAAATAATCTTACCTATTCGAATCAAAATATGTAGCTTTAAGAAAATTTTACTTCCGGTTCTCCACCTGTTTTAGTTGAAATTATACAAGCAGAAAATATCAATGCTCTAATTTTGATCATAATAAGTACCTTTTATCGAAAAAAATGGTTACATGCGGTTGCTGCCGGTCCGCCATTTTGTTTCCCTTTCGAGGAGAGTATTAAATTGAAATCTTATTTACAGAAAATATGAATACTCTCTCTCTCTATAGTTTGACAAATTTTCTACCTTTCTCGATTTTTAGCCAGGATTTTCCGATTCTAACCCACTGTGCGACGCCCAACTTTTATTTTTCTTATACCTTCTGTTTTTTTGTTTCAGATATCGATTTGATTGGTCTTATCTATACAGAGCTGCGTCGCGATGCTCACTTTTTATACAGCCACTTTTATTTTTTTGTTACAGAAATAGATTTGGCGGCGTCTCTTTGGCAGCAAAGATGACGAACATTTATTTATCATCTTTCCACCTGAAGTATGTTGAAGCTTAAAGATAATATATTAGTACAGTATAGGAAAGCATAGTAGAAAATTTGCATTACCTCCATATTCGTATACAGCATGTACGAATAACATGTGCGAATTTAAACCGAAACCCCTGTGAAAATTACAAATAATTAAAAGCTTTGGACAATTAACCTTAAGTATGCATTAGTTACTACAGCAATTTATATTGTTTTTGGTAATATAATGTTTACTAATTAATATTGTTACGATTGTGAAGTACATTAGTGACAGCTAATGACAGTTATTACATTTTGTAGTTTAAGTATTAGTTAAGTCTATTTAGTTTATGCACTACTTACATAGTTAGTAAAGAACTGCATAGAATGACAGATGAACATTCTAGACCAGGTAAAAATTATAAATAGCCGTGTTGTTCCTAAGTTAAAAGTTAGTTGTGGTGCGAATGTTGTAGAGTTGTAATCGCAGAGTTGAAAACCGTTAATAAAAGTATTTCAAGTGGAAAGTTGAATTATTGAAAAAGAAAAGCAGAACATTTTGGTGATAGAATTAAGGCGGTGGGATAATTAAGACGACGCTAGAGCTGTGGGGGAATTGGGCATCTACAGCGCTTTTTGCAGAGCCAGGTCAAGGTCCCAGTCAAGAGCTAACTCACGAGATCGACAACCGGAGAAGAGATCAAGATCCAGGAACTCAAATGAAGAAAAGTGAAGAGAAGAAATTAGAATTCTACATCAAATATAAGTAGCGACAAAAGTCCTGAATACTTGGATAAATTCTGTTATTTCGTCATTGACACTGGTGCCACAAGAATTATTCTTCGGCCCGACGTTCTGTCAAAACCATCAATCGAACTATCTAAACATGTAAAATTGGAAACAGCTACAGGAGAACTGATTCCTGTATGTACATGGTGAACTTAATGTAACAATTCAACTGGGTTCGAAAATCGTGTATCACCGAGTTTTAGCAGCTGATATCCGAGACGACTGCATTAGGACTAGACATATTGAGAAAAATGGTTTTGTCGTGGATATTAAAAACATAATTATAAAAATTCAACATAAGAAAATAGTTATGGCCCCCAAACTACAAAACTTAATAACTGTCATTAGATGTCACTAATACCACTTATCACGCCGGTGACAATAATTGTGAAGTGACATTAGTGACAGCTAATGACAGTTATTAAGTTGTGCAGTGTATGTATTAAGTCTATTTAATTTATTAAAAAAGGGGAAAATTCTAACAATACAAAAGTTACACCCTCTCACACCTTACATAACTTTTCTTGTCATATAAGTGTTGTCAAATTTTATGTTTGTCTGGCTTTCGCTTTTCGAGAAATCTCCTGTCCGGAATGTCGTGGGCCACCCTGTATATTGCTGGAAAGGACCACACATCCAGTACGGAATTTTGGAAACTGTCGATTTTGTTGGTACTGTATATGTAATTGTGCATAATCTCCTATAGTTGTATTATGAATACGAATGTATAGATGTCACACTCTAACAAGTGTTTTATCAAGATGATAAACTATGGGAAAATGACTTATATAAAAGTTTGGACTTTGGAGACCATCAAATGGTGAATTATAGTTTGATATTGAAGGTTATTTTCAAGATCATTTGAAAATCAACACCTGTTTTTGAAATATGAACCCCTAATATCAATTCCAGATTCCGAAAAAGCGGAAAACTGCACCCTGCACAATAGGTGGAAAGCACCATCTCAAGTACAGGGTGAATAAGGCACTGCTGGACCATGGGCACATGGGGATTTTCAGTTAGGAGTTTATGAACTATAACATACCGCAATACCAGCCATATCGACAGGTTTCCAAAATTCCATAAGCAGCATGTGTGGTCCCTTTAAGTGAAACATTTAGAATTAGGGTTAATCAAATGTTCCATTCTGTCTTCAACGGTGTCAGTCCAAAACCATAAATGGTAAGTGATAAACATAAATTAAATATTACGTAAAAAAATTGGACGTTTTCCATGAAACACCGAACTACTATACTTTTCTCGACGCGCGTTTCGCCAACTAGAAACTAGCGTCGAGAAAAGTATAGTAGTTCGGTGTTTCGTGGAAAACGTCCAGTTTTTTTTTTTTACGCAAGAAGGTTCCAGTACCCACTCCAGGATAAATATTACGTAATAAAGGACCATCCAAAGAAACGTAATCAAATCTAGCTATGAACGAGAGATATAGAAATAGCGGTCATGTAGAAGCTTGAAATGAAACTTTGTTGTTGTTAAACTTTTGAAGTTTCTGTCAGAATTAAATAAATAATATAAATAATAAAATAAATAATGGAATTCATTTTTAATGAAGAACGTGTTTCATTTTAATGAAGATGCGTGTTTCATTTGAAATATATTTTAGAAATGGCAGTGAATCAATGGAAACTGGATATATTGGATGAGAGCTGCATATGAGGACTTTGGCGAAGTCTTTCCAATTCGTTTCGACCATTTTATCCGGTCAGTAAAACGTTTCCCACATTTGTATCGGCAAACTGGAAGCGTCAATGAGAAACAAGGCAGTAGCAGATCAAAAATAAGGACAGAAGAAAATGTTGACATGGTTAGGCAAGTGTTAACCGATAATTCAAGAACATAAATTAGTGATATGAGCCAACAAATGAATCTGCCCTATACAACGTGTCAATGAAAAATGATTTGGTGCTCCATCCATATCGTCTGCAATCCACACATGAAATTCTTAAATTGCATGAAACTCTAAGATTACAATTCTGCCAATGGTTTATTAACCATTTTAACAATAATGATGCTGCTTCGAAAACGTTTTTTTTACTAATAATGATGCTTGGTTCCATCTTTCGGGCTACGTTACCTCTCAGAAAATGAGACTTTGGAGTGCAGACAATCTTCACTTTTACATATAATAAAACCTTTTTGTACAAATGTTGCATGACGACGAATTGCTCCATATTCTATAAGATGGAGCTCGTGCGTATACTACTAGGGAAACAATTTATTATATACGGGTATTTTTTTGAAGATCGCATAATTAGTTGCGATGTGTGACAATGCCTTGACAATTCAATGAGGTTATAAACCATACTTTAGAGAGGTTGAATAAACTTAAGATTAAGAATAGTTTCTTTTTTTACTCGGCCAGCTTTGACGACTTTTTTATGGTTCGATATATTCTCGTAATATCAATATTCTGCAAATGTTCATTTCAGTTTAATTGAACATACATATGTAGGTGCTACCTATAGACCTGAATTAAATTTCTTACATAATACTTCTTACATAAAATGGTTTAAAATGGACATCGTGATTTTTACATTTCAGCGTTTTTTTTTTCAGTGTGTAAACTTAGTTTTCTCCGAAAAACGGAATGAATCCCGGCCACCTTCTTGCATCGGACCTTTCAATTACTAAGTGATATCAAACGAGTGGAAGAAGAGAAGGACCCGTTTCATGGTCTACAAACAATCGAGTTCCATCTGAGACCAACGCCGGGAGGCAAAAAACCGCTAGACAAAAAGTCGGCCTATAAAAAGTATTGGAAATACTCGGATTACTTCTCGTCAGCGGGGCCGGCATGTCATTGGTAATAAAAAATTCAACTGACTGACGCGAAATGTTTGCTCTCTTCGGATTTTCAGCCGCGAGGCTGTGAAGCAACAGGAACCGGAATCAGCGGCGCACAATGGTACGAAATGCATAAAACGTGATCGAAAGTCAAATTTTCGAGTTTATCAAAATGTTTTGAAATTTTTACCCTATAATCTTATACTATTTAGCTATTATTTGAACCATATATTTTTACCCAGAAGCTTTTTAAATTTTTTTATAGGTTTTTCAATATCTAGTATGAAAACTATAAAATATTATTATTATAACGCAAATATTTTTAATATTTATAAAATGTATAAAAGTAAGTTTTTTAAATATATTTGTTTGCGCCACTATGAATGATCTATTGCTTAAGAGATGGCGCTACCGGTACATGTTCCTATTCAGGGTTTTTTTGTACAAGAAGTAGTAAAATAAAAAAAATATATATACATATAGAAATAGATAGAAATTAGATCGGAACGCGCACCAAAAGATATCACGTTAGAGAAAATTCGGCGTTTTTGTGGAGTTTTCCTTTACCCCCCTGGTACCTTTTCCATAGCACTCCATAAATAACCGAAATTCTGGTAATCGAGATCCACTCTACTAAGTGGTAAGTAGTTCTTTTCTTTTATTCGCATTATCATACAGTCCATTGCGTAGTTTATAGTTGTAACTTACATAAAAATTTGGTTCAGTTCGAGCCGGATTAGGCGAAATTTCTTAGCTTTTTCATAATAGTTATTGGGTTTTAGTTTATTATCATTTATTTTAGTGGCATAAACATTCCATAGTTTAGTTTAGCAGTTATTTGTAGTTGAATTCTTTAAAATTCTAATTTCTTATTTTTTGTTATTGGTTGGTAGAGGACATACAGATTTAGTATTGTAGTGGTATTTACATATATAGCCATACTTTCAATACGTTAATTATATTTGGGTAATTAGTATTATGGCCGAGCTAGCTAAAAAACAGCAACGCCTAAAAACATTGATTGCAAAAAAAGCAACAGTACTTTTCTCGTTTTCAACGAATGTATGATAGTAGTAAACGCACGGAAGAACCGGCTCAGTTAGATTATTTTCGTATTAGATATGAAACTTTAGAAGAATCGAAAACGGCATTTTTAGAAGTCATAGATCAAATACAAGCTGTAGAATACGAAATAAATTCTGATTATGTCCCTTGTTTTCAGAGTTTAGACGCTTTTGATGAATTGTATTGTCATATTAAAATTGCAGCAAGGAGAATTTTGAAAAATGATGATTCCACAAATATGTCCGTCAATCGAGGTATTCCTAAATTACCAAAATTACAAATTCCAAATTTTAGCGGAAATATAAAAGACTGGCCAACCTATATTGAATGTTTCAATAGTTTGATACATCATAACGGAAATTTAAGTGATGTTGATAGGGTGCATTATTTGATTGGGAGCCTCAGTGGCGCAGCGCTGTCTGTTTGTTCGGGTGTGCCCCCGACTGGAGAAAATTACAGAATAATTTATCAGACGTTAGTCGACAAATATTCGGATAAACGCGCTACGGCTAATTATTATTTAGATCAAATTATTAATTTTAGACAAGCGCAAACAGAAACTGCAACCAGCTTAAACGCTTTTTTAGAAAAAATTCGATGTGGCCGTAAAATCGTTACAAAAATTGCAAATAAGTGAATTAGATGATTACATTTTGGCGTACTTGGCCCTCTCCAAACTTAACCCTGAAACACAACGTCTTTTCGAAAATGCTCATAGAAAAACTGAGATGCCCTCTTACACTGATATTGTAACATTTGTTAAGGAACAAGCAAAAATTTGTATTCGTAGTCCTAACAAAAAATTAAATAGTTCTTTGGATAGTAAAAATGATAAACCAAAACAAACCCATTCATTTCTGGTGCAAAATAATTTATCTCGTCAAAATAAATGCTACGTTTGCAAAAATAATGTTCACCCTATTACGGAGTGTTCTAAATTTCTCGGTATGTGACCATTAGATAGATATACTTTTATTAGAAACAACCATTTTTGCCTGAACTGTTTAGGATCACACAAAGTCATAAACTGTCAAAGTAGTTTTAATTGCAGGACTTGTAAATTGCGTCATCATACACTGTTACATTTTAAGAAATCTAGTAAAACTCCTAACAAAACTGAAAATGATATAGCCGGTGTTGATAGTATAGCTAGGGCGTCCGGATATAATTCATCTAATATTCCTGGAGATTCGCAAGAGATGAACCCGAGTAATGAGGTTGCGTCAACTTCAAACGTACAGAGTGTAGCAAATTATTGTTCTGTGAATGCTAAGTCTCATAATGAGGATTCTAATAAAATGGTCTTGTTGTCCACTGTAAAAGTAAATATACCCGATATTTCTGGAAAATTATATATTGCTAGATGCTTGTTAGACAGTTGCAGTCAAGCAAATTTTTTGACTTTAGATTTTTGTAAACGCTTAAACTTAAAAATTTCTAAGTGTTATAGAGAAGTACAGGGCATTGGCTCATTATGTAGTAAAATATATGGCTGTTCTAAAATTATGATAGTTTCGCGAATAGATCCTAGTAAAAAATATTCTGTTGAAGTTTTAGTAGTGGACAAAATTACAAGTAGATTGCCTCAAGTTGAAATTGATTTTAAAACTCTGTCACACCTTACAGACGTTCCTTTAGCTGATGATACGTTTTATAAACCAAATCAAATCGATGGGATAATTGGGGCCGAACTTTATCCTTACTTAATTGGCCAAGGTCGTGTTACTGGTGCTTCAGAAGCTCCGGTTGCAATAGAGACTAGTTTAGGATATGTTGTGATGGGATCCGTACATATGACGGAGTCACCGTCAACTTCTCTTAGTTTTTGTAGTACAGTAGATCCGTCTCTAGATAATTTAGTAAAACGTTTCTGGGAAACAGAAGATGTTTCTTCCTCATCGGTAGCTAATCCAGATGATGTTGCGTGCGAAGCAATTTTCGAAAAAACATTTAGTCGCGATAAGTCCGGGCGTTATACAGTCACTCTTCCGTTTCAATATGACCCAACGAATTTAGGTGACTCCTATAAAATGGCCGAACGTAGATTTTTAGCTTTAGAAAAGAAACTCCTTACTAATCAAAATTTTAGGGAACAATATATAGAAATTATTCGAGATTATTTGCGGCAAGGTCACATGACAAAATTACATCAAACCGATTGTCCATCGCCCGTATATTATATACCTCATCACGCTATATATAAACCAGATTCTAGTAGTACTCCTATTAGAATAGTATTTGATGCTAGTGCTAAAACTGATTCTTCTTACTCACTGAACGATTTGTTGTACACTGGACCTAAGTTGCAAACGGATGTGGTTACAATGTTTCTTCATTTTAGATTATTTTCAATAGCTTTTATTGCTGATTTACGTCAAATGTATCGGCAAATTCTGGTAAATAAAAAATTTCGATGTTTTCAACGAATTCTTTGGAGAACTCATCCAAACGAACCTTTAGCCACGTACGAACTCAATACTGTTTCATTTGGAATTAAATCTTCTCCATTTTTAGCTTTGAGAACAGTCCGCCAGTTGGCTAATGATGAACAATCTTCTCTTGGCCTTGCTGCAGAAGTGGTAAAGCACCATATGTATATGGATGATTTAATTACTAGTTCTGCTACAGTAGATCAAGCTATTATTTTGTACAAAGAATTAATAGAGCTTTTTCATCGAGGTGGGTTTGAATTAGTTAAATGGGCTACCAATTCTGAGAAACTTTTGGAACAAATTCCACAACAATATCGGTCATCTTCGACAGTTAGTTTCGACATACATTTCTTAAAGGTATTAGGTCTTCAGTGGCAGCCAAAGGATGATATATTATCTTTTTCTTTAGATATTACTGAAAAGAGATGTTCCAAAAGAAATATTCTATCTACAGTGGCTCGTTGTTTTGATCCATTAGGATTTTTGTCTCCTGTCACATTAAAGGCAAAATTACTAATTAAACAAATGTGGATATTAAAATTGGACTGGGATGAATCTCCTCCCGATGATATAGTTCAGTGGTGGAATGAATTCCAAACTTCTTTACCCCTTTTAACTAATTTTAGTATTCCTAGACATGTTGGGGCATTTGATAACTGCATCGCAAGTCTTATTGGATTTGCCGATGCTTGTAAGACTTCCTATGGGGCTGTAGTATATGTTAGAATAAAATCCCCAACATGCGTTAGTACTAGTCTTTTGTATGCTAAAACTAAAGTGTCTCCTTTAAAGGTGCTCTCCATACCTCGTTTAGAATTGCTTGCTTGCCATTTGTTAGCTAAATTACTTTCATTTGTAGAAAAGACATACTGCAATGTTTTAAATATTGAAAATATTATCGCTCTGTCGGACTCCACTGTAGCACTTAGTTGGTTGAACTCTCCCCCTTACCGATGGACCACTTTCGTGGCCAATAGGGTATCAAAAATTCAAGAGCTAATTTCTCCTAAAAACTGGTTTCATGTGAATGGTAAAGAAAATATTAGCGACTGTTTGTCTAGGAGGTTTGTCACCATCTAGTTTCATTCAAAATCATCTATGGTTATCTGGTCCTTTGTGGCTAAAAGACGACTTTTCTTGTTGGCCTATTAATCCAGTTAAAGAATATTTTACCAAATTAGAGGAAAAACCTATTTCCATGGTAACTTTAACCAAGGAAGTCCATGCTTTTTATTTGTTGGCAGATCGATGTTCCTCATGGTTAAAATTATTGCATTCGGTAGTTTATGTACTCCGTTTTCTCAAATTATTACCTAAACATTCAATGTTCTTAGCAGATGATTTATTAAAGGCAGAAATGTTCGTTTTAAAGGCAATACAAAATGTTCACTTTTCTTCTGAAATAAAAATGTTAAAAACTAGTGGTAATCCTTGTTCGTCGTCTTTGAAACCTTTACGTCCTTTCCTACATGAAGGCCTCCTCCTTAGAGTCGGTGGCCGTCTAGTAAATTCGCATTTGGGATTTGATGCTCAGCATCCGATTTTACTCCCAAAACATGACCGCTTCGTAGATTTATTAATTGATCATTATCATTGTAGTAACCTACATACTGGACCACATCTCGTTTTGTCATTACTTCGTCAGAAGTATTGGATTTTATCCGCTCGCAATGTTGTAAGACATCGGATTAAGAAATGCAATGTTTGTTTCAAATTAAATCCAAAACCCCAAATTCCACTGATGGGAGATCTTCCTGCTTTTAGAGTACAAGAATCTAAGGCTTTTTTTACACAGTGGTGTAGATTATTGTGGACCATTTCAAATTATACCCTACCGAAAAAGGGGTGTGCGATCACAAAAGGCATATATTGCTGTCTTTGTTTGTGTTGTAACTAAAGCCATTCACTTTGAATTAGTGTCAGACTTGTCGACTGAAAATTTTCTAGCAGCTTTCAAACGATTCGTATCTCGTCGAGGTCTTGTTACGAATATGTATTCAGATTGTGGTACTAATTTCATAGGGGCAAAAAATTACCTTGATGATCTGTATTCTTTTGTTGGCTCAAACGATTTTAATAATAATGTAGCCCTGGAACTCGCTAATAGAGGAATCAATTGGAAATTAAATCCCCCATATACCCCTCATTTTGGAGGATTATGGGAAAGTAATGTACGCAGTTTAAAAACGCATTTATTGAGAGTTATTGGTCAACAGCTATTAACATACGAAGAAATGAATACTTTATTAACTCAAATAGAAGCACTTTTGAATTCTAGACCTCTATGTGTTCTTAGTTCAGATCCGGCAGAACCTCTAGCCTTGACGCCAGCTCACTTTTTAACTTTGACTCCTCTGAAACAGTTACCTTCACAAGATCTTACTCAAGAAAATCCTAATAGATTAGACCGTTTTCAAATGATAGATAGAATGATTCAAGATTATTGGAAACGTTGGCGTCTTGAGTATTTAACGAGCCTTCAGGCTAGACAGCGCTGGGTTACTCCGGCTACTCCGATCAAATGCGGCACTATAGTTTTATTAGAACTCCCTAACAGTCCTCCACTTCGTTGGCCATTAGGTATTATAATTGAAACTTTTCCGGGTAAAGATGGACAAGTTAGGGTGGTTTCAGTAAAAACAAAATCTGGAACCTATAAGAGACCCGTAGTCAAGGTTTGTCCCTTACCAACACAATAACCAAATTTGCCTTAATATTTTTTTTTTGTATGTTTTTTCTTTATTTTTTTTTATTTTTCTTTTATGTTAATCATCGTTGAATTAGTAGATTTAGTAATTGTAGTTTAGCTAGTAAATGTAATTGCTGAAATGCTTCAGGTCGGGGGGAATGTTTGCGCCACTATGAATGATCTATTGCTTAAGAGATGGCGCTACCGGTACATGTTCCTATTCAGGGTTTTTTGTACAAGAAGTAGTAAAATAAAAAAAATATATATATACATATAGAAATAGATAGAAATTAGATCGGAACGCGCACCAAAAGATATCACGTTAGAGAAAATTCGGCATTTTTGTGGAGTTTTCCTTTACCCCCTGGTACCTTTTCCATAGCACTCCATAAATAACCGAAATTCTGGTAATCGAGATCCACTCTACTAAGTGGTAAGTAGTTCTTTTCTTTTATTCGCATTATCATACAGTCCATTGCGTAGTTTATAGTTGTAACTTACAATATTAGTACTTTTAAATTAGTTATTATGTGTAAATAAATTATTTATAACCTAAAAAACTTACAGTTTCTTTAATTCCTTCTACGAAATAAACGAATCCATCCGAATCAATGCAATCACTATGCAATCAATATATAATATGAAGTGCAACAAAAAAAAAAGTAGCTTGAGTTTTTCTGCATCCACCTGCCCTTTTTTAAATAATAGCAATTTTTCTCTTCAAAAAACAAGCGCGCCGAGCGCCAGGGCACAATGAACGCGATGAGCGCAAACAAGTGTGAACGGATAAAATAAACGCAAACAAATAATAGCAAACAAAGGACAAATAAATGTTTTAATTGCATCATTAATATATAAAAATTTAATTAATATTTTGTTTTCTACGTTGAAATAATCTTTATATTATATTCACAATTTCCAAGCCGTTTTACTTGCATATTTTTCACGAATATTTTTCTTTTAGGAACCTACGCGTTTTAACTTTGTTTTCTAGCTATCAACAATAGCTAAAATCTTAAAAATTATTTCGTCTTCTGAGAGCGTTGAAAGAAAGGTAGTGTTTGTAGAGTAGCGAGATTAGACAGTTAACAGAGTGATTAGACATATATTTCGACTTGGCTTTTATTCAGACATTAATTACGATTATAACTTTTATTAAGAACTGTTTTACTGGTGTGATTCTTGAATCAAGTGAATCAGTGTTGTGTTAGGATTATTATTAATTAATTGAATGTTAGATTATCTAATGTTTTAAATAAATTGACAATTGGTTTAATTTCTGTTTTACTCACAATTAGTATTATATTCATTATTTTTTTTATTTATTACTACTACTTTACTACTATTTTAATTATTAATTATTACTATTATTGTTATTATTATTGTTTTTAACTTGATTAAAATGGTTTTATATGTAAATTACTTTTAATATAAATTAAATAAAATTTTTATTTTTTTAAATTTTTAAATGATATTATTAATTTTTAATTTTGTTAAAAAATTAAAATTTTGTTATTAAATGTCTTTCTAAAAAATACCTATTAACATAAATAAGTGATAAAATAACAATAATAAAAATGACATGTGTATCGTATCGTATCTAAAAATATCGTTTATTTGTTTTTCTGACAGAGTATCACAATGTAATTAAAAAAACCGTATGAATTTCGATTCTTCTTTTTTTTGTCTTGTCTCGAAGAACTCGAGGTCAACAAAATATTTTGATTTATATACATAGAATAGACACAAGTTTGAGCTTATTAGAGTCATTTGTTTGTTCTTTGTGACTGTTTTTCGTAAATCCGTTTTTTCTAGTGCGTTTTAAAAATTATTGACATTAATTTTGAGCAACGGTGTGCTATCAAGTTTTGCTTCAGACTTCAAACTTCAACAAAACACAAAAAACAAACTTCAACAGGCCTACGGAGACACTATTTTTTCAAGACACCAGGTTCTTGGATGTTTTAAGGTATTCTCAGAAGGAAGAGAGTCGATTGAAGATGAACCACGCAGCGGAAGGCCTTCATCTTCAAGAACCGATGAAAATGTCGATAGAATACGGGATCTTGTGCGTTCAGATCGTTGGTTGACGACAAAAATGATTGACGGAGAAGAGTTAAATTTAAATCACACCACTGTTCATCAAATTTTGACAACGAATGGGAAATGAGAAAAATCTACGCAAAAATGGTTCCAAAAAACATTTCGCAGTAACAAAAGGACATCAAGAGAGAAGGGTGTTTTGACTTTTTGGAATCGATTAGACTTGGGTGTTTGAGTACCACCCGAAAACCAAACTCCAAAGAATGGAATAGCACACTTCAAGCTCAACAAGACCCAAAGAGCAAGAATGAGCAAATCAAAAATCAAATACATGCTGATTTGCTTTTTGATAGCCAGGGAATTGTCCACAAAGAGTTTGTGCCTCCAGGCCAAACAGTAAATCAACACTTTTACAGAGAGATTCTTGAAAAACTTCGAAAGAGGATCATGCGTGTGAGGCCAAACATCAGGAACCACTGGATATTGCATCACAACAATGCGCCTTGTCACATCCGTCTCCAGCACTATGTGGCTGCCTAAGGAAGTTATTTTGAAGAAGACAATACTGAATTGTAATTCTATTCGAATAAAAAAAAATAAGAAAAACAGTCTCATTGCTTAATTGACACACGTCGTTAAATTAAGTTAATACTACATAAGATTAGGTGCTGCAAAAGCTAAAAAATGTAAAACTATCCTTTAAAAATGCGCAATGCGTTCTAGCTCTCCGTTCCTTTCGACCAGGAGGAGAATCATTAACAGAGTTTAAAAGTTTTTAAAGTATTTACATGGCTTAAGGGTCGTGTTTGGCTGCAGCTTGCTCTCTCCACTATAAAGAGCAAACTTTTTCACTTTTGAGTTTTTAATATGTTGCCAGGATTTACCTCGAAGAAAGTCGAGAACTGAGTTTGTCAGAGAGAGTTACGCTTAATACAATTAAAGTGACGCGTTCAAAATTAGGGAATAGGACGGCGAGAAAGTCGCTGTATATTTAAGCAAGCACGGTTTAAAGTAAACGGTTTCAATTTGCAATGCCTTCGGGAACCACAGCAGGAATTTGATGAATATATTTCTTCATTCACATTAAAATACAGCCCCTTGCCCCTCCCTCCCTCGGGACAACACGTAACGCCATCAGTCAAATGAAAATATGACAAATTTAAACTCATGACTTGAGTTGATCATACATATATACAGTGTTCGCCATAAAGTTGGAACCATATGGGAATTTTTTTTAATATTAAAGTTTCATAAAAACTTTTGGTGACAATCACTTCTGCTTCCAAAATAATTTAAAATGCACCAATTCAAAATTCACAGCTAACATGTGGCAACTGTCAAATTTGTGATTTTTCAAAAAAATCTTTAGAAAATGGCCTAAATTGTTAATATTTCGAAAAAGCATGCTTATAACACCAGAGAAAGTTGAAATAATTTTAATAAAGATCGTGCAAATAGATCTACTGTCGACATTTTTAATGCCAGACATCCTGAAAAATGTATTTCCCAACCGACGGTCGGCAAAATTTTGTCTAAATTCAAGGAGAGCGGTTCAGTGATCAATAATTTAAAAAAAACGCATTGTGCCTGGAAAATTATGGAAAAGAAGAAGATGTTTTGCTAGATGTTGTGGAACATAATGTTACTTCTGTAGCTGCAGTAACGGAAAATACAAATTTAGCAAATATAACTGTAAGAAGAATTTTAAAGAAACACCATTATCACCTTTATAAGCCTAAATTTATTAATACGTTAAAAGAAAGCGACTTTGCCCCAAGATTTGAATTTTGCGCGCACAAGGTGAGATTGCAGACAACATACATTTCTCAAAATACATTATGTTTACCGACGAAGCCACTTTTATCTCCAATGGAACGGTATCCTTTCAGAATTGCCGATGGTATATATTTTGTGTATATTCTGTATATTTAAGCAAGCGCGGTTTAAAGTAAACGGTTTCAAGTACCGTTTATACCATTTATACCGTAACGACAGCGGTTCAGTGAGCAATAATTTAAAAAAAAACGCATTGTGCATGGAAAGTTATGGAAAAGGAAGATGTTTTGCTAGATGATATGGAGCATAAGGTTACTTATGTTGCTGCAGTAGCGGAAAGGACAAACGTAACAAATATAACAGTAAGAATAATTTGAAAGAAACACCATTATGACCCTTATAAGCCTAAATTTATTAATACATTAAACGAAAGAGACTTTGCCCCAAGATTTGAATTTTGTGTGCACAAGGTGAAATTGCAGACAACAGACATTTCTCAAAATACATTATGTTTACGGACGAAGATTTTACCTCCAATAGAACGTATCCTCTCAGAATTGCCGATTGTGGGCTGATGAAAATCCCAATTTTATAACAGAGTGTAGAGACCAGTACTCTTTTAAAACCAATGTGTGGTGAGGTATTTTTAATGAAAGGAATTAGTAGGAATTAACCCTTTAATAGCTAAAATATGCGTATTTTAGCTATATTGGGCATATTTTAGCTATCAATTGAAGGGTTGACTCAATAAATTATTTGTGACTTAAATAGCCTTGAAAAAGACCTGAATAAAACATGGAAACGTCGGAATTTTAAAAAAATATATATAAACTTGTCTACTTTGTGCTGTCCTCCACCCCAATAATTATCTACCAAGACATAAATCAAGGACTTTCTCTTACATTTTATTTTATTTATTTCCATATCCCCTGGTAGTGTGGGTCGACGAAGATTAGGATCTGTTTAGAGCTCTGTCCACTTTGTGATTACTGAAATTTATTTTAAAAAATTTATTCGATCTATTTTGAAAATATATCCTTCATTCCCTCCAACCACCGCCCGAATAAGCCAAACATACTTGCATTTGCAGACTCTGTTATGTTGTACTTATTATATATCAAATTTGAAGTGCATATCTTGTATCGATTGCGAATTATCTGTAGACTAAGAAAAAAGTGTAGTTATCCCATTTATTCCCAAACTCATCATGATATATATGTGTTTCAAATTTGATATCACAAATCATTCTCGAGTTATCGTGTACACAAAAAAACGTTAATAGACGGACAAACAGAAAAATTTGTTTCTCTTAAAATTAAAATGACGATCCAGAATATTTTAGGCCTATTAGAGAGAAAAATTTATTGAAACAATTTTTATTATTATACTTCCGCTCCATCATGCGAATAATTAACATCGGGTTGAAATATTAATATGTAAAACTCTATGACCTATGTAAAAAAGTACTGTATTCTAGCGCATCATATTTGAGACTTTCATAATTTTGTTAATTTTGGCGAATGCGCCAGGGATTTTTAAATTTAATTGATAACGAATTTCATCCCAATTAAATTGAAATTGCTGTTAATTTCAAAATGCAAATATGTATATATATATATATATATATATATATATATATATATATATATATATAAGTAGTTTTTTCAATATATGTTCAAAAATGCAATCAATACTGTGTAACGTTCATTTTTACCAATGAACCTTCCACGTTAAATATGTAGCGATCCATAAGTTCAGAGGGATATATAAAATGTTACAGAACCCATTGAGGATACACCACTGGATCGTCCCCTGTATTTACCTCCTAGTGCTTGGATAAAATTATCTATATGTTTCTTAATCCTACATAAGTTAAGGCTTGTTGTATAGTATCAGGGTATTTACTAGATTATATTCGAAATCACATAACAGGTGGTTATAGTTCTAGGCGAAATAAAAGTTGGGAAATTGTAAGGTTATATTGTGGTTCCATAGTCTAAAGGCATATTTTACCTGGTTGAATAAGCATACATATTAGTCCTAGACATCCTGTAGTGGGCATAAACACCATAGGTTACATCAAGCAATGCATACAGCATTCAAATGTCGCAATTAATTAATAAAATGTCTAGCTAATATAATTGCTAGTTCAACAAAAGTCGGAAGTGTCAAACCACAGATCACAGAACGAGTTAAAGTGTGCGATCTGCGATCTGCACCTGGCAACCTGGTGAGCTCCATGCATTTAAGGTGTTTTCGAATGTAAGATGTTTAGGGTGTTTTCGAATATAAGATTTTTAATGTGTTTTCTGAAGTAGAATTTTTGAGTGTTTTAGGATATAATATTGTTAAGGTATTTTCCCCCTGGCATACTTAACGTGTCAATTTCGTTCTTGTTCCTTTCGTCTTCTATTTGTTCCTTTGTTCATGATCAAGGCGGTTCTAATCGTTGCTGTCGGTAGAGCAATTAGAATGCACCTGATATGGGTAATTACTATTCGTGATATGATTGGTCGTACCGGAGTGGGGAAGAATGAGCGATTGTAGAGGGCACTGTTTCCGTTTTCCGTGGGGCCATGTTGAGAAAAGGAGAAGGGCAAAGATCGAGCATCGAGCACAGTCCCGGGTCCTTTTGATTGATCTGCAGTCATCCATGTGGTGAGAACGCCAAGATTCCGAATTAGTGATGTTTCCAGTTTGTTAGAGGCTTTGGTAGCCCAGGAAAGCTGAGGTTTTTGGAAAATCACCCTTTAGTGGAAATTATCTATCCACATGGTTGATGTTAGGTTAGAAATGCAAACTGCATCTCTGAAGCCGGGATTTAAAAAAACTCTGTGAGAGGTATGTACCATTTCTTCTGCAGTAATCCTAGTTGTTTAAAATTAGTCCCCCATTTTTTGTGAAAATAGTTTCACTAGGGCATACGTAAATCAGGTTATCCTTTAGGTTGTTTCTGGGATCTCTAAATGCTGCTTGTTAACATGAGGTTTACCATCACAAGGATCTAGTTGTACGTGATACCAGAAACTGAAACTTCGCTCTCATCTCGTAGGGTTAACGAAAAGAAGGGCGACACTCTGCAAACCTCTGCAGGTAGGTTACTTGTACAGTCACTACATGCTGTCACCATTCCCAGACCTAAAATATCACATGCCCCATATTTCGTACCATGATGTGTATTATAACAGCATTTTCTTTAGGGTTTTTTATTATGGCTGCTCGTTTTTTTATGGCTGATCGCTTTTTTCCTTTGGAAGCCGTTGCACATTGAGCGTTGTTGATTGTTGCTGTACGTTGGACGTTGGTGGCCCATTGAACGTTGGTGGCCCAGTGAACTTTGGTTGCACATTGTATGTTGGTTGCATTTGGCCGTTCTTTTGTTCTGGAGGTGTCCGAAGAATTCAGCTTCCGGAGTAGAGGTAGTAACCACCTGACAGTTAGAGGAAATCAGAGGACGATTTGGTGAGAACGTTACATGTTAAGTTTTATATCCAGATAAACAATCTAACAATTTGGTAAAGAGACATGTCTTCATGGTGTTAAGGATTATAGGCTAAATTCATAAATTCAAATTTAACTTAGTATTGTATACTCAGATATATATATATACGAAACATTTCACCTGCTGCGTAGTCACAGCTTAATATTCAGTACTCAAACGGTATATATATATCTTATTTAGTTTTTATGACTGCTGGCGCCCACGTGAATTATTTTTTGTGTATTTGTTACACTTGTACACTTAAATATATTTACATTTTTTTAATTAATCAATGTTAAGAATTTATTGCGAACCCATGCCCTGCTCTCCCATCTAAGTCACTGAGACCGGACAACAGTGCTGTCATCTCTTGGGCTAAATTCGGACGAATGATACCTCATTTTATATAAGGAACTCATTGGTCTGAGTGGCGCTATAGAGAGGACGGAAAACTGTAAACAACTGCTGCGACTTTGTGGAGAGTTGTTCTGTGAAACAAATTATTCATTAATGTTTTTATACACCTACAGTTAATTCGAGCATTTTTTATTTTAATAATGTTCTATACATTCAATCTGTTAATTTAAGCACATGTACAGGATGAGTTCACCAAATTTCCATCCCTCCTTTTCCCGTTATTTTTAGAGCTACGAAAAACATTTTTTTTGAGTTAATTTATTTTTTCTCAAATTTTAGAACATACTGTTTGTTATTTGTTTAACATATTTTTATAAACGATGGTTGTTAGTACCCAATGAATAATACATGTAAACGGCAGGTTAATAGATGCACCCAAAAGTAACTGAATTTATTGAAATATACATTGTGTCCCACTAAGGTCTATCCACCCTTCTAAAATCTTTATTTGTAATGCGATTTTCATAAACTTCTTTTTGTAGATAATTTTTATAAAAAAAAACCATTGAATGCGTGCTCCACTCATCCCGTGGAATAAAGGCAATGCCAACTGGAAGTCCTCTTTTAATACGAAAAATCAAGAAGTACTATTAGCAACTTTTGTAGCAATAATTGACAACAGATTCTTAGGACCATCGTAAACTGGATTATACCAATTTTCAATGGAATGGAATAAAGGGTATTGAAGGAAATTGAAACTTGAGACAATATCAATTGTTTCAATCAATCATCAAAATGGCATTAAACTATGCCATTTTAAATTGTAAATTTGATTAAAAACGGCAAACTTATTTTTTTGCAAACAAGGCGGTACTATTTGGAAATTATATACAATCAACATTTTTCACAGTTATCTGGGTTATTTGACGATTTATTTAAAAATATAGGACAGTGGTAACGACTAAAAATGGTATTCAAATTCAAATGGTATTAGTCTAATGCAACTTTGGTGACTGAAAAAACTGATATGTCTTAAATTTCAATTTTTCTCGAACAACCTGTATTTAAACCCAATAAAAATTGGTACAATTCAGTTTGCGGTGGCTTTGGTAAATCCTATTATTTGCTAAAAAAATCTACTCTATCTTTCATGAAAAAAATCTAACGGATATGTTTGAGTTCTTAAAAAGTTCTGAAATGTTTTTAGCTTTTTGCCCCGTCTACTTTAAACTAGGTTTTCCTTTAAAATTTGTTAAAACCTTCAGGATATGATTTCGTAAATACTGTTTCTTAAAACCTATCTATGGACAAATTTTTTTTAAATAAATTTAATGGTTTGGTGCTTTTGTCTCCTTTTTCCATTTTGAAGTTCTTTTTTGCATACAATCCCTAGAAAATACAAAATCAACCCCTAATATAGGGAATTTTTTAAATGCCTAGTAATTTCGTTAATACATGCAGTAACATTTTAAAAAAATTTGAGACCTTTTTCAAAATTGAGATATTTTAGGGGTTGCTATTTTACATTTTAGGGGTTATAAGTAAAAACGGAATTCATAAATGAAGAGAGGAAACCTAAAATCTATATAGGGGCCATTTGAGCCCCCAAAAAATGTCTGCCCAAATTTTTTAACACTGTTCTTTGACTACAATTAAATATTTTAGAAGGGTGAACATACTTTAAGTAGGACACACTGCATATATTTTTTTTCGTAGCTACCTAATGTCAAGTACAAGCCGGACCTGGCTGGCAACCCCGGCGCATCCACCCGCTGCTGAGGAACTTGACAGCGCCGGTTAATCACGAGCGGGTGGGTTCTTCGGTGGCTGGCGCAACCGAAGCCCGCGATTCCCAAGGGAACCTTGCCGGAGCCCCGTAAAAATAAGAAACGAGTACTCGCGCAGGCACCGGGTGTGGACCCGTGGCGCTTGCGGAGCCCCGGGGCCCCACAGTGCCTTTCCTATCTTCCTATCGGTGACGATTTTTATCCATTAAAATTTCCCTCAGTAGCAGCAGATGCTAAAGATTTTCAAGTTTGCGCAGCTTCCAAAAAAAATCACCTAAAAAAACGCCATTTACGTATTTCAGCCAATTGTCGGTCCGCCGCGGCATAGAGAGTATCGCTTGTGAGTGTGTGCATATTTTCATCGTAAATGAAAGTAAATTTGATGGAAATCGTATTAGCTCATTTTTGTCAGACAAATTTGAAACGAAAAGGCTTAGGAGACCTATTCCCGACATAAAAATTATACAGATAGTGTAGATAAAATAATAGAAAGCTAAATTTTACAAACAATGTTTAGTGTACGTTAAGAAGATTTTTTTAAAGAAAACATAAGCCGACTATTTATCTATAATTTCAGATGAAGCAAAGATCGTCATGTCGACTTTCTCTTCCAATACCTAAGACATAAACAAGAATATTTAACTTAACTTTTAAGTACATTTGTCTTTTAACTTTCAGATTCGGTCTTGAATAATTAAAAACCTTCAGATTTTCATCCATATTTGTCATAAGTAAGTATTAATTTGCCACCCTCACATTCATCTGAGAAACACAACTGTTAGATCAGGACATACATCCATTGGGATGTATCTCATGAAAACGGACTACATGTCAAAAAAACTGTTCCCGGTTCCCAATTATAAGGTAGTGACTCCTGAAAGGAAGGACTGGTCTCTTCCTCCAGACTAAGCCTAATTTACGGACGGGTCAAATACTGAGGTATATACAGTGAGATAAACATATCTACGTCTTTCAGGCGGAGGTATATCCTATCCTACAATGTGCAGGGTAAACAAACGGAGAACTTGAGCAAACAGGAAACATACAGTGGGGTCCATAAGTAAGGGATAAATTCATTATCTACGTAATTTACAATTTATGAGTAGAATCCTGAAACATGTCAATTTTTAATTCTAGAATGACATTTTTTTGAGCATAATTTTATACCTCCCCCTCTAACCCCCTTGGAGTGACAGCTACCCCTTTCAAATTTTTAAATGGAACGGAAGGTGCGTGTGATAGCTCATTCGAAAGGGTTTTTAATTCTCCATCCAGCAATATAAGGTTTTTTTAATTTTGTATATTTTTCATCAATAAAATTAAATTTGATAATTTCAAAATTATTATTATTATAAAATGTATACAATCAAGTGCCTATGTAGGCACTCTGACGTTTTTAGTTGACTTTCAATGTTTTTCAATGTGGTGATAAAACAAGAACGCAGAAGCAGGTATGCGAAATATTCAATACTAAGTATCCTGACCGCCGCATTTAACAATCTACGGTTAGTAGAATAGAAAACAAATTTCGTGAATTTGGTAATGTCACAGATATTCCTAAATCTGAGTAGTTGTCACTCCAAGGGGGTTGCAGGGGGAGGTATGAAATTATGCTCAAAAAATGTCATTCTAGAATTAAAAATTGACGTGTTTCAGGATTTTACTCATAAATTGTCAATTACGTAGATAATCAATTTATCCGTTACTTATGGACCTCACTGTATAAAAAAAGATAGCTAGGCATTTATTGGATATCAGAGCAGTTCCAGGGTAACGTTTAGGTAGTGCTGGAATGCCAGGAATTACTAAAAGAACTGGCAGACCGCCCTACACTGGGACTAATGCGGATCCACAGTGACATCCCTGGAAATGAACATGCTGACGAACTTGCATGAGGTTCAGCACTCCATATGTTGGCAAAAAATGGGTACAAGTTCAGTATAAGAAACGTTGGAGTAATACTTCAACTACTTTAAAAGTAGTTGAACTAAGCTACTTAAAGTAGCATAAATCAAGACCCTTATAAAGTAAATGCATGTTAAAAGAGCTGGAAGCCACCTAAAGCTTAGTAAGAGCCAGATAAGGATAGTAGTACCTAAGGAGAGTACCTAAAGAGATATGCCCCAGGAAAAGATCACCTAAACAAAATGGGGATATACAACGGAAATCTCAGCTGCAGATTGTGTGGTAATGAGATCGAGACCATTCTCCTTATTAGACGTGAGTCATTAAATCACAGGGGACAAGAAATATTTGGAAATACAAAAGTGCCCATGAAGACATACCGCTCTCCTGTGGACCTGTGTCGTCTTCTGAAAGACATCAGGGTACAGAAGTGGGTGAAGTAATAGGTACAGGAGTTGGTTACAATAAGTCAATAAGCTATAGTGACTTTGGCATTAGCGACGGCTCCTAAACAAGGTAAAAAAAAAACGCATTTTTTAGCACGAGGAGTCACCGATGACTTGTCACTAGAAATTGAACGTTGCCAATTTTATATTAAAATTTCAACCATCTCTATTTGAGAATTTATTTGAATGCAACGTATAAAAATTGCAAACCGTCCGTTGCTTAACCTCAAACCCTAACGGATTACAGCACCGCATCCCAGAAAAGTCGAATTTTATCGCCCTCGTCGTCGTTCCCTTTCGGTTTCGGTTTTTCCGCAAATATTTTAATTCCGACGCCGGATTATCGAAATCGACGCCCTCCATCCGCCCCTTTTTAAATAAATATTGATGAATAAAGCGATTCGGCGAGAGAAAAGAGTAAAAAAAAAATCCAATATCAATAAAGCCGGAATTGTAAGTCTATTAAACGCGTCCCTTAAAGCGTTTATGTTTCAAGCAATTTTTCCGCTATCGTTTTCTGATCTTCGCAGCAGCTTTTCCTCGTCGCCATCCCCTCTCGCCCTTCAGCCTCGTTCGCGTCGATTTTCTCGTTTCGCGTGGAAAAGCCCGTCATTAGCGCCGAGCGGGAACGGCTGGGGATCATGGGGTCGTTTTAAATACAGAGATGAAAATAATTCCCGTTCAGTGTCATTCCTCATCTGATATCACAAGTCCGTATTTCGACCTTATTAGGTATCGTCGCTTTATTTGAAAAAAAAAATTAAGAAAAAATTATTGGTCAAAAAAATTTTATTTTCATTTTTTTTTAATCATCGTTTTTTAATATTGAAAATATGGATTATTACTAAAAAAAACTATTTAACTTTAGAAACGTGAAAGCACAAAAATTGAAAAATCGATCCTTACATTGATTTTTGGCACAAACGACAATTTCAATCATTCCGAACACTATCAAAGAAAAACCGCAGTGCTTTGAAACTATTACGGTTTCTTTGGGGTACTTTGAGATTGAAAAGTTCCAGTCAATATCCTTATTATATCCATTATCTGCAAAGTTATGCCAAATTATGCAACTATCCCTAATTATGCAGTTTTTTACCTCTTTTTCAATCAACAATTTTCAAAGTTTCGGCCTTATTAGGTATCGTCGCTTTATTCTCCTGGCAAGGAAATAAACCGATACTTATTATTATTTGTCATCTCATTATGTCAATATAATTTCATTATTATTAATTGTCAAATATATCACACTGATGAGACATGATAGGGTCGAAACCCAGATCTACGATTTCTGATGACGAATGATAATGGACGGAAATTAGTGTACCTTCAGTACAAGTTTGAACTTGTTAGAGTCATTTGTTTGTTCTTTATGACTGTTTTCGTAAAGCGTTTTTTTACTTACTACTAAACTTTATTTACTACTAAAGTCTACGCCTACGGAGACAGTATTTTTTCAAGAGCCCAGGTTTTTTTAGTGGTTTAAGGCATTCTCAGAAGGAAGAGAGTCGATTAAAGATAAACCACGCAGCGGAAGGCCTTCATCTTCAAGAACCGATGAGAATGTCGATATAATACGAGATATTGTGCGTTCAGATTGTTGGTTGACGACAAGAATGATCGAAGAAGAGTCAAATTTGAATCACACCACTGTTCATCAGATTTTGACTAACGAATTGGGGAGAAAAAAATCTGCCCAAAAATGATTCCAAAAAACCTTTCTCAGGAACAAAAGGACATCAGGAGAGAAAGGTGTCTTGACTTTTTGGAATCGATTGAAAATGATCCCAATTTTATGGAACGTGTGATAAGCACTTGGGTGTTTGAGTACAACCCGGACACCAAGCGCCAAAGCATGGAACACTTCAAGCTCTCTATGTCCAAAAAAAATAAAGAATGAGCAAGGCCAAACAGTAAATCAACACTTTTACAGAAAGGTTTTAGAAACACTTCGAAAAAGGGTCATGCTTGTGAGACCAAACATCAATAACAACTGGATCTTGCATCACGACAATGCGCCTTGTCATACAGCCATTTCAGTAAACGAGTAAAAACGACTAAAAACATTGTTGTGACTCCTCAGCCTCTTTATTCGCCTGACATATGTCCCAGTGAATTTAGAATGTTCCCGAGATCAAAAAATTACCTCAAGGGAGGTCATTTTGGGGCCATAGAAAACATTCAAACGGCTGCAACGGACCAGCTGAAGGCTATTCCAGTATATGAGTTCCAGCACTGCTATGAGGAATGAAAGAACCGTCTCCAGCGCTGTGTGGCTTCCCAAGGAAGTTATTTTGAAGGAGACAATACTGAATTGTAATTCTATTCGAATAAAAAAAATAAAAAATCAGTCTCATTACTTAATTGACACACCTAGTACATCTAGGAATGGTAATTTTCCATCTTTTTCTATCTCCATGGTGAATTTGATTTTTGGGTGACAACTGTTCAGATGTTGCAGGAACTTATTCGGGACGGAACTTCCACGTGCTTACATGCTTATATGTTACTTCCTTTACTTGTTACTTCATCTACATGATGAAGTAACAAAGAGTAGTGAGTCTCTAAAACCTGTTGGATATGTTCAATAAATATATATGGCATCCGCAACAATCCGCGTCAACCGGATTAGAACTACGGCCAAAATTAGAAGCACCCAAAAAAAAATCCACCATTTTAATGCTTAGACCGTCTACTTTCAAATGCCGAATGCGCCTTTGAAAATATCCAAAATGGCGGCTCCAATATGGTGGACGGAAGCCGGAGAAAAATCGAGTGTCCAGCAAAAACATCTAACTTCTGATTCGTAATCGGCGACCCCAAAATCCCCCGTATAGTAAATTTGGTACAAATCGATTGATTTTCGAAAATTTCGTCCACCATCTTGAGTTTGGCAAATGTGACCTTGATTTTCAAAAATTCGGCCACCATACTGGATTTTTGACCACCATATTGGATACGCCATGTCGGATTTTGGCAAGCTACAAAGCCAAGCTTTTCAGGGGCATCCGTCAGCTACAATTTGAGCCGAAAAACGACACGATCGGTTGTGAATTTTTATTTTTACATGCTTTTTTTGCTGGACACTCGATTTTTTCTCCGGCTTCCGACCGCCATATTGGCTTTAAAATGAAACCTTGGTCGATTTTTTTGGTAGCGTCTAATTTTGGCCTTAGCTCTGATTCGATTGACTTGGATTGTCCCATATATAAATATTATGTTTCTAGTTTGTTCATTCTTAACAGTGATTCTCAATTGCTATTTTGCTATTTTTTTTATCGATATCTGGACCAAATCGGAATGAGAAGCCTTCCTGAAACTTTGGAAACAAACGCCTATGATTACAGCGAAGCTGTGTAGGAGATTCGGGCAAATCATATTAGGCGATAATTGCATTAAAGTCCCTCCAGATCTCCTGCGAGATATACAGATATTTCCTCAGGAATGGGCGGTGGAAAACGTCGCTTTCAATATGAAAATCTCTCGAGAGCCCCTCGCTAGGCTCCAAGAAAAATATATAAATAAATGCGAGGGAGAGTATGTGATTAATTGGTTTGCAGTGCTGGAAAATGCCAAGTGGAAATACATAACGCCTCTGAACGCGAAATTCAAAAATTTACGCGCCAAACTTGAAGCCATTTTTCCACCAAAATCGAGACGCTGTTTCACACTGCAAAGAAACACAATACCTGCAACGATTTTCGAAGAAGTGATGCTTCTGGTGCTGAAGAGACCACTTTGCATTTATTACAACCAAGTCCAGAGAATTTTATGAAGAAGAGTTCGTTGAATTTAAAGAGTGGAGAAAAAAAAAGAAAAGCCAGGGTAGTTCATGAAGAAGTGATGCTTTCGTGTTTCTTAAATATCAAGAAAAGTTATGATGTTCCATCGATGTGAACAAAGTATTTTATTTTGAGCTCTCCACAAAAGTTCCTGAAAATAGAGATATTTCCTTTGAGAAGTTGGCCACTTCTTTGAAAAGTAAATCGAAAGGATACAAACCCAAGAGAGCAGCAGTTTTGAGAGAGAACATATCGAAGAATTTTTGACAAGGGCTTTCGACAAGGAGTACTTGATGACTGAAGTAACGAATCCCATTTTTTAAACAATATTAGCAAATTAGTCAAGGTAGAACTTTAGAAATGTCATCGTTTATGTTATGTTTAGAAATGTCGATTTTGTGAAGTAACTGACTTATAAATCAACGATGTCCGACAAAAGGAAACATATCTATTTGTTTCAATACCGGATACCAAGACCAACATTTCGCATAGGTTTACAATTATCAAGAAAGGCTTTACTTGAATATTGTGGCGATTTGCAGAAAGTACATTTGCTTACTTCCAAAAAAAGCTGTAGCACAGCAAATTTGTATTACGATATAGAAATCGGAAATGTATTGTGCAGCCTATTGGAGTCACCACTTTGACAAAAGTATCATCAAATGTTGCTTCCAGACACTTTGAACCTTCCAGGCGCGATAACTTACAACTGTCGTTGTATAAGAAGAAATGTATCACTTTGTTGGCAAAAAAAGGTGCAGATATTACAACAACCAAGCGACACGGTGAATGAAAGAGCTCTGGTGTGACAGAAAGCTATAATAACGAATCCATATGAAACAAACTTGATATTATGAAGAAAATACAAAGAGAATCGTCCAGATTCCCCAAATTATCTTCAATGGATACTTCAAAAATTCTGCCTGATAATATGGTTGTTGTTGACGAAAATGTTGGTAGCACTATTTTTTTCATTAATAGAAATAAATTAAGTTTAATAAATCGACTATATAACAACTACCTACTTGTTTCAATGTCGGATACCAAGACTAACATTTCGCGTAGGTTTACCATTACCGAACGGCTTTTTCATGAATACTATGGAGTTGTGTAGAAAATACATTTGCTTGCTTCCGAAAAAGCTGTGGCTTTAATAGTGGTTTGTGTCGTTTTTGAGTTTCAAACTTTTATCGTGCACTCAAAAACTTTCAGAACAATCAGTGTTATGGTTGTCAAACTTCTGTTTGCTAAATGCCAAGACAGTTAAACAGCTGCTGCAAAGAGTTAGTACCATCTTTGATACGCTTTTTAAAAAAAATACAAGACAGTAATAGTCCATTGCGCTACCCTTAACAGCTATTCTATTTCACAATGGATTTCACCGTCAATATTAGTATATTAAGAATTAAATTTGATTTATATTCATTATTTTCACTTGAAGTGAGAATAAAGTTGCTTTATTCTACTAGTGGACTACACTCCTACCCTGGCCTCAGATACTCATAGCGTACAAAACTGACATTATTACCCTCTGTAACTGGGTCATAACAACCCCTCGTTCCAGATAAGGGCGAATGTTGCGGAACGCCATCGCGCCACCACCCGGTACAAGAACCCTTAATTTTATTTCTGGCCTTTTGTCATCCCGAATGGCGGGCGGCGAAGGCAAGCTTAGACGAACGTCAAATGGACTATACAAAAGTTACAAAAGTTAGAAAAGTCCGTTGTCGCTGGGCGATTCGATGCGCTTCAATAAACCCGCATTTCTCCCTCGATTTTATGTTAAATCGTCTCTCCTCTAAGCGCCAGAGCTGTAGCCTTCGGCACAATTGTAGTCTTCTATACAATTTCGGTTCGGTATCATCCTACTGTTCTATTAAGTTTCAGTGAAATTCGCGATTTAGTGATATTAGATTCATTAGATGCTGTTACACAGGATTGGTTTTAATCATCTCTTGATGATGCCAACATGTGTAGCGAAACATGCGCGTTGAGTATACAGTGCTTCCACAATGAAGAGAACAAATTCCATATTTCTTTTTAGGAAGGATTTCCAGATCGTCTTTTGTTTTCGAGCCATAAAGTAATTGGCCAATTTTTTAAAAGACGACTGCTTGTTTTCATTTCACTATTTTGCCATTACTGTCTTTTACTTATAGTAACAGTGTGTATTTTCGAGGGTCCACTACACGTACTATAACATTTAAAATTGAATAGAATGTTTCTTACAATCTGTTGTCTCGTCAATATGTGAGGTCCATAAGTAACGGATAAATTCATTATCTACGTAATTTATAATTTGTGCGTAAAATCCTGAAACACGTCAATTTTTAATTCTAGAATGACATTTTTTGAGCATAATTTTATACCTCCCCCTCCAACCCCCTTGGAGTGACAGCTGCCCCTTTACAATTTTTAAATGGAACGAGGGTGCGTGTGATAGTTCATTTGAAAGGGTTTTTAATTCTCCATCCAGCAACATAAGATTTTTTTAATTTCTATTTCTTAATTTTTTAATTGAAAAATGTTACATTTTTAATGTTACTAAGTAAAGAAAAGAACATGAAACAGAACAGAAGAACAGTTTAAATCAAATGTTCAAATTGAGCGCCCGTTGCTTCTTGACAATAATGGAGGCGTTGCTGAAATTCTTCTAAAACATTTTGTATTGTTGCCGGGGTGATTTGATTAATTTCTTGCCTTATTCTGTCTTTTAAATCTTCTACGTCATTTGGTCTATTGAAGTAGACTATCGATTTTAAGTAACCCCATAAAAAATAGTCAAGGGGGGTCAAATCGGGAGAACGAGCAGGTCACTCAATTTCACCGCGTCTACCGATCCATCTATTGGGAAAAACTTAAATTCAGATAGGCTCTTACTTCCAATGAAAAATGTGGTGTAGCTCCGTCCTGCTGAAACCAAATATTTCTATCAATTTCATTGGGGTTGTCATCATCTTGGAAAAGCATTAACTCTCTTAACTCTGGAACTAAGAAATTTGCAAGAAATCCAAGTAACGCACGCCAGTTAATGTGCCATCAAAGAAATATGGTCCGATAATTTGAGAATTTATAATTTCAGCTCAAACGTTTACCTTCTCAGGATATTGAGTATTGGCCTCCATCATCCAATGTGGATTTTCTGTACTCCAGTATCTACAGTTCTGTTTATTGACTGTTCAATTTAAGACGAATGTTGCTTCATCAGAAAAAAGAATGTTTTTTATAAATAAAGGATTATCTTGGCATCTATTTGCCATAATTTCGCAAAATTCTAATCGGCGTCAGGGTCATCGTCGTTAAGTTCTTGAACCAAATGAATTTTATATGGGCGGTATTTTTCGTTTTTTAAAAGACGCAATATGGACGTTTTACTAACATCATTATCAGCGGTAACTTATCTTGTAGGTTTATGTGGATTATCTTGAATATCTAACAATATATCAAATTTCTGTTCATAGTCCAAAATGCGCTTCCTACCAGATTTAGGAATATGTGTGACATTTCCAAATTCACGAAATTTGTTTTCTATTATACTAACTGTAGACTGGGAAATGCGGCGGTCAGGATTGAATATTTCGCATACCTGCTTCTGCGTTCTTGTTTTATCACCACATCCTAATAATAGATATCAAAATTTCAATTCTTAGGGTATGCCAAAAATTCATTGTTAAAATAATGATCAACTTGACGATCAGCGATAAATAACATAATAGAATAATAAGTTTTCACAGATGTAGCAAATAAAGAAATTTAAATGTATAATTTTTTCTGATATGTAAAAAAGAAACCCTTTTTACTTCTTTCTTTTTGTTGGGTATTTTGCGCAGCGTATCAGGGAAACCGATACATTTAAGTTGAATTTTGACACAAAATTAACCAAAAACGTCAGATTTGACAGATATTTGGTACATAGGTCGGACATAACATTTATAAAAACGTATAAAAGTTGGAAAGGAAGATTTAGAGAAAGTTTTTTTGAGAAGGTACAGCGTTGAGTTAGCTCGTTTACAAATGGAAACAATGTGTTCCGACCACCATAAGTCTTTCGTTATAATATCGCCAAGATTGGTGTAGCAAGTAACCGGTTTGAGAAGCGTATTATTTAGGGTATAAGGTAGGCATGGATTATTCTTACCAAGATGAAGAACTACGCATTTACTAGCATTTAGAGACAACATCCAGTCGTCACACCATTACGAGATATTATTCAGATCCTCCTGAAGTGAAGCATAGGCAAAGTTTGGATTACCATATAACTTGGTGTCATTCGCGTACAATGAGACCTTGGAACTCACATTTAACACAAGATCGGCGATAAATACAACAAATAAAATGGGACCGAGCACTGATCCTTAGGGTACGCCACTGATAACAGGGCGTAGGGAGGAATGCCCATCACTGACCCGTACACTGAAAGTTCTATCCGTTAGGAAGGCTTCGATCCAGTATAGGAAGTCGCCGCGAATACCAGCGTTGTTCAGCTTGTAGAGGAGTCATCTTCTTGGTACTCTATCGAACGCTTTTGCAAAGTCTAAATAGATAATACCCACTGGTTGCTTATTATCGAGTGACCGTGACCAATCATTTACACAGTGTAGTAAATTAGTGATTACCGATCTGCTAGGAACAAATCCGTATTGTTCTTTCGGGATTACATTTTCGGACATTAGGAATTGCAACATCTCGTCACGAATAATATATTCCATTATTTTACCTCTAATTAGTACCAGGCTTATTGGTCTGTAATTGTCGCTACAAAGTTTATTTCCCTTTTTGAATATAGCGGAAACCGAAGCTCTTTTCCAGATGGGTGGTAGTGTATGCCGTTTAATAGATGAGTTCATAATTGATGATAAAGGTATAGATATCGATGAGATACATTTTTTTAGAAACAGAACACTCAGACCATCGATACCAGGTGACGAGTTATTCTTCAGACGAGAAAACTCTATATTCCAAAGGAATTTTGGTCGTATGAGCTTCTTGTGTTAGGTATATTGCCATCAGGTTCCACCATGTAAACATTAGAGAAGCTGTGTGATAAAAAGTTCGGCCGTTTCATCACTGGTTTCGCAGATTTTTCCGTTCTGCTTCCTAAGAAGCGGCGTGGACACTTTGGTATTTAAAGCTGACCTTATGTACTTATATAACTTTTTTAGGACAACCACTTATAGCTAAGGATTCCATAGTTGTTTCTTAAAGTTTCTAATTCTGAGGATACATTGTTAGAGAAATCTCTATGAGCAATAAAGTCGTTACGATGACGTGAGCGTATGTATTTTTTCCAAATGTTCCTTTTTCGCTTAATTTTCTGTAATACAAGATAGGTTATCCAAGGTTTTTTATTATTGGTGCATCTTTCCTTTTTTACCGGTGTGATCCTTAATACTTTGCATAATTATTTCATAAAAAGTTTCCCACATTATTATTGGATCATCAGTATGTTGTAATTTTGCTCGCCGGTCAATTTGTTGTAGGTCATTATTCACCGCATCATAATTTGTATGGTTTGTGGTTTTTACATTGTCCTAAGGTAGTGGTATGAAAATTAAATTGAGCGGTAAATATTATTACAGCATGATCCGATTTTCCGACAGGAGATTCTATAAGGGGCGGTGTTAGAAGATTAGTTTCATTAGTAATAACAAGGTCTAGTTGTGAAGGTCTACACTTTGGAGCTCTCTCGACAGATTTGTGGAGCACGTGAGTCACTTTCGAATTAGTACGCCGAAAATCTCGTGGAAAGCATACCTTGTAGGTACACAGCTATAATCGACATCGACGGAGACTGGACCACCTATGTTTGCATTCAAGAAGACACTACTAATGTTTATTTAACATAAACAAAGAACTATGCCCAGTTTGGGCCACAACGAAAACATAATGATTTACATGTCATTGATTAGGGGGACAATCTGAGTCTAAAACGAAAGGATTCACTTGGGACTATTGGGTATATAGGAAAGAAAGGGCGTTATTATAAGTACTTCAGCTTCTTGTTCTTCATCAAAACTTCTAATACCTACAATATGTCCTCGGCAGGTTCTGCAGGTGCTCGCATGTCTTCTTGTAAGTGTTTCCCATACCCCAGATACCACACAACCGTCATGAAATCCTCCGCTCGTTGGTCTTCCCCCGAATCCGTTGCTTGGAAACATTTATAAAGTAAAATATTTAGAAACCTGGAGTTTCTCAATCCTCCCTTAATGCCCTACAATTCTAGCTAGTTTTTGATCTGTCTCTATCGTGGCCCATTTTTCATAAAAAAACTGGGTATAGTTTTTTTTTACTCTGTTACTAGATAGACTCTATCATTCGAACACTTGCTCAACATAATACGACCACATTAGATGAAAGTCACATAATTTATATCCCATCACATCATTCCTATATGTTAATTCTGACCTGTATATCTTGCTATAAAGCAGTTTTGCGGAATATCTTGGTATGGAATTTAATTTTAGTTAATACATCGAATTTAAAATTTTCTAGGCGTATGCGCTCTAAATTCGAGAAACGTATTATTGCGGTTCTGCGGTCGCCAAGTGGAAAATCCAGACATGGTCTCTCCAGCTGTCCGGAAATTGAGTGGTATTTTTATATCTTATCCAGATATCAAAGAGTAGATATCGGTTTTTCTTAAACTGTCGTTGAAGCGTATGAGCCAGTCTGTATGGGTACATTGTATTAGCAAGGTTTTTTTATATGACATGATAATGTTCAAGGCACAAGGTAAGGGCATTAACAACGTTAACATTTTTTTTAATAACATTTACATACAACGTCTTCTAGTTAAGATGGAAGCGAGTTGATGAAAATTGTAATTGAAGTCTGATTTGATTTCTAGCATTTGTAGTTGCAAATTACATGTTTTCAATACATCTTTTGCTTTATATCTCACACACTAACCTTCTACGATTCTTTTTCGGGCAAAAATTAATAGAAGCCATATTTGTGATTTTCTTAGAAAAAAATCTGGTGCCGCTGTATAACAGTTTTATGTTTTGTTTTGTGTGAAATCCGCTTTTTCGAATTCGAAACACAAAATCACCAGCGCATTCGCCAAAGTTAACAAAAGGCGTATTTTTGACAGTCTCAAATTTGGCGAACGCGCCAGTGTTAACAAAATTTGTATTTTTGACGGTCTCATATTTGGCGAATACGCCAGTATACACCGAAGCACATTTAAATGTGTATACCTCAGTTATCAGACAGGCGTCACTATGCTCCTGATAATTCAAATAATACCTCCTCGCATTTCTTTTCTCCTAATACGAGGACCCTCAAATTTAATTCTGGAAATAGTTTTCGAAATAAGTCCGAAAGTTTGTAACTGTGTCCCTAATATTTCAATACACACCTTCTCGCACTTCTGTACTCCTAATTCGAAGTACATCCATTCAAAGACTGTTAACACTGGCGTCGCTAAAGTTTTCTGCTTCATTTTGCATGAAATCTGATTTCCTATTCGGAACGCAAAATCACCAGCGCATTCGCCAAAATTAACAAAATGTGAGTCAAAAAATGAGTGTCAAATTTGGCAGATGCTCTACTATTAACAAAGTTTATATTTTTTGACAGTCTCAAATTTGGCGAATGCGCCAGTATGTATCAAGGCACTTTTATATGTGTAACTCTCTTACTAAAGACTAGTTTAGAGTTGCGTCGCTGTGCTCCTGATGATTCAAAAAATACCTCCTCGCATTTCTGATCTCCTAATACGAAGGCCTGAACATTTAATTCAGAAAATCTTCGGAAGAGGAAAGCACAATACCGAAGAGGGTTGTGACTGTGCTTCTAATAATTCAATGCATACCTAACACTGCACTAACTGTATGCCGATATTTTATAATATTGACAAGCAAATTGTTATGAAGCTTATTTCGATAATTAAAAAATTATATTGTTTTACTGTAAAAAAAAAGTAGATATATTTAAACAAAAAATTAAATTATTTCTAAAACAAAACACTAGAAAGGAAATTCATAGGATATAATAGACTTAAAAAATAATTTAAAAAAAACATACCTATCTTTAGATGCTGACACAAACCTAAAATCACATCACAATTAACAATAATATTAGTTGAAATTCGTTTGTCTCTTGTTTCTGTATGTAATTGAGTATATTCTTCATGTACATTCAGATACAAATTAATTGATAGTTGACACATTTTTTCGTAAAATTTTAACCTAGTTTTAAGCAAATCCTATTATTATGTAAAGTAGAAAAACATATTTTATTTGTAATATTGTTTATAATCATTTTATATTTTGTCACGAAAAATGTTTGTAAAAACGTGTGTGATTGTTCTCTGTTTATTGTACCACTGTATATCATAATAACAAATAAACCAATACTACTACTATAGTACCACTACTGATCTGTATATCTGAATAGTATATAGTTTAAATAGTCCCAATTGATTAAAGATCTGTTTCCCCCAGAACCCCATTTCTTCAAACCCAATAACCTTGGATATCGGATTACCACAGAAAAAAATTAAAATTCCTCTGTATATAAAATCACAGCTTTACAAGTCGAATTCATTTAAATTTATTGCAGACTTTATAAACTTTATAACTCCATGGACCCAGGGATTGAATTCAAACACCGTAGACTCTATAAGTCTACAACTCTTTCAAACCCAATAACTTCATAGTCCGAGGAGTTTGTAGGTCTGAGACATATAAACTATGAGTTTAATGAGTTTGAGGTTGTCTGATAAAAACCCTCCAAATACGTTGTTTCTAGTTCTATGCACACAGCTACAGTGAGTGCTATTGGGTTGTTGGGTTTAATTGGATTTATGTTGATCCCTAAATGGTATCTTATGGCAACAAATTAGAATCTCTCCACTCTATACAATGATTATCAGATCGACTTTATAAAATGGCAAAATTGACGGTTTTAGATCATTTTTTGTTGTTAGGGACAGCCTATGACGAGATGAGTTTAAACCACATACTAACTAGGCCAAAGCCGGCTGTATCTTCTACATGAGAACCAGTGAATCCCAATTCTGAGTTTAGAACGTGTGGAACACAATCCCCTACTACTTAAACAGAGCCGTACTCAAAAATATATTTTATTCAATTTATTCAAAGAACTCAACATCTACATTTATTTTAAACGAACAACTAATATACGTCAGATTAGTCGGTCATATTTAAATTAAATACTTTGACTTGACAATAATTCACAATTTTACCGGCGTTCAGTAGCAACGTTATCGAGGACACATAAACTGTAAACCTACTCTGGAATTCCTAAAGTATACACATCAGAAGACCTGACAGTTGACAGTATTTATTAAATTACTTTTAATTACTTACTTACCTAAAGTAAGAAATACCTCGTTTCAGGTCACATGTACACATTCAGTTGCTCTTACTTTGCACTTACTTTGCATTTACGCATAATTTTTTGCCTTACACAAAATAAAGATAAACAACGGAAAATGTTCACTGCCAAAACTACGAACCACTATGGACTGTTGTCTACGAGCCTACGATCCTGGTCCTCGTTAGGATATCCACATGGCGTTGCCGGTTTGTCTGTATGGCTTGAACTGTGGTTTATCCCGTTAACGCCCTAGAGAACGCAATTTCTAGCTCTTTTTCGAGCTCTGTTTTCAATAGCAAAAAAGAAGAATATTCCCACAAAACCTATGTACCTCAGTATTTTTGGGTGTGCTCTTTCGATTTCCGAGGAAGTTTTCTCAAATTTTTGTTTCCCTCAAAAAAAAATATGGCGGCTTTAAAATTGAAAAGTACCGATAAATATAAAAACTACTAGTTTCGATAAGTGGAATTTTTTTTCTTACTATTTTTAGTGAACATATTTTTTAATTATTTGAAGTCATTTGAGTCCTTTTAGTGCAAGAAAAAAAGCAGGACACTATAAAATGATGATTTTAAGCCGTTTTAAGTCGTTTCACGGACAAAAAATTGATTTTTCGCACTTTTGGGCATGACCCACCACTCAAAAAAATCTGAAAAAATTTGAAGTAGTAAAAAACAGTTAAAAATATAACATATTAAAAACCTGAGCCGAAGCTTTTTTTTGGTTAAAAGATATGGGATTTTTAAAGTTTGAATAATTTTTTTAGAGGTCATAATGACCTTGAATGAGCTTGAAAAAAAATTTACATAAAATTAATCATATTTTCTGTACTCATGATTTTTTTTCAGATTTTTTTGACAGTTAAAAACCGAGAAAAAAAATAAAACGTAAAAAACAGGGTTTTTTCCATACCTAGCTGAGAGGAAAATTTTTTGGACCTAAAATTCGGTCTACCTTTCATAATTAGCCCTAAGAAACACTTTCATCGTGCGAAGAAAATAAAAAAAGGGGGGCATTTCACCATACTTATGGGGGATACCCTTTGTGAATGAAAGTCTTCTCAGCAATTTGTATGTTGAGTAAGTTGTTTTTTGAGGAAAAAAAATCATGAATTCTTGGATTTGAGGGTACCATTTATCTATAATTCATTTAGCGATCCTTTATCGCAACTACTGAAAATGCTGTAGAAACACGTTTATTTTATCAACGTTTCTGTAGAAGTATTTTTTTCTATTCTACTTTTAGTGTGACCCAGAAACACTTTTCCGAATTTTTTCCTCAAAAACAACTCTATCTGCATAAAAATTGATCCGAATACTTTCACTCATAAATTTATTCAGAATACGACAGTATTTTGCATCAACTAATTTAGATATTTTTGATATCGTACCCGTCATATTGAATTCACCATCTTGAATTTCAATCACTCGTTACCAGTTTTTATCCCCAGGGACCGGGGACCCAGAAAAAAAAACAAAAAACGAAAAAAAAAAAAAAAAAAAAAAATGTTTTTTTGTTCCTCCCCCCCCCCCCCCCTTTTTTGGTTTTTTGTTTTTTTTTTTTTTTTTTCTTCCCCCCCCCCCCCCTATTTTTTTTTTTTTTTTAAATTTTTTTTTTTTTTTTTTTCTTTTTTTTTTTTCCCCCCCCCCCCCCCCGAAAAAATTTAAGGAAACTCGTTACAGAGTTTTGAGAGGTGTCGACAGAAATTATTCATCTACCTAGTCACCACTGATCATAAGGAGACATAGAAAAAGATCAAGAATCAAAATAAAAAAAAAAAACAAAAAAAATTTTAATTTTAAACCAAAAGAAAGGGGGAAAAAAAAAAAAAAATGCTTTGCTATTGAAAACAGGGCTCCAAAAATAGCTAAAAAATTCGGTCTCTTTTGGGGGTTAGGGGGAAACAAAATTGTTTCAGTTAAAACCTGTGGATACCGCCATACAGTATGTGTGGATGTATCTACTGTGTTTATGTCCGTGAATAATTGACTATGTGACTTACCTTATTCAACTGAACATATTCAGGTATCTGTATGTACAATATAAAATTCCATCACGGTATCGGACTAGAAATGTGGAATTTATTGCTAACTTCTCTCTCCCCTCCGGGGCCCCACCCTCTTTCCCCAACAAAATGGTCCCCTTCGGGGAAAAATCCCCCAAGGGGAAAACCCCTTCGGGGGGGGGGGCCTTTTTTTTCAGATAATTGACTGTACTAAAAGGATTCGCTCTTTTTTCGGGTTTTGTTATTTTTATGTTTGTTAGTTTTACTATTTAACGTGAGGAGAAATTCCCCTTTCATTGTCTTCACCATCAGAATGAGGGTTTTATTAGTTTCATCAGTGAGGGTTCCGACGAGCCCCAACAGGGACGGAATAAGCCTAGTGGCCCACTGGATCCGGAAGGATGTGAATTATGAAAACTATGTAAACTATACGCATTTACACGCACGAATCAACTTTCCAGTGATGTAAAAGCTTGTTCAGGGTTAATTTCCATAGTTATTGCGAGTTTATATAACTTTTATAATATGCTAAGAGAAAAAAAAATGGAACATCAGAAACCATGAAACTGAACCAGTTTTTTTAATGGAGTGCCCTGTATATGATAACTCCAAACAGCTGCCGTAGCATGCTGATCCGAAGTAGAAACAGAACCAAATGTTGGTTTGTGCAATTTAACGATATCACCAGATAATTCCCCTATAATATTCGCCTTTGAATGGGAGAATGTTACATTCTTCCCGTGACGTAATCACAGACTTGTATCATTTTTCACAATCATCACAAATGCGAACATTGTGTGTCGTTTTTGACTCTTCAGTACATATTTACTGAGCTTATCTGGCAAAATAGGGATCAGTCAGAATGTCCCTAGTCAGAATACAACAAACATCCTCGTTCTTCATACGTAAGATTTCTAAAAATATCAAAATACGAATCTGTGGCTTTCGATAAGTGAACGAGGAATCTTTGGCAAAAAAGTCGGGCATCCTGCCTGTAACATTTTAATAACCTTGTTTATGACAAAATGTCCGGAATAAAAGTTTTTCAGCAATTTATTTGCCATGTTTATGTCAACATGAAATAATGTTGTTTTTTTCGAATTTGGTTGTTATGAAAACCAAGTTTGTAATTTTTTTAAATGACAACCAGTAGATTTTCCCTCAAAATGAAAGGAAGCTTTTCCTCTTTACTGTACACTAAAAATTAGATAAGATTACATAGAGAAATATTCGCAAAAAACGCATTAAAAGTTAACTCTTTGAAACTTATAAAAAACAGATAATCAAAGTACCTGTGAAGTTAAGATATTCTCGTGACGTTTAAGTCTTAACATTTGTCAAATTTTTATTTTCTGCATTTGTGTTTAATAATTTCTTATTCCTTTTGCGTTTTTACGATTTATAAATAAATAACAGATCTCCAATAAATCAATCAACATTAATCCGACTTGTAAAGATATTTCAAGTAGCTGGTAACGTTAAGGATTCCGTTAAATCAGATAGACCTAGAAATACAACCGGAGGAGATAAAACGTTGAATATCTTGCTCTCAGTGGGCGAAAATTCAATCCAATCCTTCAGGGTCTTGACAACTACTTTTGATGTTTCTCATCCGTCAGTTAAATATTATTTAACCGAGAAATATTACATCCATACAAACTACAACTTGTTCACGAATTAAACAAAGATGATTCGATAGAAGAGCTGAATTTTGTGAAGGCGTAATGGAAAGAAAGATGCAATAACAATAATAACTTTGCAAGTTATTGTTTATTTGCAAGTTATTGTATTGTGTTGTTAGTCGACTAATAGCCGTTACTGGTCAAGTCAGAACACCCATTAGTTCCAAGAAACACATAGGACCCAAAATCCCCAAAAAGTTCATGTTTGGGCAAGCATTGTATTGTTGGATCTTTCTTCATAGATGAAAATTTAAATTCTGAAAAATATTTAGATCTGCTAAGAAATCGCATTATTCCATCTTGCTGACTGTTGTTTCCGGTGAAAATAATGTTATTAACCAACACTATGGTTCCAACAAGATGGGGCGCTCTTCCAGAACGCTGAATAGGCAGAAAAGGTATAGTTGGATGGCCAGCGCGGTCCCTGGATTTAAATCCCTTAGATTATTTTCTGTGTGGGTATTTAAAATATAAATTTTATGTTAATCAAGATAACATTGAGGACTTGAAAGAGAAAATTTCAAATGAAATCCGGGTCATTCCTGAACATATAGGGCTAGTCTTGACGGATACCTATGTATTTTTTTGCGTAGAACGCAATGAGCGGGGTCCATAGAGCTGAAATCATCCGCTAATTTTTTAAATTAACAATTTGTGAAAAAAAAAACGTATTTTTTCACATTTTCGCTTATATCTCCGTTCCTTGTTAATTTTCTTCTTTTCACTGTTAATTTTCACAGTTTGTAAAACGGTTCAGGACGGTTACAGCGCTACGGACCCCGCGCATTGTGTTCTACACAAAAAAATGCATAGGAAACCGTCAAAACTAGCCCTATATGTTTCAAGAACACATAAAAGTCTCTGCCTACTGGACTGCCCGTAGGCAGTTGCTACGCACGAGTCCGTGATTTACGTTAATAAATTAAGCCTCGCGATGGAAATTTCGGACAACAATAATTATTCAATAATTCAAATAACGCGTCGCAATTGTCCGCCACACTGGAAAATTATGTTAAACCGAGAAATTTTATGCCAACTCAAAATGCAGGATGTTTCATTTATGGCGGATTTTATGGGCATCGCGTTGAGCTTTATTCAAATCGCAATTACACGGACGCAGCGATGCAAAATGGATAAATAAAGGTACATATATACATACGCATATAATATATGGTTACAAATAACGAGCCATTAAAAAAATCACCTTCAAAGCTGATCACGAACGAAACATGTGTACATAACATCCACGTAAAAGATACATAATCATTGTAAAGTGATAGACTAATTTCGTAAAAACTTTTCTAAAATGGTAATAATTTCGCTCCGCCTCATTCACCATCAGAAGCCATGGATCCGGATTTCGACCTTATTAGGTCTCATCAATGTGGTATAGATATTCACATGAAGGTGAATAGCAACAAAGAAAAAATGTTTTTTCATCCTCAATATTAACCTGAAAAAAGTGAAAAAAAGTGACTTTTTCACTTGTTTTGCAAAGTCCACCGCATCTTTGCGAATATTGATGAGGAGTCTAATGTTTATACGAATTTTATACCTCAATGTACCCCCAATAGTTCTGCAAATCGGCAGATCAATCTATCGCATGGTTTCCACAGACCGTTTGATCAAAATTTCAGAAAAAAATTAAAGGAGCAAAATTTACGTTCCTGAGCACCCTGTAATTGACGTGAAAATGTAAAATACACTTTTTTCCACTTTTTTTGGGCATCTTTTACCCATTGAATTTGAAAAGAAAAAAAATATATGTTTTTTTTAAATTTTGTTGCTCAAATTTTGATTCTCTCATTAATGGTTTGGGAAACAAAATGTCCCTATAAAATTAAAATTAAAATGGCCATAACTTTTTGAAAAAAAATATTTTGTAACAAATCGAAAAACCTCTCCTTATATTTGTTTTTAGATTATAAAAAAAATTTACTGCAAATATTCCACAGAGCGTTACTGAGATCCCAGGGTGTTCTGCAGTTTTTTTTAAATTTTTTTCGCAAACTTTGCGAACTTTTTTTTCACTATAAATCCTTTCTGTAAGAGGTGTATAGTCATCACCTAAAACGTGAAGTGGGTCCCATGCGTCGTTTTCAAGATATGGCTAACTGAAATATCACCAACCGCCACATTCTGCAAGTATATCAAATGTTAAATGTTACACACCTTCATTCGAAAGAAAAGGCACAAAAGCGGACCATAGACGGTGCAACATGTTGTACTACAGATTGGTGCAACAAGTTGCTTAACATTTTGCCCACAAACGCAGACGCACTGACCATCAATCGCAGTATTTAATTTGTCCAAAGATTTTCTTTCAAATGTGGATATATTTATTAACAGATATCTATGGCCAAAGTACCAAATGATTTGACCACGACAATATGTTGAGCAACAAATCTGTGGGTTATTGTAGGGTATCGTTTAACCCGTCATTTGTCGCTATATCAGTATTTTGTTCACGTTTTTAGGAATTTTGCGGCAATTTGGCAACACCTACTGGGTCTGTCTTCCCCCCCCCCCCCCCTCTAGCTGAGTTTATAACGCAATGCATACCCTGATTGATATAAATCAACAGTCACTCAGGTTTGAGAGCTCGTGGGTTACGGACGTGTTAGAAGCGTGAGCATTTTCCTCATTCAGCGACAAAGGGCGTCGTAGATATATGTGTAGTGTGAGGGTTCTACTAATTGAACGAATGTATAATATAAACAGTTTTTGTTACTTTAAATAACTTCTCATTGGTCATTAGCATGAGTCATGGAAAAAAACTTGTGGAATTAGCCTTACAGGAACCACAGAAGAACGTCGAATTTTCTTAAAAAAATTATCCTTGGAGCTCATGAAACCATATGCACATGAAAGGTTATTATCAATGCCAAACTTATCAACAACGTATGTGTTCGTTGTGTTCGCGCCGTAAAACAGAAAATCAAAGAAAACATGTTCCAGGTGCAACAAATATTTGTGTAATGAACGCGCAGTATTTGTATGTCAACAATGTCTTGATCCACCAGATTCTTCATCATCTTAATTTTAATTCATTTTTTTTTTCTACATTCATATTTTTTTCATATAGTAGCTTATTATTTATATTTTTACTTGAGTAAATTGTTACGTAAAACTGGTTTTGATTCTAATTAATGTCTATCCAATACCCATTAAAGGCATTAACTGATGTATTGTTCACACAGTGAGCAAAATGCTCACTCACCATGTAATAATCAGGTAGCGACAAATGACGGGTTAAAAACCCAAAATTAGAGACGTTGCTAAGCAACACTTTTTTTTAATATCAAAATTACTGCCCTTAGATAAACAATTACGGAGATCCTGGAGTGGGTACTGGAACCTTCAGCGTAGAAACAAAAAAAAAACAAACAAAAAAAACATACATATGAATACATGTCAAATATTAGAAGTAAACATCAATTTCCGTTATTACCGATTATTAGAGAAACATCAATCCACTGCATTCTACATATAACTTTAAATTATAGCATATCTCTAAGGCATTTTCCGAGCAGATTATAGTCATCATGCCAAGATTACCGTGAAATGAAGCCCTGAACATATGTTTCCGTACATCCCTTTTACTTCGTTTTATTTCATTGCGTTTAGCAAGGTGTAATCTTGCGCGTCTTTCTTCAGTCTAGTGCCTTTTCGCAATACCAGCAGCTAATTCTGTAATGACCTTTAAACTGGCCTCTGAATCACCTTTAAGATTTTACTGAAAATTACCTTCAGGCCATATATCAAGAGTATGAAAAATGAAAATGACTAATTGGAAAGACATGAAAAAAAAGAACAATATCAACAAACAAAATCCTTTCTTATAAAATAATCTTTCTTCTATATAAAGTGGACAAAATCATTTTTAAGTTATACTAATATTGCTTTCTTAAATAAATTTATCAAAAACGTACTATCTATTTATTCAGCCACTCACACTCCTAAAAAAATTGATATTGGTTATAGAGAATATTGGCTACTTGTTTTTTGAATATGGTTTATTGGCTCCAACTTGTTAGACAATATTGTCTGTTTAAACAGGTCTAAAAGGAGAACGTTGGGTCTCGGACATTCTTGTTTTTATAAATTCTCATTCATATTTTGTTTATTTAGGGAGCATTTGCTGTTAATCTACCATTTGCTTGATTATTACATTGTAAATGTAAAAATTTTTTTCAATACTGGTCAATCTGTTCAACATTTTCCATCATAGCATGCTTAATATTGTGTTAAAAAATGCTCTAGTATATGTATCTACACCCTAAGACATAATATATTTGACCTTGACACATTTTTCATGTTCTCAGTTATATAACCATTTCAGGAGAAAAAAAATTGACTCCAAGCTATCAAACAAATTCGTCTGTCCGCAGAGGAAAACATTTATCCCAACAACATCCCAGACACTTTTGCTTTTATAAATGCGCGGCGTTCCTCATTTAATCGAGTGGGCATGCTTGATGTTTTGTTACCAGTAAACAATCTATCTACATCCTAAAGTCACAATATATTCGACCTTTAAAAATTTGTTCAGCTTCTAATCTTTATTACCATTTTTCAGGAGACCTTTCCCTTCGAGAAAAAAAATGGCTTCAACTTATTAGACAATACGATCTTTCCAAACACGTCTCAGAAGAGAACGGTGGATCTCGGACATTTTTGTTTTCATAATTTACCCCACCGATAAATGCTTCTTCATATTGTGTTGATCTAATGATCATTTGTGAATAATTGAACATTTTCTTGATTTACTATTGCATTGCAAACAAATTTTCAGATCTGTCCACAGTTACGCTACTTATAACAAACATGTGCTTCATCAAAGAAAATGCCATTCACATTGATTATTTCAATGTTGGTTGAACATTGAGTATCAATTGGTTCAGCATTCACATTAGAGCATATTCTAAATAAATTTTGTAAATAAATTCTCCACTCTATCAGCACCTATTTTTTTGATATAATAATAGTAATAATAACGTGTACTTATCTTTATTTCTTCAATACATTTAACATTTATAAATTATGGCCCATTAAGAACCAAAACACATATTTAAATGGTTTTGGTGTCAAAATGTAGGGCACAAGAAACTCTATTTTTGAACAGGATGGCCATTTAATATCTTCAATTCTTACTGTAATATTTTTAGTGGTTTTTTCAATTTTCTTTTCGTTTTTTTTCCTAAGCTACTGAAAATTCTCTATCTGAAGGTCTTAAAGTATCACCTTCATGAGATAAATTATACAACCTTCATCTTCACTTTTTGGTTTAACCCACCTCATATCTATTATGGTTTAGAAGTAATAAGTGCAATCCCAGCGAAGAAGTGGACTCTCTGTATAAACGACGTGGTATAAGTAAGACTTGTAATTATTGTAATTTTTCTCTGTGTATCGTGTCTTATATAAAACCTATAAAAATAACTTACAGGAATGACTTTGCGCACAAAGGTTTTATTTTTGGCTAAAAATTAAAATATATTTTACACATTATTTAAAAATTAGAATACAAAATTTTAAAGGATGCCGGAGACAGTGACGTCGTTGTTTTTTGTTGAAAAAAAGGAGGCCTTGGTTTGAGATATTAAATGTGTTATTCCATTCAAAATACAGTGTGATGTGCCCTTCATTTTGGCAATTAAATCGTTCAAACTGAACCATAAATAAAAAACTACAAAGGCCTTCTGATCATTAATGGACCACACATTATATACACAACAAAGTTATATGACCTTTACACATTTTTTGATGCTCTCGTCTTTATAACCATTTTTCAGCAGACCTTCAGAACCCTTCGAGAAAAAAATGCTTCCAACCTATTAGACAATATCGTCTGTCCGAACACGTCTACGAGGGATCTCGATACAGACGCCTGAGGCAGCGCGTCGTAATAGATGGAAAATCGGGGGGCCATCAGCCTGCTTCATTGAGCTTAATGGCCTATAGCAGTGCCGTCGCGAAGTCGAGTTAGGAGGTCGTAGTCTTCTTGCGAGACTACTGCCTCGAACCTCCCCCACCCTCCTGTAGACGGTACGGTTGTTTTAGAGGAATACGGTCGGTCTCGGACACTCTTGTTTTTATTTACGCTTAATTGACCCTATGTATTCCGACGAATAAGCGTGCAATTTGTTGAAAATATGGTGAGATGATCCACAGTCTTCTTTTAAGGGAGTATTTAAATGATATATTTTCGCGTTTATTTTGGATTTTTTTCGTGAGCTTATTGCAAGATACCTACTATTACATACTTACCGGGTGGTTCATAACTTCGTTTTCAGAAATAAAATAATGAAATATTAGAATTGTATATTAGACATAAACATTGACATAGTCGTCTTTATTTCATTTCCGATTTCACCAGAAATAGCCCTAATTTCAAAATTTTTAATGACACATCATGTTTATTTTCAGTTTCTCTAATTTGAAATGTCATTCTGAGCACAATGATTTTTTATTGGTCACTTTTTTGACACATCATTTATTAGATAGATAGACAGATAGATAGCTTATTTCCTGTGAAACTTGTACAGCATAGGAATAGTCAAAATAAAATTACAGTAACATCCAAAAATATAGACAAAATACATTAAAAATACAGACATATATGTATAACTACATACATTATACAAACTTACATAAATATAGACACTACACTATCGTTAAATAAATAGGTTTAAGACATATGTACATATACTTTAGAAATGTAAAAACGTATAACTTATAAAAATGTAAAAAAATATATATAAAATCATGTAAAAATTATGTAAATGGTTTGCCTCATGTTTCATAGTATTCTTTAACATTATAATACCACTTTTCTACCAGATATTTTCTTAAACATTTTTTAAATTTATTTATTTCATTAATTTGTTTTATATCATTTGGAAGGCCATTATATAATTTAGCTCCAGCATAAGATAGAGTTTTTTCAAATAGAGCTGTTTTATATTGTGTTAGTCTAATTAAATTTCCATACTTAGTGTTATGTGAATGTACAAGGTGAGCGAAACTCGACGTCTCAGTTCTATTATAAGAAAAGGAAAGACGATAGGAAAAATCTAAAAAGATATTCTTAAATGGGATTGAGTAAGGTCCATTTTAAACCGAAATTGCATATTTTTCCATATTTGGAAACTGAAGTATGAACATGACATCATCGAGTTTTTTCCCCAGAAACATACCTATATTTAAAAAGAGCTAATTTTTCTGAACAAATTTTGTAAAGAAAAAAATTTGCCGTTTTAACGGAAAAATTTACCGTTAAAAAATTATAAGCTTTGTAAAAAAAAAAGTATTATCAAAAATTCGCAATCGTCACAATTTAAACAAGTAGCCTTTGTAAGCAAATAGCAAAGGCGCATCTGTCAATAATTAAACATTATTAATTAGTTATATTTATTAATTTAACATTACAAAACACGTAATATGTTACTACTATTACCACCGAAAGAAACAAAGTATGTAAGCAATCACTACAACAAATTTTCAATGTGACGACCTCCTACTTCTAAACACTTATCCAATCTCCGCCTTACTTCTCTCACTGAAGCCTTACGTAACATTTCTCTAGTTAGTTCATCGCAAGCATTTCTGATTTTTTTCTTTTAAATGTTCCAAGTTAACAGATGGTATTCTGTAAACTTTATTTTTTCAAAGTTCCCCACAAGACCCACCCCACGGTTCATTTATGCCTATCCAATTTTCTCCGTAAGTTTCATTTAAATATTGTTGGATAATTCTTGCTTTATGCGGTGGAACTCCGTCATGCTGGAAACATATGTTTGCTCGCAGCTGTAATGGTACATTTTCGAGGAGCACAGGAAGTTGTTCTTCAAGAAATTGCAAATATTGCTCACTATATAAAATTCATTCGTAAAAATATGGACCAATCAAATGCCCATTAATAATACCACACCAAATGTTAATCCGAAGTGTCCTTGATTATCAATCGGATTAACAAAATGTGGATTTTCAGTAGCCCAAAAATGTTAATTTTTTCTATTGGGCTTACCGTTACTAACAAAACGGTACAACAACGTTACAAACAAAACTTTCGTCCGTCCACAACACATGGTGGAAAAACCGATTTTCATTGATCTCTAAGTTTATCATAACTTGGGCAACATAATTAATTCTTCGTTGTTGATGTTGATCTGACAAGTGTTCTAAGTTGTGAAATTTATAATCGTGATAACCGTTTCCTTTCAAAATTGTTCGTACCGAACTATAGGCTCACGACACGAACTCACGACAGGCTTGCCGAAGCGAGTTCCTTGGATGGTCTTCAAAATACTGGGAAACAGTGGCAACAGTATTGTCAGAATTGACCCTTTTAACATTTTTTCTTCCCTTTCGAGAAGAAAATGCCTCGTTATTTGCACGTAAATTGCGTTCCAATATTGCAAGTATTTTTAAGTTTGGAATAACACGTTCGGGGTATCTCTGGGCGCATAACTGAACTGCTCTTCTAGGGTTCTTTTGAGATTCCCCATAAACTAATAACATGTCGACTTTTTCGTTGTGAGTGAAGATTTTTCAAAAGTCAAATGACAACAAAACAATATTTGTCAACCATTAGCTTAATTATTGACAGATGCGACTTTGCTATTTGCTTACAAAGGCTACTTGTTTAAATCGTGACGATTGCGAATTTTTGATAATACTTTTTTTTACAAATCTACTTATAATTTTTTAACGGAAAAAGATTTTTTTTCTTTTACAAAATTTGTTCAGAAAAATTAGCTCTTTTTAAATATGACAAAATATAGGTATGTTTCTGGGGAAAAACAATTCGATGACGTCATTACTTCAGTTTAGAAATATGGAAACATATGCAAATTTTCAGATTTTTCTATCGTTTTTCCTTTTCTTATAATAGAGCTGAGACATCGAATTTCGCTCACCCTGTTAATAAACAGATGTTCACTACCAATAGCATTTCCCCAAAATATAATATTATAAGCTAAATTTGAATAAACCATACCATAATATACACTAAGTAAGCCCTGTTGATTTAGATAACTATTCAGCCACAATAATGCATAATAGGCACTACTAACTTCTTTGCTAATATGATCTATATGATTTTTCCAAATTATGTTCGAGTCTGAGTATTTCTGCTATTATTAATTGATCAGGAAATTGTCCTCAAATGCAGTGTTTATTATGTAGGCCAATGGCTCTGAAATTTCATCAACTGTTGCTTTTATAACCTTTGTTGAGATACAGTCGACGCCTACAGAATTTGTGTTTTTCAAATTTAAATCTCAATAGCATTTACAGGTGTAAATACGAATGAACTTGGCACATGATTTGAGGTAGTACATACTTAGCTTTTTTTGTCCTTGAATACGTTCTTTAATTCGTCTTTTGCAACGTTTACAAAATGTTTACCAAATACTTTGACATTTTCTTTAACAATTTAACAATTTTCCATTTCCGATTTTCCAATATTATTTATTTATTTTGTCAATTTTCTGTCAATTTTAACACAGTATCTGTTTTAATACAGTACCTACTGGGAACTACAAAGTCTCATGTTTTGAGAAGTACGGCTTACCAAATTGCATTTGGACCGCAAGTCTTGAATGCGCAGTAGCAATTAGATTAAGGACAGTTTATTAGATTACTGACAGTGTCCATTTCTCAAGTAGTAATACCGAAGACAATATTGACTTGTACAATCTAGCACAAAAGTTTTATTTACACATTTTATAGTTTTCAGTTGTACATTGCACAGTTTTCTCTCCCGACTGTACTTAATGACACTATGATAAGTAGATACTGATAACTTTAATTGCTGTTATAGTAGTTTTTACTATTTCCATCCTTTTCCATCTTTTGTGCATCTCGCGGTTGAAATGAAATTTGCCAAACTTTTAAGCATCTCGAAAGATAAAGTGAAGACTGCAAACGTCTTGAATAGAGATATAAAGTGGTCCTCGGAAGGCATTGACGCATGCTATAAGATAGACCTTTTGGCTCAGATTCAGATACAAATAATGCAGTGCAGTTTTTGTACATAAATAGCAATTACCTATGTAACCCTTACGTTGACCTGTAAATTGTCGTATCACGTAGCAAACTCTATAAAACATAAATAATGTTTTGATCGATTGCAAATGTGCCGTTCTAAAAGTTATGTCGTTATGTGTAGGTAAACATTATGTCGTTAAAGTTTTTTAATGTTTTCTCGTAACGGCCATTGTTAGGAGAAAACGTTGTGCCCGGTCTGAAAAAACGTCTTTATTGAACCCTTAGTAGAGCAGCAGAAAATGTATTTACCTCCTCTGCACATAAAACTAGGACTTATACCAAATTTTGTTAAAGCCTTAAATACAGAATAAAATGCTTTTCTTTATTTGAGACAGAAATTCGTGCATATAAGTGAGGCAAAGCGCGAATACGATAACTTTTTAAAGACGACAATTTTGAAAACTACACTTTCAAGAAAAGAAAATGGGGCGTGGACTGCCTTCAAAAATATATGTAGCGACTTCCTAGATAATAGAATATCTAATCTTACATGACTTTAGGTTGCAACATATCACTTAAACTGCATTTTCTTCACTCCCATTTGGAATTCTTCCCTGAGAATTTAGATGCAGTTTCAGATGAACACGGCGAAAGATTTCACCAGTAAATTGCTCAAAATTACGCTTTCTAGGTGATTTTAAAAGTTCGTTGTTTTTTCCTTTTTTGTGAAACAAAATTAATCGTAAAACAATATATTGGACTGGTTTTAATTAATATTTTAATTTGTTATTTAAATTACCTTTCTAACAGCTGTTAATGGTAAAAATGGATCATTATTGTCTCGTTATTTTTTAAAACAGCGTTTCAAAAATGCTACTAACTCTTGACGACAGCTGTTTAACTGTATTGGCATTTCGCAGACGGAAATCTGACAACTATAACATTTTGATTGTTCTGAAAATAATAGTGTTTCAATGCAAGACTAATTTTGAAACTCAGAAAAAATACAAATCACTATTAAAGCCAATACTTATAATGGCTTGATCTGAACATTAGTTCAGATCATTTCAAACTGTCAACAAATGAAGGGTACAGGGGAAGAAGGGGTATGTCAGTCCAAGATCGAAAATTAGATTGTTATGTCATCTTGTAGACAAAAGTGAATATTTTGAGCTGTATACATTGTTTTGATGAAGAACGCGTTCAGTCAACAGCTAGATGAATTCAAAAATATGTTGAAAAGTGCAAAAAGGATGTCCTCGCGTAACTATAGATACAAAAAGGAGGAACGTCAACTCTTTCGCCTCTTCATGCAATATACATGCAGTTTGTAATTTTATTTTCACGCCACAGCTGCCCACTTTAATCATTTAAATTTTAGTGTAACATTTATTTACTTAATGTAAATGTTTGTATTGTAAATTTTTTGTAAAATGTACCTGGTTCATGTAAGAAAAATTATGTTAATAAAGCAAGCTTTCCGATAAGAGACCATTCCTACATACATGGAATGCGATAAAAATGCAATGCTTGTAAATCAAAAAGCACTCATTGAGGTTCCAATGAATGGGTTTTAAATCATTAATATATAAAAAAAATATTCAAATCATCTAGAGCAAAGCCTACACCTATTGGTGTCATTGAAGTTACTCAAGATTCATTTAAAAAGTGGACATTTTACTTTTGCAGTTTGTACAAAAACCTTTGTCTATTCGAATCCAGAGCTGTTAGAGAAATTGAAGTTCTCAAAGAAGACCCCCAATTATTTTACTTTCGAATATATTCAAATGGAAGTTGGGAATCTGTGGTTTTAGTTGATTCTAAACAATGAATACAATTCATATAAGAACAATGCTGTTTTGTACTTCCAATGTCCATGGAAAAAAATTCAGTGCCTCAAAAAATGTTGTTCACACCTAGCAGCTGTTAAATATTACAATACACAACATTACGTCACGTAGAAAAAAAAGCGGTGTTACCAAAAGAAAAATGTTTAAAATAGTTTTTTTTTTTGTATCCCGTAGATAGTAATAAATTTACGGTAGCTAGTACTTTTACAATACTAATGTGTATTTTTATACAAAAAAAGAATAATAATAGTTTGTTGTAGTCTTTATTTGAAGTTACACAGATACTCTTAATAAAACAAGTTTGTTGACATTCCCCCTTCTTGACTGTTTTATTTCGCAGTCACAGTAATTTTTTTAAAAATTTAGAAAAACGTGCGTACATACAAGTTTTTTATTTTTTATATAATGATTCTTAAAACAACAGATTATCAACATTCAAAACTGTACATGGCACTGATTATAATAAAATGAAATGACGACGTCTTAAAGTATAAAAAACGTTCTCCTGTAAAATGCGCTATTCGTGACAAATCGCCTTCTTCCCTGTACCCTTCAAATGTCAAGTAATACAATACAGCAACTTCGGACCTGCTACCAACTGCGTGACAAATGAATAGCGTGAAATTTAAAATTCAATAATACACTCCATTGTAGTTTTTATTTCGATATAATTGAGTGGTGGTATCACTGCACTCATTTAATAGCGTCATCGGTGACGAGCATCGGTTATATTGTGTACAAAATATGTGTTAAAAGTGAAATACTAAAAGCTCTAACTCAAACGACAAAATTGATAGAGATGAACTCCAAAGTAAATCACGCAGAATTGTCTCGCCAAAAAATCTCTTCTGCCCTCGAGTAAGTCTATCACAGGAAAGTAATAAGCTCCAGACGATGAGAATGAGAGAGGCAATAAAAATATATATTAGACTTATTTTCGCCAAGATGGTAAAAACAATGAGAAAGTAAGTTAAACTGTATGTCTCCGTATCGATTCAACAGAAGAATAGATACAGTGGTACTTGACTTAAGGAGTTTGCGAATACTGCTTGAAACCATAGGCGTCGGATTTCCAAATATCAATGCTCCTAATTACCCTATAATCTATTCTACATACAGCGTGAATATTTGTTTTTTAGTATGCCATCTTCTGACGTCAACAATTATTATAACGCCATTTATTTTCGGAAAATGATCATCTGGTCATTGGCCAAAATTTTCTTAAAATTGTAAAATAACGCAGTATGATTCTGTTCCAAATCACGCTATTACATTCGTCATCACGATATTACATAGTCACATACATACAGAGAAGTTTTTTTTAACTAAGATATCAAATTCATTAATTTACAATATGGAAGGGAACAAAAAAATTATTTCCTAAATTTTTTGGTGATTTTTGAAAGGCTGTATATCAGTGAAATATGGTCGTATATAGATTTAAAAAAAAAACATTTTGAAGCCTCAAGTTTCTAGTTTTGAGATCTTTTGGCAAAAAAAAAATTGTGACCTACCGCTATCACGCAATCCTAAGAAATAGCGCGAGAAAAAATTGTAATTTTTTTTTTTTGGTCTAAAGACTAAATCAATGCATGGACCGAATAACCTGTTTATTCAGCTTCAATTTGCTTTTTTCATAACTTCTTTACGCCAATTTGTCGCTGAGGATATCTTACTTTATGAAAAATCATCCTTTTGTCTCTGATAATCGAGATCTCAGCAATCAATGATCACACAGAGAATGTAAGAACAATTTCGAAAACGAGAATAAACGCCCTACGCCTACGTGACCGTTTTATGATTTAAAAAAAAAATGTTTTCACCCTCACCTCACCATTGACTTAAAGAAAAGAGAAAAATTATGAATTTATGTTCTTATGGTAACGAAACAAATTTCGAATTGTCAGTATCTCTACGAAAAGTCGTGGAATTGTACAGGGCTCTCTTAAATTTACGCTTCCTTATTAACGTATCTATTAAATGGACTGAGTAACCATTATTCTTAGCTATATCCTTAATTAATTTTTTCTCCTGTTCAAACCTCTCTTTACTGAGGGGAAAACTTAACAAACGCTGAATTAGAAAATTAAAACTTGCCATTTTATGTTGAAAAGTGTGGTGTGAATCGCTGGGGATATATCTAAGAGTCGCGATTTCTTTCCGATATATATCAAATTCTAACTTATTTTCAAGATAAAAGAAAATAAGTTTGAATTTGATATATATGTTATATACCGGGTGGACCATTTTAACCTTTAATAGGAAATAACTCGGCCGGTAAGCGAAAAAATAAAAAAGTTGTATACTAAAGTTGTTGGGCAAGGAGGGGGACGTACAACCGCAACCTTAAATTTGATCTCGACGTTGACCTTGAGTTATTTGAAGGTCAATACAACTTTTTCACATGGAAACAAATATTTTTGACCCCGGATTTGAAAAGAGCGGGAAATTTTACGTCCAAAATAGTACTTGTCAACAAGGTCATGGCAAGGTCGAATGAAGGTAAAATTTTCGAAAATTGTTAAATAACGAAGGCTAGCTCGGGATAGAGGTTGGAAACAGTAAAATTTTTCTGGCTAAAGCTGTCAGTGTCGAATAAGGTCAATTCCTGAGACCAATGATATTGACGTTAAACATTTCAAATCAGAGGTCAGAAGTAGGGTTTCACGCTTGATAAATCACTTTGACCTTGAAATAACCTTAAAAACCGAAAAATTTTACTGTTTCCAATCTCTATCCCGAGCTAGCCCTCGTTATTTAACAATTTTCGACAATTTGACCTTCAGTCGACCTTGCTATGACCTTGTTGGCAAGTACCATTTTGGATTATAATCAGTAGTTCTAGTTTCGCGGAAAATGTCCGGTTTTTTGTTTCTACGCCGAAGGTTCCAGTATCCACTCCAACTTTATATCAGTTAAAAGATGATACAAGTTCGCATTCACCAGTAGAAATTAATGTGGATTATTCCCAATATGTGAAATAACTAAATGAATAATGTGAAATTTTCAAAGATACGTCTCCGGCCATTCCGCAGGCACCGCCAATGGCCTAGACTAAAAGAGACGTATATCAGATACCATAAACTCAATAAAAATGTCCTCGGGGGCTAAACACTGCCCAGCAGAGGATGACTGCTCGTCGCACGACCCCTCTGTCGCCAGCACGGACCACTCGGACGGCTGGATCGTACACCCAAACGTGTTATGAGACACGTCCCACGAAGGCAAGCAGCAAGATAAATTATGGCGCCCGAGTCCTTAGTCCTTGTTTTTTTTATTTAAATTTAATGACGCGCCATAAAATTAGGTTTAAAAGCGGAGAAAGATAAATAGTCTCGCCCGTAATAGAATTGGCCTCGTCCTACTCGCTGCCGCTCTCTAAATCAGTGTCTTTGAGATGGGTAATCCGAGCTTTACAAAAATAAATATTTTACGTCCCCTTTACATGTGTCCCACTAAGAAATCCCCAAGACGGCCACTGTTAGAATTTACTGATATACATATACTGTGTACATAAAGTTTGGAATAAATGCATTAATTCCCAAATTAAAAACATTTCGAAAAAACCCTGAGACAGGTCAACTTTTATTTACAAAAAGTAATTTTTTTGTTACAAGTATTTTTCCTATTATAATAATATTTTTGACGGATTTGGAAAGAGATCACTTTTTTCCATACAACAGTACGAAAAAAGTTTCATCTAGAAAAGGAAAGTTTTTGAGATAAACTGCTCGTCAAATTTAGCGTAACACTTTTTAGATTAGCACCATTTGCGTTCTATTGGGACCAAAGACCTGCGTTTTTTAAACTTGGGTAGGTTATAGGGTTGAATTTAATGCTACGAAGTCGCTACACCGTGTCTCAAATGGTTCGCCGTCTACACCCCAAAAACCAACTCCATGTCGAAATTTGAATTCGCAAGATTTTGACGGCAATATCAGAAGCCTACAGGATGAACTAAGAAGGACGCTGTCGGGTAAAAACTCCATCCCAGCACCCATTAAGACCTTCTCAATAAGTTCTGTATATTTACTCGCTGTCCCATCTCTTCAACTCTCTTGTATTTCGCAGTGGGTCCCATCAACTTCAAGAGCCTTCATGTAAAGCTATGACATGACTTCGAGACAAATGGACATCCCACGCAGCCTCCCACAGGGGCGGAACCAGAGGGGGTGGCGTGGGGGTCGGTGTGGAAGTGGCCTGGAGGGGTGCTTGAGTTGTCAAAGGCTGAAAGTGAGTTGTGACACCTCACACCAATTTATTAGGCAGCATCAAGATAAATCGATTCGCCCAACAGAGGTCAAACCACGCAAAACCCACCGTAAAAGCAAAGGGGTAGCTTACGGGGTCTGGAAATGGGTTGAAGAGATGAGACAGCGACCAAATACACAGACCTTATTGAGGATATTTTAATGTGTGCCGGGATGGAGTTTTTTACCAGACAGCATTCTTCTCAGTCCATCTTATAGGTCTCTCCGTACTCCCTTAAATTTCTTCGTTATCTCTTAAATTTCCGTCAAAATCTTGCGAATTCAAATTTCGACATGGGGTTGATTTTTGGGGTGTGGATGACGAACTGTTTAAGTCACAGCGTAGCAACTTCAGGATATTAGCCGTATAGGCTAAAATTAAAAACCGCAAGTCTCTAACTCGAATAGAACGCAAATGGCGCTAATCTAAAAAGTGTTACGCTAATTTTGACGATCAATTTGTTTCAGGTTCCAACAAAATGGGACATCGCCACATTACTTCAGACGTGTACAGAGTTATCTTAATCAGATTTTTCCAAACAGGTGGATCGGTAGAGGAGGAGCTGCTGAATGGCATCCAAAATCCTGCCACAATATACACTAATGGCAAAAATTAAAGGGTCAAAAAAAATTTTCAGAATTTTTAGCGATTTTTCAGAATGCAATTTTCAAAAAAAAATATTTTTTGATTTTTTTTATTTCAACGGTACTTGCGGAAAAAATTGTGAGGAAGCTCGAAAAACCTTTTTTTTCACTTTAGCCATGATTAGGACATGTCTAAGCTCAAAAAACATGACCCTTTAATTTTTTCAAAGTTTGACCGTTTGCAACAAGAAAACGGTTCGTTAGATCGTAATGTAACTTTGCATGGTTTTTGGGGGTATATTCAACTGTAAAAGGCACACGCAGCATTAGTCATTTCATGAAGATTTGAATTTCAGCCGCTGATGTTCTGAAAAACCATCAATTACCCGTTTTTCCTGTTTTTTCAAATTCATGTCAAGGATTAAAAAAAATTCTCCTCAAAAATCGCAGCAGAACCTTGCAGGGTGTTTAATCCAGTTTTCAGAACTGCCCTTAGATTTTCTGTGCTACCGTTGGTTGCTGAGATATCGTCGATCAAAGACAAAAGGGTCCTTTTTGATTTAAAGTTCGATATCTCAGCAATACATGGTCGTATCGAGATTTAAAAAAAAACAAATTGAAGCTGAATAAACAAGTTATCCGGTCCATACCATGGCTAACTTAGAAAATTTTTTTTTAAAGCTTTTACTTCCTAAAATTGCGCGAAACATGGAACTCTAAAAATTTTTTCGCCGAAATATCTCAAAACTAGAAACTTGAAGCTTCAAAATGCTTTTTTTTTGGACCTCGATAAGACCATTTTTCACTGAGATACAGCATACTGAAAAATCATTAAAAACTCGGAAAAATTGTTTGACCCTTTAAGTTTTTCCATTAGTGTAGTTCAGTAGTTAGCCAGTTGCAATCAAAAGGTTGTACTTTGCTGGGTACATAGCAGCGACATAGCGGCAATACGGGCAGAGGACTGATGCACTGACAAAGGAGGGCTCGAAAACGGGCTTTCTTGGGCCAGATCCGGCTCTTCCGATCCCTAAGAACCACTATAAAACCACTCTCAAAGAGTGGACAACATTGTGCCACCAACAAGGGTGGCAAATGCAAAAGGGACACCTCTCAGTCTCCTCTCAAAAGAGCCCCCTTGGGTGACACCACCTTTTTGAAAGAATGGGGTGTTTGAGTTATAGCTCAGGCGGCTACCTCGGGGAGAATGCACAAAGTGTTCAATAGCTGATAAGCGCTATGACCCTTTAAGCCACACTCAATTTAGCTCCAGATTCCATAACAACCTATTAAACAAAAACTCACCAAGACCACGATACACATATCACAATATGCTAATAAGACGGTCGAAATTGGAACTTCGCTGCGCATGACGTCACGTTGGAATCAGAACAGTGTTTATACTGTTCATTCTTCGTTAATTGTAAGGAACATTTTGACTTATTAAGGGTTATTCGAAGTGATATTGTATGTTTTTGAGTTTAAAGTTTTATTTGGTATTTAGTGGCTTATTTGAATTTATTAATAGAAAAGGAGAATATAATTAAAGACGTCGTGTTAAGTTTATACGCAATTTACTAAAGATGCCAGGTTGTGCAAAACCATACTGCTAATTATAAAAAATAAATCACTGGTGTTCATATTCACTTTCTTATTAAAACATTTACTTCAATGTTACCTCATTTGTAAACCATAATATATTACTTATATATGTATGATTAGTAGCTGAATGTTTCATTTTTTTAATAAAGCATTTCAATAAATAGTTTTTTTTTCACTAATAAAAAAACCCTAAGTAAAATTTAGATCAAATTATTCTTGTTTGTTTTTCATTCAATCAACATAACATAATTTAATAATCAACATAATTTTCATTTGTTCTTCAAATAAAAAATGTGCACGTTTGATTAATATTTCAATGCTTTTATTTACTTTTAAGAATAATACCTATGTTTACAAAAAAAAATGTTTATAATATTACTTCAATTGATTCATTTCAAATAGTTTCACATCCAAAAAGAAAAATATCAAAAAATTTAAATAGACTCATACAATCACGCTATTGTCACAAAATTCTAAATTTCATTTTCTAACATATACAAAAAAATGTATACGAGTGTTTTATTCATAATTCTTACTTTATAAATATTACAATAATTAAAAAAATAATACATGTTTAAAAAAAAGTATGGTATGGTTATTTTAAATTTACTAACTGCACGTAAAAAATTACAGCTGCTTTCGTTTTTGCTAAACATACGTGAACATGAATAATTTCGTTGGCTATTTTTTGAATTGGGTTATGTTGATTTGTTGAAACTGAATCGTGTTTACAATAATTAACACGAACCAAAGCAGCTCATATGTGGCCGAATTCTGATTCCAACAAGACGTCACATAGTGCGAGAGAGATAGCGCTAGACATGCGCAATAGCATACTGTTATGCTTGTATCGTGACCAAAATTATTCATCAACGGAAAATATTGTCAAACCGGCTCCTTCGCCAATTCTTCGACTGTGTAACAATCGCTACTCTAGAGTAAAACTGTATTAAAACCCATTTAGAAAATTTTACAGGAGACCAGTTCATACATTAGTATAATATAAGTCAATTATAATTTTAATATAATAAATTACTAGTTAATATCGCCAATTATTCAAAATAACAGGAGAGTTTCCAGTTAGCACAAATGTAGGAAAATACAGTTTTTGCAAAAAACTAGAGTTTTACCTACAAGAATCATACAAGGAAATCATACGAGACAGAAAAAACTGAAAGTTTTAGTGAATGTTATCTATGTTCTTTTAAGTTCATCAAAACTAACTATGGAAAGTCAAAAAACTAAACTAGCATATTTTATTACTCTTCTGCAAGGATACTTCCCCCTGATTTAAAAATTGTACTTTACCTTTATTGACATTTAATTCAAAAATTGGTGGTATATCAAAGTGGAGTATTGCGTGGAGGTAGCTTTTCGAAAGAAAATACGATTTCCAAAATTTTGGACCCCTAGGGTCAAAAGGTGAAGTTTGGTGAAGGTCCAAAGTTTGGTATGTCGCTTGAGAACTTTAACTTTGATAAGTTGTCTACTTTCTGCAAGTGTGAGAAAACAAAAATTATTGGTTGTATGTGATAACACTTGCCGAGTAGAATACACATATTTTTTTCACATTTTTTGGGTTTTTTTTGTACCCATCATTACGGGCAAAAAATTTTTAAAATTAAAAAATCGGTCAATACACTTTTTTTTTGTTTTCTTAAAAAAAAAGTTCATTCATTTTACTACCGATCCCTCCTAGTCCGATAATGGGCCTGAAATAAGTTCAAGGAGAAAAAAAAAATTAAATTATGATAATTTAAAAAAAACTATTTTTAAAGGCTTTAAAAATTTATTAATTCATATTCGATGTAAGATTTGCGTAATTGACAATGACTGATTCGATTTAGTGACGTCAGTTATAATTTTAAACTTTTTTCACTTAAAAAATTTTTAATTATTTTCTTCATAAATTTATAAGGAAAAATTGTAAATAATTATTTCTAATATTTTGTTTCTGTAGTATTCAGGTTTTGTAATAAACAAAAAAATTAAACTGTTAATCAAAATTGTATTGTATACCTACAATTATTTTACAATATTTTATAATCTTCGTATGTTTTGGATTCTGACTTCGTTTTTGCTCGTATATAAATCGTATCTTTTTTTTATTACAAAACCTGAATACTACGGAAACAAAATATTAGAAATAATTATTTACAAGTTTTACTTATAAATTTATGAAGAAACTAATTAAATTTTTTTAAATTCAAATAGTTTAAAATTATAACTCTGGCGTTACTAAATAATATCAATCATTGTAAATTACGCAAATCTCACATCGAATATGAATTAAAAAATTTTAAAAGCCTTTAAAAATAGTTTTCTTTTAAATCATCATATTTAAAAAAAATGTTTTCTCCTTGAACTTACTTCAGACCCATTATCGGACTAGGAAAGATCGGTAGTAAAATGAATGAACTTCTTTTAAGAAAACAAAAACAAAAAAAGTGTCGTATCGATTTTTTTATTTTTAATTTTTTTTATTTAATGATGGGTATAAAAAAACCCAAAAAATATGAAAAAAAAAATAGGTGTATTCTACTCGGCAAGTGTTATCACATACAATCAATAATTTTTGTTTTCTAACATTCGCAAAAAGTAGACAACTTATCAAAATTAAAGTTCTCAAGAGACATACCAAACTTTGGACCTTCATCAAACTTCACCTTTTGACCCTAGGGGTCCAAAATTTTGGGAATCGTATTTTCTTTCGAAAACCTACCTCCACACAAATTTTGGGTCAAATCTAAAATTTTGTTGTCCGACTTGACATGGAATGTGTCATTAATGCAGTTTAACGTTTATGCAAGTTTATCTTAAATTACTTATACTGTGTGGAACAGCCAAATGGAATAAATTCAGTAGCTCCATTATTATGCATTTTTTAGACAATCCTGAGACAAGTCAATTTCTAATTCTAAAATGACATCTTGCGATGTAAAAATGTCATCTCAAATTCAATCCCCTTCAGGTGACAGCTACAACCCCTAAATTTTCAAATTGGAAGTAGGGGGCTTGTGATACTTCATTTGAAATGTCTTTTCATTCTCTATTCAAAACTGGTTTTAAATTATATTGCAGAAATTAACAAGAAAAAAGATAAGTTTTTCCAGCGTAGGAAATTGGTTACAATAAAATAAAACTTTTATAAGAAACACTATTTGTCAATTTTAGGTTCTGAAATGTTAATAATAACAAAAAATGAATGTCTGTAATTGCCGACATTCCCTACTATAAGATAAAAGCTTACTAATAAATACGTACAATTTTTTGCTTGACAATCGAACGACAAAAACGAGCAAGCAGCAAAAAAATAAACCTGAAATTTAAGAAATTGGCCATTATCAGCTTTAGTGAAATGACCTAGAAACGTGCTTGTCATTGTAACAGTAATTAATAGTTATCTGTGTCAAACTTTTTGCTTTAGTTGTCGTATTGCAATTCAGAGAAATGGTTTACCTAACAGAAATGCATAAGATAACGATTCTGCAGACGATTGGTTACAGAGACAGAACACGAACGCAGACCGAAGTTGTTCGCCTATTTCAAGAAAAATATCCGGAGTTGCCGCCGATATCCCAAGGTAGCGTAAGTAAAATAGAGAAGCAGTTTCGGGAACGCAGACGGCAGCTAAAGAAAAATACTCCCAATAAACTCAGTGATGATCAGAAATTGGATATAATGCTTATGCTTGAAGAAAATCCACATACACCGAGTCCTCAAACAGCTTCAGCATTAAATATTAGCCAGTCCTCGATTCTCCGCGTATTGACAGAAAATCGGATGCACCCATATAAACTGGTACCAACTAAGGAGCTCGCGGAAGACAATTTTGATAGACGAATTCTCTTTTGTGAACAAATGATGCAATGATAGATGACAATACTTTACAAATAGAAAATGTTTTATTTTCGGATGAATCTACATTTACACTTCACGGCCTACAAGTTAGTCGCCAAAACTGTCGTTACTGGTCGAGAGAAAATCCTCACTGGATGACAGAACTACACACGCAAAAACCTGAGAAAGTTAATGTTTGGACAGCAGTAATTGGAGAAAATATCATTGGTCCCTTCTTCATTGACGACAATTTGAATGGAGAAACTTATTTAACGCTGCTCCAAAATAATGTTGTACCGACGATGACAAACTTGTATCCAGCTGAAGGAATCCCACAACTTCCAGGTAATGCAATATGGTTCCAGACGGATGGTGCACCAGCACATTACGAAGTGAATGTCTGGCAATATCTCCACACAATCTTTCCAAATCGCTGGATAGGGAGACGTGGTTCTGTAGAATGGCCTGCACGATCACCTGATCTCACGCCGTTAGACTTCTTCCTATGGAGATATGTAAAAAGTATGGGCTACAAAACCAAACAAGATGATTTATCTGACTTAAGAGAAAGAATAACACTTGCAATTAGGTCGATTACCCGCAGATGTTAACTAACGTTAGAAGACATTTCTATTTACATCTAGGATGCTGCCAAGATGCTAGAGGCATGCATTTTGAACATCTGCTGCATTAATAATGATTTGTTTTTTATTTTAATGTAACGAATTTCCTACGCTAGAGAAACTTTTTTCTTGTTAATTTCTGCAATAAAATTTAAAACTATAGCAGTTTTGAATATAGAATGAAGAAACCTTTCAAATGAAGTATCACAAGCCCCTACTCCCAATTTGAAAATTTAGGGGTTGTAGCTGTCACCTGAAGGGGTTAAACTTAGGGATTACATTTTTACGTCGCAAGATGTCATTTTAGAATTAGAAATTGATGAGGATTTTCTAAAAAAATGCATATTAATGGAGCTACTGAATTTATTCCATTTGGCTGTTCCACACTGTATAAAGTACCTATGTCGCAAAATATTGTCTTTTTAAAGAAGATAAATTAGGTAATGGCGTGAATTACCGGAAGACAGCTCGTCCCTATTTACTAAATAACTAAGCTTTTAAGGAGAATTGGGGGGGGGATGGAAAACAAGGAACCCCGAGGCGTTATAGTCAGCCTAGTAACTTCACTAATTTATCAACTGTAATTAATTATTTAACCACAAGTTGTCAATATTGATGAGAAAAGCGTCTCGAGAAGTTTTAGACTGTCGTCCAGGTTTTTAGTGTTATTATCAGAAACGTGTTTTGTTCGTGACAGTATTTTTTATTTACTATTAATTATTATTATTGCCAATAGAAAAGAGCATCTATATTACTAGCTAATACCTTACTATGACCAATTTACATTTATATATTTACTTATCACCACAGTTTCCCGTATACTGCATACATTTTATATAAACATCTCTTGCTAATTATGAGTGGAAAAAAACAGGGTAAAATGCACCAAAAACTACGATAACACAAGCACACATAAAAAAATTCAAACCCCGGGTCCAAACCACTTATTCTTTACGTATTTTTGGGTCGCTGAATCCGAATCTGGGGTTAATTTTGGTGGGTTGGCTCGTTATCTCTGTCGAAATGCAAAAAAAAACAAGCCAAAATTGCATCATCAATGAAGGCAAACAGAATTAGGTATTTAATTATTCAAAATTCATTTCACATGTCTTTTTGGTCGTCGAATCCGAATTAAGAGTTATTTTGAACCATAGAAAGCATATTTGTTTCGTGAAAGTGTGAGGAAATGTAAAAAAGTGGCCATCATCGCAAAAGTGTCGCTTTTTGCGGAAAAAAACTGAGTAGGAATTTGTTTGACTTAAGGGGGCTTTCCCGCTTTTCGGTTTCAAAAAACTCGTTTTTTTTCTTACTGAATTCGATGCGTTATACATTCAAATTTATTGTCCTGAAATTTTAAAATGATCCGTGTATTAGATTTCGAGTTACAGCCGGATTAGTGACGACGGTCCCGGCGCTTGGAAAGAGTCATGCAGGGAAAATGGAGGTGGACAGTGTAAAGGAAGTGTTTCAACGATCCGAAGAAAAGCATAATGTAAAATATGCTCAGTATATTGGCGACGGGGACAGTAAGACCTCCAAGGCGATTTTTTTGATATTGCAAAAATTCGATTTTTAATAACAATTTAAAGGTAGAAATTTAAGGTGAAAATCGAACTTTTTTTTTTCAAAGTTGCACCAAATCGCGTAAAATTTGGAATTTCAAAAAACACCTATTACAAACACTAACAACAACCCTATATTTTATAAAAATGTTTCATTTTTTGATTTCAGATGAATAGCGTCGTAGAAAATTCTCATTAACATGAGACATGTCCGCCTGAAGTAGCTGCATTGGAACAAGGATCGACGGCCGCCATTTTGGTTTAAAAAATAAATAAAAAACTAAATGTAACCTACATACCTGTATCTTTTAATTAAACAAAAATGTCTCAATCCGTTTTATACTTTCCTCAAAACAAATTCCCAAAAAAAAACTTTTTTTTCCAGCGAAAAAACGGGAAAGCCCCCTTAATAAAATGAAACAGCTCATTTTGTATATTTTTGTTGGGTTTCCAAATTCGAATTAAGCCGTGGTACGCACATTATTTTATAAAAATGCGAAAAAACACAAATGCAAAAAAGATGAAAAATGGTGTAGAAAAAGGCTAAAATGTGCTTTTTTTGCAAGAATAGCCTGGGAATAGGATTTTTTACTGAAATAGCTCATTTAATATGTTTTTTGGCTTGTTCCAGTCTAAATCTGTTTTTTTAACCTTAAAAAACATTAAAGAGCCATCCAAACACCATCAAAGGTAGAGAAAAAAACGTATTTCTATATCTCAAAATAACCTTATTTAATTGTCAAGACTCTTACATCATGTGACATCCATTATTTATTTTCCAATTGTGACAGCCTCTTGTCAAAAGTTTGACAACAACAAAATTTCGTTTTAAGCTTCGACATAACCACTATGTCCATCTCTTTCGTTCACGGCCAGATTTGATTGCTCTTTTTGGATAGCTTTATAATTTTGTAAGAATGCAAAAAAACAAATGCAAAATAGTGACCATAGCCGCCAAGTACATCATGATGTAAAAAGAATCTTACAGTCACAACCAATTTATCAGAATTAATCTCCCACCATTCACATTATTTCATTTTGCTTTAACGAGTTGTTTTCTCTTTAAAAGATTTATGCAATGGCAGACATGTCCATTTTAATCCATTACGCTTACATTCTCTTTTCAACGTCCAGCAAAAAATGGAACCTCATAAGTAACTGAACAATTCAAGAAACATAAAATGAACATAATGACATCCATTATTTATTTTCCTATTGTGACAGCCTCTTGTCAAAAGTTTGACAACAACAAAGGTTCGTTTTGAGCTTCGTCATAACCACTATTTCCATCTCTCTCGTTCACGGCCAGATTTGATTGCTTTTTTTGATAGCTTTATAATTTTGTAAGAATGCAAAAAAAAACAAATGCAAAAATAGTGACCATAGCCGCCAAGTACATCATTATGTAAAAAAAAATCTTATTACAGGCAGAACCAATTTGTCAGAATTCATCTTCCACCTTTCACATTATTCAATCATTTCATTCAATCAAAAATCGGCCCTCATAAGGAACTGAACAATTCCAAGAAACATAAAATGAACTATTTAAGTAAAAAAATCGTATTTCCAACTCTTAATTCGGATTCGACGACCAAAAAGACATGTGAAATGAATTTTGAATGATTAAATAATTCTGTTTACCTTCATGATAAAACGTCAATTTTAACGTTTGTTTGCATTTTGACAAAAACGACGAGCTAACCCACCAAAACTAACCCCGGATTCGGATTTAGCGACCCAAAATACATATAGAATAAGTGGTTTGGACCCGGGGTTTAACATTTTTTTTATTATTATTATTTTGTGTGATTATGTAATTATTTGTAGAAAAGTATTAAATCTATGTCTATATGCGTTAATTGAAGGAGTAGTTAAATATGTAGCCAAGTATTGTGTAACTAACACTTTCATTGACTGTATCTCCAAAACTATTAGTATGCCTAAGTGTATCGTTCCGTTGTCATTCCATTAAAAAAAATCATCATATAACGTCGTACCATAATTATCAACAATTTGATTTCTGTTAACTAATGTTCTCATATTTGATTAACGTACAGTGCAGCAACCGTAGCTTTGCCCTTGGCCGCAGTAGACGAGACCTGAAAGTGTGTAGGTACTTTCTTTTTTAGCTGCAGCCGTGAAAGCCTCAAGAAGTATAAATTGTTATTGTTATTTGTGGTTTGTGGGCACCTCTTATATTCGTCAGATATTGTCGTACTACCTCGTACTACATTCGTTGTGCATATTTCGCAGGAAAAGCTATTTTGGGTGTTAATAAACTACTTATTATCTAAAAAAAAAAACTTAAAATATATGATAAAAAAATCGGACACGGGTCGGATAAGTCTCCTAAACCATAGATTAAGCATTTCTCGCGAAAAGTCCCGTAAATGTATGTGCAGTTTATTATGATACCCATAAAATCGATTGAGATATAAAAAGTTATGAGCAGAATATATCATTTTTTGTTCTTTATGAGCCATTACCACAGGATTTAATAAAATGTAACTATACAGGAGTTAATAAACAATAAAATGTTTTTCTTCATATACATTCTGAATGCAAAATTTGTTTTTGTTTGACAAAATCTTCAAAGGACTTTGGTAAACCCCTCAAAAAATAAATTAAAACAAAATTAGTACAACATTAAATTATTACAAAAATCCAAATCAGAATCAAGAAATTGGTTCTTTAGCGACAATCTGCAGTTCAAAATTTCGGTATTTCATTAACTGACATTTTTGTGGTTCAAGATCCCTGTGGTCGGTAAATATCCCTTCTTTCAATTTTGCTTCACTTAATTTTTGTAAAAATCGACTTCAGATTCAAAAAACATTCACCGTTCTTTATTGCCTTCACAAAATTATTTATCAAACCGAGTTTAACCCATTAACGCAAAAACGGACACAATTTTTCGTCCTTTTTGGAGCGTCAATCTCGAAGGGAAATTAATGAATTCACTCAATAAAAACCACTTATCCTAATGTTTTCGGATGTGATCTTTCGATTTCAGAATTGTGATTAAATGCTCTAGAAAAAAAAAATATGGCTGACTTTATGGAGAAAAGTACTGAAAATTTGGGGATTTTTTTTTCATATATATTTTTTTTAGTCCAAAAAGTACTCTCACCTACTCCGGATTGTGGAGGGAGGTGGAGGCAATAGTTGAAGTTGATGATAGGATTTTTTGTTGCCGACCTCAACTGACTCTAATCTTTTTAAAATGGCAGATATTGCATAAAATTTCATGAAATATGATTTTTTCTCTAGTATTAACGAGAAAATAATGTTATTGTGAGTTTTTCTTGATCCACAGTCATTTTCCTCAATTAAAACAATACTACAGAATATATTTGACTAAATTTTCAATTTTCAATGATGGCGGATTCAAAATGGCGGCCGGATTTCTCAAGAAATGGCGCGTTTTTCTTTATAAAAAGTAAATAGGAGTTTGTAATTATACTTTTCCTTTTTTTCCGGAACTTCCTCGCATATTTATTCAAACAATAGTACGTAGAACGTACTTTCTCGTGGGTGTGAGAAAAAATCGTATATGCACCATGAGAAACAAGTAGGCTGTGTACTTTCGGCGAGTAGTTTGCGCCCGAGCATCTCGTTAATACTAGAGAAAAATTCATATTTCATGAGATTTTATTCAATATCCGCCATTTTGAAAATATTAGAGTCAGTTGAGGTCGGCAAAAAAATCCTATCATCAACTCCAACTATTGCCTCCACCTCCCTCCACAATTCGGAGTAGGTGAGAGTACTTTTTTGGACTAAAAAAATATATATATGAAAAAAAAAATCCCCAAATTTTCAGTACTTTTCTCCATAAAGTCAGCCCCGGAAATCGAAAGATCACATCCGAAAACATTAGGATAAGTAGTTTTTATTGAGTGAATTCATTAATTTCCCTTCGAGATTGACGCTCCAAAAAGGACGAAAAATTGTGTCCGTTTGGGCGTTAATATGGACTGGAGGTAGAATAATATTTCTTGCATCAATTGAAGACCTTTTTGGCCATTTTTTTTCCAATGAGATGACGTCGCATTATATCGGTACCATAGGCGTCTCATAACGTGGGTATAATAGGTGATTTATAATATTTTCATGACAATTGGTAGAGATGGTCTAAATAAAGGTTATTAAAAGGAATTGGTTACAGTTCGTATGTCAGGGGTCATCCCGACACTCCTCTAGTGCAACGTTGCAAAATCTCCTCCAATTTCCTTAACAGAAGTTCTCTTGGTAGATGAATATAAAACATCAACTAAGACGCTTTTAAAAAGATGTGTAAACTGAAAATAGGTCGATAATTGTATCGACTTGTACTTCAAAAACATGACATGGTAGAAACATTTGTTTGTCAGAGCTATTCATTCTTTGAGGACAAACAAGGGCGTAGCCAGTATTTATCTTTGGAGGGGCGGGCAATGCAGATTAGACAAAAAAGCCAAAAAAAAAGGTCAGTATAGTCAAACTTCAATCGCATTCCCCCGAGTATTTTGGTTTTTACTTGACCCTTTGGGGGGGGGGGGGGCGATCGCTCCCATCGCCCCGCCCCTCTGGCTACGCCCTTGGTGGACAAAAATCGTGATGCTTATTGTAATTAGAGTTAACATTAGTTTTAGTCATCTGCTGATAATACCCACATGGTGGACGAAACGCGCATCGAAACAATGCAGTGCTTGGGTGTATGGAAAAAGTTTTTAGTAGGCTTATGTAACAAATAAAATTTTAACTTAATAAGTTGATGTAATATTCATTACAATCTTAAAAAAAATATAAAATCGTTCGTTGATTATGATCTGCTGAAAATATGAGCAACAATATTTTAAGAGGCAACTTAACGGCATAAAACATAAAAGAAAACGCGATGAAGCAGACGCGATGAAAATTGAAAGTTTAAAACAACATTAAAGGAAAACGTTCATTCAGGCAAATAAAATGATAGGTATTACCTATATTCCCTAAAAAATGCCCTTATTATCATTATTTAGCATAAACATAAATACCTTTCAAACTGTAACTTTGTTCCATACAAAAGGTACGATTTTTTTCAGCAAGAACATTAATAATGGCAGTAAAAAAGTTCCAGGTTTTTTATCAGAATACAGTGTATTCCCTTATTAAGGGACAACAGCGAAACTACAAATTCTTTACGATTTGACCAAACTCACCTTAATCCAAAAGTTATAGGTAACCAAGACACAGGGTGTCAAAGTTAAAATTTTATTTTCGATTTCCGTAGAGCTCCAAAAATAATTTTTTTAACAAAATTTGGTGAATGAGGATTTTTTGAGGAAGCGAATTTTAATTCGTCAATCGTTTTGATGTAGGTTGTAGAGGGCGCCTTCTGCAGTATTCTGAAAATATAGAAAGTGGTGTAAGTTTTTTGCGTCTTAGAATTTTAAATTAGAATATAATACACGGTACAACGAAGTTCACTTCCAAAGGTCAGTTCCGGAATTTTTTTTATCCAACGCCCCACCGTAATACGCAATGGACGCTGTCCCAATATTTTTACGAATGACCATCGACCAGCGTAGTTTAACTAATATTAACAAGAAGTGTAAATTACGTTCGCGTTCGCGACTGGACCTCTAACACATGCAGACGGGTTGTATTCCGAAATATAATGGCGTTATTTGATTCAACTACAATTGTAGACACTGTGTACATACAAGACTGACAACGTAGCACCCGATCTTGCAACATTGCGGAGACGGGACTTGGAAAGGCGGTAGGTTAGCATGTAATGCACCTTCAGTACAAGTTAGAACTTGTCAGCGTCATTTGTTTGTTCTTTGTGACTTCGTAAACCGGTTGCTTCTAGTGCGTTTTAAAAATGAATGACATTATATGAGTTCCAGCACTGCTATGAGGAATGGAAGAACCAAGTCTTCAGCGCTGTGTGGCTTCCCAAGGAAGTATATTTTGAGGAAGACAATACTGAATTGTAATTCTATTCAAATAAAAAAAATAAAAAAATCAATTAAGTGTAAATTAAGTCATTACTTAATTTACACACCTCGTATATAGAGGAACTGACGGTGTACTTTATTATTAATGTGACGTGTAGCTTTCCATCTTGTTAAGACCGGTCCTGGAATCTATTATTAACCTACGGCCTCTAATAATGTGGGTCCCATATTTACGAAAATACGAGAATTTTTAATTACGTCAATCATCATACGTTGCTACATATACAGCAGTGGCGGTGCGTGATATTTCAGTTAGCCATATCTTGAAAACGACTCATGGGACCCACTTCACTTTTTAGGTGATGACTATACACCTCTTACAGAAAGGATTTATAGTGAAAAAAACCGTCAGCAAAGTTTGCGAATAAATTTTCAAAAACACTGGAGCACTCCCTGGGTTCTCAGTAACGCTCTGTGGAATATTTGCAGTATATTTTTTTTCATAATCTAGAAACAAATATAAGGAGACGTTTTTCGATTTGTTGCAAAATATTTTTTTTTCAAAAAGTTATGGCCATTTTAATTTTAATTTTATAGGAACATTTTGTTTCCCAAAATTAAAATGTCCATAACTTTTTGAAACAAAAATATTTTGTAACAAATCGAAAAACGTCTCCTTATATTTGTTTCTAGATTATGAAAAAAATATACTGCAAATATTCCACAGAGCGTTACTGAGAACCCAGAGAGTGCTCCAGTGTTTTTTGAAATTTTTTTTCGCAAACTTTGCTGACGATTTTTTCACTATAAATCCTTTCTGTAAGATGTGTATAGTCATCACCTAAAAAGTGAAGTGGGTCCCATGCGTTGTTTTCAAGATATGGCTAACTGAAATATCACGCACCGCCACTGATATACAGTAGCATGTATGTAGCTATTAACCTTGAAATAACGTCAAGGTCAGTGGTATCAGGAAGTGACCTTATTCGACCCTGACAACTTTAATCAGAAAAATTTGACTGTCCCGAGCTAACCCTCGTTATTTAACAATTTTCGAAAATTCATTCATTCATTCATTCATTCAACCTTGCTATGGCCTTGTTGATAAGTACCATTTTGGACGTAAAATTTCCCGCTCTTATCAAATACGGGGTCAAAAGTAGGTGTTTCCGTTAAAAAAAAAAATACTTTGACCTTGAAATGACCTTGAAAATCATGTTCAAGGTCAAAGTCATTGGCACCAGTGCGTGTTCCCCTCTGCCCCCTCCAACTTTTGTCTAAACGTTTTTTTCGTATCTAGCTTAGGTGCTGAGCAACTCCGGTGGGGAGATTAAAATGGCCCACCTTATACAGGGTGAGCCAAGGGAACATAACGTTTTTGCAATGGATAGTACTCGGCAGGTAGAAGGGGTAGGATGCTGCGAGCAGGCGCGATGTAAGCGTAAAGGAATGCCATTTAGTATACGCGATGGCGCAGTGGCGGTTAGAACATCGCATTTTCGTGAATGATAGTTTTGTGAAAAATAATGAATCTATTGTGACCACCTGGAGCTACACGAACGTCCCGGACTCCCGAAAATGTAGAGAGAGTAATGCAGGCTGTATTAAGAAGCCCTCGCCGCCGTTCAACTCGTCATATGGCACTAACACTACGCATTCCTCGAACTACAGACAGGCGTATTTTGCACAGCGATTTACAATTCCATCCCTATAAACTTGCACTAGTTCAGGAGTTGCAACCCAACGACCCTGCCCAAAGGAGCGCATTCTCGCAAGCTATGCTAGAGTTACTCGCGGGAAATGAAGATGCAATTATTCTTATGATTGACGAAGCTCACTTCCACTTGAACGGTTTCGTCAATCAGCAGAACTGTCGTTATTGGACTACAAAGAACCCAAAATCTTTTCACGAACGACCATTACACTCCCCAAGAGTCACGATCTGGTGTGCTGTTTCAAGAGTTGGCGTCATCGGCCCCTATTTTTTTTAAAACGGCGAACACACTGTTACGGTCAATTCAGATCGCTGTGTCCAAATGTTACAGAATTTGCTCAATGTTGTGGTTCCAACAAGACGGCGCCCCTGCTCACACTTCGCGTAACTATGCGGGTGGTTCGAGAAATGTTTCCAGACCACGTAATTTCTCGTTTCGGCGAAATGCCATGGCCACCTAGATCCCCCGATCTCACTTCATGTGACTTTTTTCTGTGGGGATATCTCAAGTCAAAAATCTATGCATGCAAGCCGAGAACCCTTGAGGAATTGAAAACATCAATTCGTCGGCAAATTGAAGCTATTAACCAGAACTTATTGGTGAAAGTGCATCAAAACTTTGTATACGGTTAGAATACATGTATTGCACAGAACGGTCAGCATATGACGGATATAATTGTTCATACATAAAATGGCATATATTTAGCTGCATTCTCATGTGAATAAATATTTTTTAATACAAAAACTGAATTTTTTCTGTAACTTTCAAAAACGTTATGTTCCCTTGGCCCACCCTGTATTGATACGGTTTTGTTAGGGCCCGCAAATTTCTCGAATTTAATTACTAGCTATTTTTCATATTTCTAGAAATAAGCAAGGTAAAGTACATTGCAGTTTACAATTAGGAAATGCTGCGTGAAGCGAACGCAATAAGAACGACGATTTGAAAAAGCTTCAAAGGAAAAACTTTACTCTGATAAATAAAACATTAAGTACCAGAATTTACCGAAAAAAGTTGCCGCCATTATCATTATTAACTCTAGCGCATGAATGGCCTTTCATGTTGAAATTTCGTTCCGCACAAACAAATGCCTGCGACTTTCTTTTCGCCAGAACATTAAACTGAAATATTAGCAGAAAAAAGCTCCAGACGTCCGTTCGGCTATATTGGCTAGTTAAAAGTCCGCCGAATGGGGAGAGAGAAAAGGATATATGTACGTAGCTAAAATTAAATACTTAATCATATCGCTCGGAACTTTTAAATATATCGTTAAAGTGGCGAAATTTATGAAACTGAACCCGAAGTTCAACTACTTTATCGCACTTCAACTTTGAAAATGTACTGTTCGCGCTCGTCGAAAAAGGAGAGGTAATCAGCGAAATGGCTACTGCGACATCTATTCAGCTATCAGTGGCGTGGTTCAGAAGTCCAATTTTAGAAGTTATAAAAATAATTATTAACTACTTTACCTCGGAAATTTAAGGGGTTACCTGCAGTCACGAGCTTACTCTGGACCTCATTTTTGACATTTTTGTTCTCTGAAAGTATGCAAGTATGCAGTAGATTAAAACAACAATTAGTACGTTTAAATACTTTATTCTTAAATTTTATTAGCATTTATTATTTAACTAGCGACCCGCCCCGGCTTCGCAAAATTTACATCACATTAGAAACCTCTAAAATTATCAGTGTCTCTCTACTATATTATGCATGTATTATACATATAAACCTTCCTCTAGAATCACTCTATCTATTAAAAAAAAACCGCATCAAAATCCGTTGCGTAGTTTTAAACATCTAAGAATACATAGGGACAGACAGGCAGCGGGAAAAGACTTTGTTTTATATCATGTTATGATTATGATTTTCATGAACATATGTATGTATATAGTAAAAAATGGCGGAATTATGGCCTGTCGTCGGGAGCACGTTTTCTTGGTAGGGATGCGCGGTGGCCACGATTCCTCGGCAACCGGTAATCAGAAACAAACAAGCAAAGTTGCGCTTTATTCTACATCTAATCGGCTAGTGATTGAACGTTGGAAATTAATTTACGTTGATTCTACGAAAAATGGCAACCGTTTGAAGAAAAGAGCTGTTTTTTACTCTAAAATTCGACCCTTTTAACCTCACAAAAATAATAATTTTGATCAGAAATTAAAATCCTACATTCAATCACCAACCAATGTTATCGCTAACAATTCCAAAAAAATTCATTAAAACCAGTTGAGAAGTTTGTCTGTATTCCTGGCCACCGATTTGGAAAATGTTGTTTCGAGAAAAACGCGTTTAAAATTCTTTAAAAATTCTTTAGAATTCTCCTTCTTCTTTAAATATTTTTTAAAATGATTTCAAGTGAGATGGCGCCACGATGATACATAATACGTTTTTGACCTTTTAAACAGGTCAGCAGGCTAGCACGAATAATAAGAGACAGAGCACATGGTGGGCTGGCAGCGAGCGCCGCGCGCCGGGGTGCAGCGTTCGCTTTGGCGGTCGAGAAAAATAGGTTCCTATTCTCGTACCGACTTTAAATTTTGGAATTGAATAGTCAAAAGAGCATACTTTCGCACTGTGACATTTTCCAAAAATCGATTTTTTTCAAAATTTATGACTGCAGGTAACCCTTTAAAATAATGGGGTGGAAATGGTGGGTTAGCATCCAGAAAATATAGAAGGATCGTTGTTTCGGGGTATTATGCATCATCAGTGCAAAGCAGCTTAATTAAAATTAAATACTGTAGATTAAGGACAGAATACGAATCACACAATAGACGGAAGAGTCTAGTCACATCTAGCTTAGATTTTGAATCTTCACACCAGTCACTGTGGTGGATTCATTCACCAGCTACTATTGACTGATTGCCAAGACAACTAATATAAAGCTGGCACTATACGGATGACATTTTTCCAGTTTAAAAGCTCGAGTAACTGTAGCCGGAAGTAAGTACTGTGTTTCGAGTAATAGTAAAGCGCTCGTCAAACTGGTGTAACACTTTTTAGATGGGCGCCACTTGCATTCTATTCAAACTACTGTTTGAATAGAATGCAAGTGAAAGACGTGGATATGCGAGGGAAATCTGCAGTGGTCACATTCTAGGGTTTTTGGATGAGTTTCCCTCTACAAATTTAAGACGATGAATGTACGTACCACATAATGAACAGTTAATTACGGCTCTCTCCGTAAGCAGATTTCATAGGGAATAAGATCTATATAGGAATTAAAAGTAATCTATAATGTAAAGTATGGAATATTCGTCTAGCTTGATTGATTGATATGGTAATGTGCGAAAGTTCAATAATTAGATCCGGCAATGAATATATTTGAATGTAAGCCCTCTGTCACATTCTATCGGTTTGTAAAACACTTAACGTCAGCTCGGACTCAATTGGTCCTTTTTGGAACAGGGCCTAGCGTATCGGCCCGCCCCGAAGCGCCTATATATGCGTAAGGCTCATTTTTCGGTTAGAAATAATATAATTTTAGACTTTTTCTGGAAAATACCGAGTTTATAAATAAGCGCGACACACTAAAATAGGAAGTTTTTTCTCCCGCTCGACTGCCGCTTGATTTAGCTGTAGTATCGTCTAATTAGTTTCTTGAAGATTGCTAATAGTGTATTTGATTTGAACTACCATTTCTTTGTCTTTCTGAAAGCAACCTCGAGTAATTAATTAGCGCTGTCGGAATTAGATGTGACGGTGGGCAATCCCGCGACGTTTCGTGTAAGCGACTTGTGTGTGAATAAAGATCGTCTCCCCCTCGAAGCTGGTGTTTTAATGCGTACTCTCAACCCACCTGAGTGATCGACTCTGTACACCTGGTCGATTGATTTGAGCACACCATCAACAGCTGTTTGCAGTTCAGCTGGAGTTTTACTGCGTACTCTCAACCCACTTGAGTGATCGACTCTCTACACCTGGTCGATTGATTTGAGCACACCATCAACAGCTGTTTGCAGTTCGGCTGGAGTTTTACTGCGTACTCTCAACCCACCTGAGTGATCGACTCTCTACACCTGGTCGATTGATTTGAGCACACCATCAACAGCTGTTTGCAGTTCGGCTGGAGTTTAACTGCGTACTCTCAACCCACCTGAGTGATCGACTCTCTACACCTGGTCGATTGATTTGAGCACACCATCAACAGCTGTTTGCAGTTCGGCTGGAGTTTTACTGCGTACTCTCAACCCACCTGAGTGATCGACTCTCTACACCTGGTCGATTGATTTGAGCACACCATCAACAGCTGTTTGCAGTTCAGCTGGAGTTTTACTGCGTACTCTCAACCCACCTGAGTGATCGACTCTCTACACCTGGTCGATTGATTTGAGCACACCATCAACAGTTGTTTGCAGTTCAGCTGGAGTTTTACTGCGTACTCTCACCCCACCTGAGTGATCGACTCTCTACACCTGGTCGATTGATTTGAGCACACCATCAACAGCTGTTTGCAGTTCAGCTGGAGTTTTACTGCGTACTCTCAACCCACCTGAGTGATCGACTCTCTACACCTGGTCGATTGATTTGAGCACACCATCAACAGCTGTTGGCAGTTCGGCTGGAGTTTTACTGCGTACTCTCAACCCACCTGAGTGATCGACTCTACACCTGGTCGATTGATTTGAGCACACCATCAACAGCTGTTTGCAGTTCAGCTGGAGTTTTACTGCGTACTCTCAACCCACCTGAGTGATCGACTCTCTACACCTGGTCGATTGATTTGAGCACACCATCAACAGCTGTTTGCAGTTCAGCTGGAGTTTTACTGCGTACTCTCAACCCACCTGAGTGATCGACTCTCTACACCTGGTCGATTGATTTGAACACACCATCAACAGCTGTTTGCAGTTCAGCTGGAGTTTAACTGCGTACTCTCAACCCACCTGAGTGATCGACTCTCTACACCTGGTCGATTGATTTGAGCACACCATCAACAGCTGTTTACAGTTCGGCTGGAGTTTTACTGCGTACTCTCAACCCACCCGAGTGATCGACTCTCTACACCTGGTCGATTGATTTGAGCACACCATCAACAGCTGTCTGCAGTTCAGGTAAGCTCTCCATTCTTAATGAAACTAAAATATCTCACCATTTCTAAATATTTCAAACTACAATATCTCTTCATCAACTCACGGTAGATGAAGGTGTCCCTTGACCGCTCGCAATCGGACGCTAATTAAACAGGTAGTCGGGGCGCAAGTGATGCGGCGTCGCCCGCGTCGCGTGCACCCCAGTGCACCCCATGGCTACACATCACTTCAAGCCCCTCGAAATTAACTGGGTTCTCTGCGGACCGCCGGTTGAGTGCCAAATGTGAAATTCCATAACTAATCCAGCATCTGTGAATTTGCCGCACTGAGGGGTTGCAATCAGGTGTCGTGGTGGGGTGAGCGTTCCTGAGAATATCCGAACCCTTTCCGACCAATCCCAAGTCATTCGTCTCCTTCAAATCTTCTTTATCGCCCTCTTTTTTGACCCCTCCAAAAATATTTAGAGCGGATGAATATGTTTGGTCGGATAGGCACAACCTTTCTTTGCACTTGTGCAAATTGACAATCGCACAATTCGTGAATACGCGTGAACTCTGTACTTGACCAGCGCCTGGAAGTTAGACCACCCAAACAGCACCTGTTTCCTCCAATGCTGCGAGTCAAAGGGTGACCTACCTTCCAGGCGCTGGTCCAGTCAAGAATTCAAGGGTATTTTCTTAATAATTTTATCCAGTATTTTTATCATAACTCGATTTTACGCAATTTTTGTTTCAAATGTCAAATTTGACATACAAGCAATACGGCGCGTAATCTCATTGGGGACAAATAAAATACTCAAAATGTACACTCAAAATACTCAAAATTTTTCCTATGTAATGGGAACTTTCATGGACACACTGTACATTGTAAGAGTATTTAGGATGTAATTGTACTTATAAATAAATATATTTAAAATCAGAAATACGCCTCTCAAAGGGTTGGTGCACATTTATTTCTAGACTTTACTGACCCTTTTTTCCATCCAGATGGTTAAAAAATTACAGACTCTGTGCAAGTTAATTAGCATACCCCCTCGGAAATAAACCGTTGACACGCCCCTGGAATACGTAATATGAGCGCCCTCTTCAGCTGGCTCCCAGCAAATCGGCCGTCATCGTTCCGGGATCCCGGAACACTACATTTCGTCGTGGAACTTTAAATTGAGGTGCCGAAGAAAAAGTTTTCCGCGCTCTTTCAACGCCGGCGTTCGTCGACTTACTTTATCTTTTTAAAACAATGATGTTCGCATTACCGCAATAACTTTCACTCTTACACCCTGTGAATGCTCTACCTAATCTGCGCCCTCGATGAGAAACTGGGAAATCAGCCCTGTGAAGTTGGCACCCCTGAATTCGAAAATATAGACTTTCGTTATCTATATCGTTTGCCCATCGTATGCCCATGTTTGCCCAGTAGACCATTTTTTTTTTGCCCACCAACTGAAAACGGAAAAATAAAAAAAAATCCGAAAAACAAAACATTAAAAAAAACGTGGTTTCGCTACACCATTCGTTTGCCCAGGGTTTGCCCACGTTTGCCCAGTGAATAGTTTTATTTGCCTACCTTCAAAAAAAAATCGAAAAATAAAAAAAATCCATCAATGAAAAAATGAGAAAAAACGTATTTCCTTGGGACCATTCGTTTGCCTAGGGTTTGCCCACGTTTGCCCAATGAATAGTTTTATTTGCCCACATTTCAAAAAAAAAATCGGAAAATAAAAAAAATCCATCAATGAAAAAAATGAGAAAAAAACGAATTTCCTTGGGACCATTCCAAGTTTGCCCAGGATTTAGCCAACGTATGCCCAAGTGTTACATTCGATTTCCCAATTTTAATTAACCATAAAATGGGAAAATAAAATTCCTCCGCAGAACGGCGACAGAAAAAAGTCTCATTAACCAAGCGAATTCAAGCTGGACAGACAAAATTCTGGGCCAACGAAGTTCATGCTAAACAAACAGAAATTCAGGCTAAGCAAACGAAATTCAGGACGGGCAAACAAAAATAAAGGCTGGGCAAACGAAACCAAGGTCTGGGCAAACGAAATTTAGGGTTGGCAAAGGAAAATAAGGGCTGGACAAACGAAATTTAGGGTGGGCGAACAAAAATAAGGGCTGGGCAAACGAAACTAAGGGCTGGACCAACGAAATTTAGAGTAGGAAAACGAAAATAAGGGCTGGGCAAACAAAATTTAGGGTGGGCAATTTTGCCCAACCTTTATTTTTGTTTGCCCACCCTGATTTCGTTTGCCCAGCCCTTATTTTCGTTTGCCCACCCTAAATTTCGTTTGCCCAGCGTTTATTTTCGTTTGCCCACCCTAAATTTCGTTTGGCCAGCCTTTATTTTCGTTTGCCCAGCCCTTATTTTTGTTTGCCCACCCTAAATTTCGTTTGCCCAGCCTTTATTTTCGTTTGCCCAGCCCTTATTTTTGTTTGCCCGTCCTGAATTTTGTTTGCCCAGCCTGAATTTCCGTTTGTTTAGCATGAACTTCGTTGGCCCACCCTCAATTTCATTCGTTCAACCTGAATTTGGTTTGCCCAGCGTTTATTTTCGTTCACTAGGCAAACGTGGGCAAACCCTGGGCAAACGAATGGTGTAACGAAACCACGTTTTGTTTTTCGGAATTTTTATTTTTTTTATTTTTTGATTTTTCCGTTTTCAGTTGGTGGGCAAAAAAACATTGTCTACTGGGCAAACATGGGCATACGATGGGCAAAGGATATAGATAACGAAAGTCTTTATTTTCCAATTCAGGGGTGCCAACTTCACAGGGCTTGGGAAATCGCAAGACGTCAATTTTCCTCTGAGAAAGTTGTAATATACAAATAACGCAAACAAGGTGTCCCAGATTATTTCCGCAATCTCTCAAGCGTAAAATGTGAGTGAGAAAATAACATTATACCGGATGTCCTAAATTTTAGTTTGCATGACTTAACTACTCGCCCGATGTAAGTTGGAATATACAAATAACATAAAAAAAGGTGTCCCAGATAATGTCGGCAATCTCTCAAGCATAAAATATAAGTTAAAATAACACTATACCGGGTGTCCCAGATTTTAGTTTGCAGGCCTTAACTACTCGCCCGATGTACATACGAGTATGTATCTACGAGAAAATGTTTCAGATAAATGGTCGGCCTCGTAAACTCTTCAAAATAAAATACCTAGTCAATTTTGTTCAATCACTTTGAAATAGTCACTTGTTAACCACTAGAATGGACAAATTGGCAGGCACTAACGGAACTATTTTATAAAGGAGAAATAGGTAGCAATGACATCATATATTAAGGAGTGGTTATTAAACCTAAATGCAATGCTTTAATAGTAACAAAAAAAAAAAATTAACTGAAACTTTCAAAAAATGTTTACTTCATCGTCACCAAGAATCCGAATGGCCAAATCATGAAATTACAGTCCGAACGCTACCCCGATAATCTGAACGTTGACAAGGAAAGATTCGTCGGCGGTATCGAATCACAGCCAGTGTATTCAATACTGAATCTGGTTTTCGTCAGATATACGTACGTTCAAAATCTACAGAAATCCACTGAATATTAAATACCAAGAAAATATATTTTTAACTCCACGAAGGAATACATCTATAGCTAAGAAAAATACAAACATAAGCCTTATATTAACGTGAAAAAATAAACAAAATAAAAAATGTTGGCGTATCCCCAATATAACTAAATTGAAATAAAATTTTAACAAAAACGGAAACAAAAATATCAATCTTGAACACACTACAGTCAAATTAATTTTGATAACTGACATGTTCATTAATTAAACAAATCTAAATTTACGTCAAGTCCTAAAATTGCATTGTAAAGCGTTCTTTAAAACAATAAACCGCTGAAACGAAATTTTACTCTAAAAAACTATTTTGTGAAACAACAAAGCCACTATTTTGTGAAACAACAACTTGCGTAGTAACAAAATCTTCGAACTTAACGTTCGAAGCCTGAGCATAAGTCTGACAGATGATAGAAGAATCTCATAAAGGTGTTGTTTTGGTGTGTGAAAGCGAAAGATTTAGAACTGTTAGTAAGCATACCAACCATATTATAGTGTCCAACAAAAATGGTTGATCTAAACTACTTTAGCTTAGACATCAACCTAAATTGACATGGTTGAAGACAAAATTCAAAAGAATATTTAGTATCAATCATAGAATATTAAAACAAAAGATTAATCTTTTAAGAACATTTTTAAGGTTATGTTTACAATATTTAATATTATTTGATTTGAAATTTTTGTTGGAAGGATAAATCCGCTGTTTCATCATCATCAGGAATAGAGATTAGTTCTGAACTAATACTAAGTTGACACATACGCACAAAATAATTCATTATTCGTTCAAAAACGGTTCATAAATGTTCTGTTGGAACAAACCTTAAATTCATTATTTTCTCCAGTTAAAATACTTTAAAAAGGACAAAATACTTTAATATATATAATTATAAAGTATAACTTTAAATCTAAAATTAAAAATTTATTGTGGAACCATAGACTTACGAGCAGGCCTATGAAACTCCCTATGCTCGCAATATATTTTCCGTGGCTGGTTAAATTTGCTAAAAAGTGGGGAGGAACTAAATCCTCGAGATGGCGCTGCAAGGCTTATAGTCCGCTCTGTTGTAAACATTGACCATAACCTCAATTCAAAGCACAGTTTTTTTTTTTTAATTGAATTTAAAAAATGCCGACCCGGTGCATTTCTACCGATTGCGCTTCAGGCTACCGGTCTAATAAAAAAAGTGCCATTTTTTTTTCCGTTCCAAAGAACGAATTTATGGTTAACGCTTAACGCTTTAATGGTTAACTCTATTAGACAAAAATTAGTCGCCTCGATCTTTCCAATTATTATACTTTCTTTCCTTTACTAAAGTTTTCACATACTTGAATTGTTTATTAACGACTCTTGTTGTTATCAGCATTTTCACTTGCTGTGATAAAGTGTAACATTTTTCTGCAAGTTATTCTCATATACGATTCAAACTTCGCGGGCTACAAGAGAAGCGGAGAAGCGGACTTCTTTTCTTACAGCGCCAACTAGTGCCCGAAACATTCACCAACCAATTTTTTTCCGAAGTTTCATAGGCCTGCTTACGAACGTGATGGAACTGCCCTGCTCCGATTTTCATAACATTTTAGGAGCTTGTAGAGCACTTAAAATTAAGTAACACGTATTTTTTTAGCTGCTAATAAACAGTCTACGGGGGTGAAACTGACATTCAAAATTAGTCAGGCGAAGAGGAGATTAGTGTTCTGTGACTGTTCTAAACAGTCTACCTTTGTCTAATTCTTGTACATATATCCCTTCTTTCACGTACCCATATCCCTATATCACGATCTTTATTATGCCAAAGTAAGAGAGTAATGGTGGGTTCATGCAGAAATTTTTAGTAATAAGAATAAGAATAGTAATAAGCATAAAAGTTAAACCTTCGTTTTATAATGACCCAGTTCATGCAGTAAACATAATTTTTAGTAATAATTTTAAAAATAAGGATTTGCTGCATGAACTGGGTCATTATAAAACGAAGGTTTAACTTTTATGCTTATTACTATTCTTATTCTTATTACTAAAAATTTCTGCATGAACCCACCATAAGTCTATAATTACTGAATCTATGTGGGGAACACACCCCAACAATTTACATAAATTTGTAATAAAGAAGAAGAACAGTCGTAAATGACGTTTATCCGTTCACTTTAAAACTAACTTCATTGTTTGTATTTAAGCATCGTTCATCGTTGATAATTATTTAATTTTACTTTAACAAAAATGTAGATATAATATACGCATTCAGAAAAGTAAAAAAATCATACTTTTGTGCTAGATCGTGCTATTTATTATGTTGTAATTTGTAATGTGAATTATCTCTGAGATAAGATGAGCGTTTGTAGGTTATGTTTAAAAGATGAGGCTAACGGTGTTTCTAACCCGGAAGAAACTTTAAAGGCATTACAAACTTTCCTCCCCCACATGGTAAACTGCAACTGTATATTTTATGAAGCGTTTAATAGACGGTTATATTATTTGTTACAGAGTAGGACGGTAATAAACACCCCAATTATTTGTGAAATTTGTTATGACAATGTAAAAACGGCTGAGAAGTTTTTAAAAAAGGATAGATGAAACGAATTCGAAAATTTCCAAAGAACTGAAACGACTCAAAGTAACTACAATAAACCTCAGAGGATTCCATAAGAATGCTTCAAATGGCATTAAGCGTCTGTAGAACATGTTTGAAGTTAATAAATAGACCGAGGGTATTTTTATGTGAAAATAATGTGAACATATTACGTCACGATTGTATAAGTAATATGTTAAAATTCTGTAACATTACCATGGTAAGTCTGAAAGAAAAACGAAAATATAGCATAAACCTACTTATAGATCATATCGCTTGTCCGGAAGAATAGTGACACATCTCGAAAATTAGAACTTGTCAAGAAACGCAATTGAGTCATTATAATCTTTCACTGAGCAATGGAGTGAAGTTTTTTTTTTTTAATTATATTATACATAATATATCTAATATATTATAATTAAAAAAAAATATTATCAATAATGTGTCACTATTCTTCTGGACAAGCGATATAGTGTGTGTTAGCGTTCTAACCCAAAGAAAATTGGTCGTTTAGTATTAGGATAGCATCACAGTCTTTCCTTGACAGAATTGCAGATTTGTGACATGGCAAAAATGGGAATGCTGCCCATAATAACAAGCCATCCAAAAAAAAGTCATCAAAGTTAGCCGAGCAAAAAAGCATCCTAAATTTATAACCTTATTTTTAATTGTCAAGGGTGTCACATCATATGAGAGCCATTATTTGTTTTACAATTGTGCCAACCAAAAGTTTGACGACAACAGGGTTTCGCTTAGAGTATCGACATAACCGCTATTTTCATCTCTCTCGTTCATAGCAAGATTTGATGACGTTTTATTTTGGATATCTATTATTGATTTTGAACGTGTATTTACTTAAACCATCTGACAAAATCAGAACCAAAATGATTTCATGGTTGCACAAGTTTACCTGTTGGTTAGAACTGTTGTGTGTATTTAGAATAAAACAATCATTATTTTGAAAAATATTGTCATCATTGAAACCACAAATTTTCAAAACCTTACATTTGACATTAATACCATATATTCTGTACACTGAAGTCGCAATTGTTGGACTACGATTAGTTAATTTCACAGGGCAACATTTTGTTGCCTTGAAAAATTGTTGGAGAGTACCTTATAAGACCTCTTAACACTTCCGGAATTTTCCTTAAAATCTGTTGTATATAGAGAAATTACTGATGGTATTATGGTTCTAATAGCAATAAGCATAGATTGGCCAACTTTTACCTTCCTCAAAATACAAATTATTATAAAAATTGCTTTTATTTACTAATTCGGTAGATACTAAATAAGTAGGTAAATAATTATTAATTATTATTTACTGTACTTATGCAGGATCTGGCAAATACCTGTAATAATACCTATACAGGGTGTTCCTAAAGAGTATACCATAAATTTAAGAGCATGTTTCTGGATCAAAATTATGTCGATTTAACACAATTTACCTATATACAATTTATGCATCCTTTCGAAGCTACATAGGGTAGGGTGGGGTACATTTGGACAAGGGGCAGAATTGGACAATTCAAGTTTACCATCAGAAATGACAGTTATGAGATTAAGCGCGTGTTAGAATCATTATCCATATATGCTACAACATTGGTGATAGTTGGATGTGATTCCAGTAAGTTTCGCAGTTTTAATTGTGAAAAGTTTTAAATTCACTGCCAAAAGTAAGTATTTTGTTCTCTATTTGTAAGTGTTAGTGTGTGTTATAATAAATATTTGCAAATAATGTGTGCCATAGCTAAAAGTCTCATGTCTGGTGAATACTATAACCTATACATTTTCAGTTAGAAATATAGAATTTCAAATTTTGGACTTTGAATACAATGAAATTACCGATGGGGCACATTTAGACAAATATAGTGGGGCACATATAGACATGTTCAAAACTGCCCACTGGATAAAAATAATCTTGTTATTAGTATTATTAAATATTGTCACAGAATGGTGAGGAACTATAAAAGAAAAACAAATCGGGCTTTTATAGATAACAGAAATATTATTTTAGAAAAGCAGTGACAGAGGTTCTACAAAATACAAGAAAAATTAGAGATGCCGCTTTATGTACAATTTAAAATTCAAATGTCCATAATGAGAATTCTGAATTTGTAAAAGAATTACTAAATCAATTTCTTACGAAAATATTCACTACCATGGAATTAGATTGAAGTTTGTATTCCAGAAGATGTTCGTCCATTCTTAAAATTGTCCCAGAAAAGTAAGAGAGGAGGTAGAAAGAAGAGAATGTCCTGTTTTTACTGAAACTCCGGCAAAAATGGAAATTGAAAATTCAAAATTTAGAAGACGTCAAAGACTACCAAAAATCAAAGCAATGTGTAACAGTAAAAACAAAGCTAGACTTAACTAGTGGAAGGAAACGAAAACAAGACAAAGAACAAAAATATAATGATATTACTTCAGATTCAGAAAGAAGTTTTATAGAGAAAGATTTAAGCACTCAGTTTGATATGGACACTGATAAGGATTCCACTAAAGAAAAAGAAAATATTCCAACTCTTTTGGATTGTGATCATCTTGAAATTGGGAACTAGATTTTGGTTAAATTTGTGACCAAGAAGAAAATATTGCATCATGTAGGAAAAATAGGTGAATATTTAGAGGATTTGAAGTAAAATTTTTGAGAAAAAAAGGAAATTCTGGAATTTACTATCCAGATGTTAACGATATTAGTACTATTTCCAGAAGTGACATAATTTCCAACCTTCCAGAGTCCAAGGAAATGAAGGAACCTACATGTCAGGCTTCATACATTAAATTTAATGTTTCATTTTCTAACTTTAATGTTTAGTAGGTACATGTGTATAATCTAATGTCATAATCGTATAACTGTTTGTAAATTTTTGTGTCTACCGTGTCTTAATAGAATAAATATATAACAAACATTATTAATAATTATACATTATTATATTTTACCCTGTCTCAATGTGCCCCACCCCTGTCTAAAAGTGCCCCATAGTGGGGCACTTTTAGACAAGTGATTTGTTCTGAAAAAAAAATATTTTTTTCCATATAAATCCTTAATTGTATTGATTAGTTATTTTATATTAGTTTTGTAACATAATCAGGTATGCATTGCTAGTTAAAATTGATATTATTCTTCCTAAATAACGGAATCACAGGTTTTTTGAAAAAAAGTGTCCAAATGTGCCCCACCCTACCCTACCTGTTTTCAAAGTCAACTAGATTAAAAAAAACAGCTAATAATTGTTTACTTTTTCTGCCAAATTGACATCTACCATCCATTAATCAAAGATAAGCTTTTGTTTTCCATAGCCACGTCTTATTGAAAAATTAAACGGTCATAAAATAACAAGGCCAGAAATGCAATTTTCATGAAAACGTTTTTTTATAAACTTTTCGAATTTTGAACAACAACAAATTTCTTTTCATTATTTACTTATACTCAGTATTATATAACCAGATTTAAGATTATTTGTCTGGTCTAAGAATTATGGATCAAAAATGAATCAAGTTTCAGGTTAACTACCCTTGAATTTTAAGTCTGATAGATAAGAATTTAGCTGTTTATTTGCATCCCAAGAATGAGCGCTCATGCCAAATTTGAATTGTTTCCCTTCCACATATATTGTGTTTTTGCTTGTAATATTTGATTTACCTGAGTCAACATAGGCCAACCTGGTATAGATAAATTGTATGTGACCTACCTTTAGAAACACCCTGTATATTTTGAAGCATTTGCTTTAAAGGAATTTTTTTCTAAATATGTCTTTTAACTTTTATCATCAAATCATTATTTTTATTTCTTCAATTTGTTTTCCAGCTCTGGCATCTTTGTTTTTTTAAATAGCAATTTGTGTTTTTCTATTCTTTTTTTTAGAATAAGCCCACTATTCTGCTACAGCTGTATAAAATACATAAAGTTACATAAGTATTTCGAGAAAATTAAGTTTTTTCATATAAGATAGTCATAGTATTTAATATTTAATAATGACACTTTCTTTTATAAGCCCACTATTCTGCATCCCATATATAAAAGTATTTCGAGAAAATTAAGTTTTTTTACATAATAAAAAAGTTGCAGATGGTCAATTCAGGTGACAGAGCCGTCCTCTTTTTTAAATGTGCTTGTTTCTTATGAAGTTAGATAAAAACCGAATATAATACGGAACAGACAAATAATGTGAATGGCTTAAGAACTCAAATTGTTGATATATAGAAAGCAAAAAAAGGTGACTGTTAATATAAGATCTTTTATAGGCAGATTGGATGTGTGAATTGGCAATAATGGTAAGGCAAGGTAATTTTTATGGTAACTACTAGTTTATAATGTGGGTTGCCATCAAATAATATAGCATTATCGGTTGTATTGGGCAACTTACCAAATTAACAACATTGCAGAAAAAGCTTAAGTTATCTCGAAATACTTATTACGTAACCTCATGAAACAAAGATGGCTGCCACGACTGGAAAAGAATTGAAGAAATAAAAAAATTAAGAATGCCAGAACATTCAAAATAATAAGTCAAAAAGCTTTTATTTGAAAAACTTTCATATGAAACATATGGTTAAAAAGTTATAGGCATTATTCCAGACTTCTGCTAGACCCTGTATATTAAATTATTAGGTCATTGTTGAGATAAACCACTTTTGCAATTGTAACGTTTTTTTTCTCAGATACCCAGAAAACAGTAATATACACCGTGTTTGACCACCAAAATCGTGCGCAAAGTAGTATTAGTCCCACAAGTTAATGGGAAAAGGGAGCGAATAGGGGTGCTGGGTGGATAAAATAACGCGTAAATAATGATTACATAATAAACTCTGTTAACAAATTTATCGTTCAAAAAAAGTTGAGGAATTTAAGTTATGTTTTTTGAAGTTGTTTATAGATTTTTATAATTGACAGATGGCTAAATTCAAAATATTTTAGAATATTGAAGTGTCCGAGAAGCCAGTTATGTGCATCAAATGTTGGGAAGCTTTGCAGATAACATATAGCTTTAAAAAAGAGTACTTAGAAGTCGAAAGGAAAATAAGAGAGTACTGTCAAGAATTTCGGTTGCGCACAAGAAATTTATGTCAGCTGACGTTACAGAAAGTTAAAAATTATTTTTCAGACGAATACTGTGAAATTGTGGCATCAAATGTGAAACCGAATGTTAAAACTGAGAATGTCTTTAAAGATATACAGTGTCCTGGGGTCAAAAACGAAAACGCGAAAATGCGAGTTAATAAAAAAGGCAAGAAAGTAAAGAGCGAATATAGATATGTTAAAAATGAAGATGCTGAACTTCCTGGTAAGTTTACGTAAGAGTACTTGTTACTTTCCTTTGGAGATTCGGGCCTCTTATATCACAGTTAAAGATAGTAAAATTATTTTGTGTTTTATTATCAATCAGTAGTATGATACCTATTATATCAATGAATTAACTTTTTTTCTGAAGTGAATAATAATTTCACAGATGCAAATAATGTTCCGCCAAAAGTAATCAAGTTCAGCAAAAATCATAACGAAGTTCTTTTGCAAGTATACTATGAAGTTACCCAATGCGAACAAAATTTTTCCAGCGGGTAAGTACTGTTTTTTTTTTCTCATTTATTGTATTGAAATTCATCACATCTTAGTTTAAGGAATTACGCTCCATAACTTCTAGAAAAAAATTTTGGTAATTTAACATTAAAATATATAAATTGTTAATATCATATCTTTTGTTAGATAATATTTTCAGATTAGCACAGCGGAGATTATTGTTTAAAAAGGCTTCAAAAACAACAAATATTAAGGGGTCATACATATGGCAGCAAAAGGCAAAAAAATGAATTGTAGATAATCTCTCGAATACTTTTTTAAGCTTGTGCTCTTTCAGAGCTATGTTTCAATAATTTTTATCTAATTTTCTAAATAGAAATTATGTAGAAATAAAAAAATTATTTAAATACGTTATTTTTTGTTGAATCAAACTAAAGAGCCATTCAAAAAAAAAAACATCATCAAAGTGGGCTATGGAAAAAAGACGTAATTCTCTTCTTAATCCTAAGTTTATAACCTTATTTAGTTGCCAAGGCTGTTGCACAAGTTTAAACAGAACTGTATCTGTTGATACTTGTTCTACTGTAGCAGTCGTTTGACTTAGTCTACGCACCAGTGATGTGTCGAAAAGATATTAAGTGTACAGATTTAGCAATGGGTTAATCTCAAGTTTCTTATTAAACTGGGGAAAGCTTTTACAGAAGCTTGAATGAACAATGGTTTAAACGGTTTAAAAAGGGACGAGAAACGATCGAAGACGATCCGCGCCCCGAACAGCCCTCAACGTCAAAAACGGACGAAAACATTGAAAAAATTTAAATGAATCCACGAAGATCTTCGTTTAAGCATCCGAAGGCTTGTTGAAATAACAGGAATCGACAAAGAATGTGTTCGCAAGATTTTGCATAAATCGTTCAACATGCGCAAAGATTGCGCAAAAATTGTGCCAAAACTCCTCACTCCCGAGCAAAAGGAATCAAGAATGAATATTTGCGCTAACATTCTAAACAACATTGACACTAATCCAGGCTTGTTAGACACGGTGACAAGATTCGAAAGTGTGAAAGTGGTTAAAGCAAAAGCGACGGAGATTCTGAACCAGCTGACAGAAGCGGCCTTCCAGCACTGCTTTCAACAATGGAAAAGTCGTATGGAGCGGTGTAGAGATCGCTAAGGGGAGTACATTGAAGGCGAAAAAGTTCCTACAGTAATTGGTAACGAATAAAAAGTGTTGTGACAGCAGTTCAATTATTTAATAGCCACAACTCATATGTGACAGTTATTATTTATTTTACAATTGTGACAGTCACTTTTCAAAAGTTTGACAAAAACAAAGTTTTGCTTCGAGCTTCGGCATAACTATTATATCCATCTTCTCTCATTCATAGCCAGATTTGATGACTTTCTTTTGAATGGCTCACTACATTATGTATGTCAACAGTAGATTAAACAACTTGTAATACAAACTCAATCAATGACACTACTCTTTCCGTTAGGTATTGGAACAAAATATCAGAAAGGTGGGCTGAGCTGATGCCTCAGAAACCGATTGCTATAGAAAAATTAAGCACACAAATACAAAGAGTGTTAGCTAAGAACTTGCTCAGCACTGCAGAATTAAATCACATAAAAAGAGAGGTAGCAGAAAAACAAAAACACCAAATTCAAAATACAGTACAGTGTCAGACCCCGGAACCAGAACCTTCGTCTGACTCTGAGGGTTCATTTGTAGAAGGTATTTATATAGTTATTTTACTGTTTCAGAAAACAGTTATGGAAAAAACACTTTGAAGTTGGGTTCATTGAAACTCAAACATGGGTTTGGGGGAGGACAAAAACATACTTGTAGTGAAGGCTAGTTTGTTCTCTATAGAGATCGCCGAGATTTAGAATAAACTAGAGGAAATTCATCCCATTTGCTCTATGTATAAAAAATCGTATAAACAAAATGACAGTAATATAGCGACTTCGCCAGAAACAATCTTAAAATTAACCTTGAAACATTTCATTACACAGGCTGTAGCCTCAAGAGTGCTTCTGTGTTCAATCACCATATAATATCTACTAATAAACAAAGTTTTTATAACAATTTGAACAAAATAAAAGTCCAAAATTGTCAAATGGCTTACCTGTGAAATGTCACTCAGGGATATTTTCCTTGTTTGCTTGGCTATTGCGCCAGCCGTGCACTAAACAGTTAGTATTATTATATAATAGTGTTATATAAAAAGACAGATAACCATTGCAACATATGAAACCAAATAAAGTAAAAAAAAAAAACCTTTGTTTCTTTCATGGTTACACATTACACCAATATGGCCACTCGATATTAGGTGTACCAATGTCACAATATACGTATTCCCTCTAGTCGATTCTAAATCTCAGTGATAGATTTTTTTTCCAATCTTTTCAATCGAAATCAACTTTTCCAATCCAATTTTCAGTTAGAAAACAATTGAAATATTTGAACAAAATTTAATGAGTAAAACTAATGACTGAAGTTGTTGTGGCTCTTTTAAAAATATAAGTATATACGTGAATGAATAATGCGAATATAAATTACTGTTCATCTCAATAATATTTTAATAAGGTTTAAATTATTGTTTATTTACATATTTAATACTACTATCACATATTCATCATTTAAAAACGAACGCAAACATTTTTTAATTCCTAGTACAACCCTGATGGCAAATATGCCTCGTTCCCTTGCCAAACGTTAGTATATGTGCACTGACCAGGAGTCCGAGGTCACGAAATCTGGCTTATTCACTTCAAAGATGACACTGAAACAATCACTGACAATCAAGTGATTTTGCTGGTCGTCCTAATGTCGTGATATTACCGAAGATTAATCATAACCTTTGGTACTCTTAAAATTTTGTTACCATTTAATACATTCTCTTTGCCAGTTATTACATTTTCTTCGCAGTTGTACATACACCTTACATAAAACCAGAGCCCTCGGAATATCTTAATGAAATTGACATAGAGTTCAATTCCCTTGACATGAAGTTGGAGGCAGAGTCTGATTCCGAATCTTTACCGGAATTAGAGAGGATGGATATTCCAGCTTTAGATTTTAGAATAGAAGATATTTGCAGTTTGGAAGTGAAGAGAGAGGCATACGATAATTATATGAGGCAAGAAGATTCTTACGTGTCAAATGGCACCGACGATTTTAAAAACAAAAGGTACCTTTGTAATATGTAATATTGATGCATAATTCGTTAATATTTTGGAAAACTGTACTTGGGAAAATTTTGTTTGGGAAATCTTTTGTGGAAAAAATTTTCAGGTCTCTATTTGAAGATTGTAAGGCCATTAATACTGAAACTATTTACATAAAGTAAAAAAATACGTAAATCAATGGATATGGAACCCATAAATATCACATTCACATTCAAAACCAATCAGTTATTCCTGAGTTGATGGTTTAAACTCGGTTTAATCCACCCAAATAAAAAAGTCCTAGTCTTTTCCCAATTCTGGCCTAAATGTTTTCCCAACTCTGGCCTAAACACAATACGCCATGAATACACCACAGTATCCTAACCTTTATTTATAACACACATGCTATTTAACCCCACTTTCTGAATACGTTACCGACCAAGAAAATGAGGTTAAATAGCAAATGTCATAAATGTTGAGAAACAATTCACAAACTTTTCAAACAAGTCATAAATGTCAGTAACACTTGCAGGAACAATAAACACTTACTAAATGTTACCAACATCATTCCGCTGAAACATTAAATCTCTAGTATGTATACTGGTTTAATAGGATTTATATTTAGTCTTTCTCACATATGGATATAGTTTCAAGACTTAAAAATCGTTTCATCTTTCTTTCTTTCAACTCTAAACATTTCCAACAGAGTGCTGGAACAAGCCGTATGCAGGGTCCACATCTGATGTTTTATTGAGTCACTTGGTTGCAGTTGTCAAAAATCTCGACAAAACGGAAACCTTTTGACATTTATTGACAACAGACAGCAGACAGAGCACGAAATTGTTACGAAAATTGCAGACAAAAACTGGAGTTTTCCAGATGTTGCTATTTTTTCACAAAAGTGTTGGACAATATAAAGATGTTGTTTCGTTTGGTAGGACGCAGCATTATGTTTCCAATATATTTCCTCCCTCCTTGACACCTCTAGACATGAAAAAAAAAACATAATTTTTCATCTTAATCTACCGAATGTCAAATAAATGAAGTAATTTAGATAATTGCTTGGCCTTAATTTTTTTTTTAAGTTGAATGTTTCCTTTTAGAGAGGGGTCTAAGAGATAAGAGAAGTGAAACCTACAAATGCACAGAATGCAATTTTGAGACAAAATTTAGGGGGGTGCTGGAACAGACATGCTATATTGCACGAGAAGGGAAACAAAACGTTCCACCAATGTTCGAAATGCCCCTACAGAATATCAAATAAATGGTTGTTCAGTAGACACATGAAAAAGCATAAAGAGGAAGAAAAGGAGGATGATGGTAAGTACGCAGTTTCTCGAATTATTAAAAAAAAGCTCTCGATTAAAATTGTTAGCAGGTGAAAGTAATTTTTTAATATTCTTTGGGTGTTTATATTAATATATTTATTATTTTATTTACAGAAATTCCATTTTTACTTCCTAGTGCATATCCTCTATATTAACAGATTAGGAAGTAAGGTAAAAAAAAATGGTACAAAAAACTGTTTTGTTATTTCTCCCTATTTTTTTCTGCTGCTGTCCATAAGCATTAAACTTTTAGACATAGTAATGAAAAAAATAACAACATATTTTATTTTTTTATATCGAGAAAAAGCTTATTTCAATAAAGTTAATTTCAACAAACACTTGTAATAGAAACAATATACTTAAATGGTCAGATTCGATTTGCAAATAAAATGGTTTTTATTCTTTGTATATTTGAATACACTGTATCGACCATGTGGAAGAAAAAACATTGTCTATAGACTTGTAACACTTCTTCCGCATGGTCAATATGTATATATGTATTTTAAATGAGCAAGAATTGTTTTGTTATATTATTTTTATATAAATTAGTTTTTTATAGAATAAATTGAATCCAAAAATTTGAAAATAAATCTCATTTGCATAAATGTGTTACATTAATTTTTTTCATTCACGCTTGAATACTTTTCACCACCTATTAACTATGAAACGCTTTTTTATACCCAACGCATGTTTCGCCAACAATGTTGTCATCATTAGATGATTAAAACTGCAGTTCCAACCTCCAAAATGATGCCAACATAGTTGGCGAAACGCGCGAGTTGAATGCACAAAAGTGTTTCCTTATTAAGTGGTGAAAAGTGGTCAAATGTGAATTAGTTTCTACGTCAATGGTTAAAATTTTCCTTCTGGATAGAATTTTTGTGCATAAAAGGTTAATAAAACACCCTTTGTATAATTATTGACTTTTACTATGTACTTTTCCTTCTTTTACAGACCGTTATTGAACATATTCAATATAGGATTTCTTGCAACATTTTTCTTCTATTTCTATATTAGACTAGAAATCAGCCTAACATTTACATAAAAACATATTTTATTTCGAAAATGAACTTTCCACCATGTACAGGTTCTCATTTATATTTTTGTATCTATTACTATTATACGAGCTTAGATTTTTTCTTGCGATTATTTGTACTTGTTTCTGACCCTGTATATAACTTTTCAAAATCGTAAACTCAGCCATCACAAACCTTCGACATCGCTACTTCGACTTCCAGACGACAGGGGGCACAAGTTGTCTAAGTTGGCTGGTTGAAAAGTGTAAACATTAAAATAGGAAAAGCTCTATTTTTGAAGTTGTTCAAACGAAATTTGTTGGAGCATAGAGAAGCTTCCTACAAGCCTGTATCTCTGTGATTTGTAGTGGTAGTTATTATTTTGGAAATACACAGTGAATCTTTGGAAATTCGTTTTCTAAAAAACCAGCTTTGACCAACAACTACTGCCGTGATCAACGACCTCAAAAACGGGGGTACCCATAATTTCAGCAAGATTGATAAAGTTTCCATTATACCTCTTGCAAAAAATGTTTAATATAGGAAAGCGCCGGCGGAAAATTTTAATAAAAATGGCGAAGTAGCCGAAGCACCTTCGTCATTTTTAATAAATTGTAGCATCAGCGCATCCATCACAGCACTTTCGCCATTTAAAAAAATTGACCATCTGAAGCCTAACAGTTCAAATACAATTATTATTACACTTTAAATTTAAATATATACATATCTGCTGTTGAAATTAAGATGTTTTTTCCATAACTGTTTGTTGTTCTTGTTCTTTGCATCTTGATGTAAAGTCAAATAAAAGTTGCCCAATATGTATAAAAAAAATAAAGTAAAATATTTCTGTCATTAAAACTGACAGACGGCGATGCAACACATAGCCAAATCGCTTAGCACGTTATGCAAATTGCCCCAATTTGCGACGACGAGATGCCAGTGACGCTATTGATTTGCTTGCAGTAGTTCCATATCAGATAGTGCTGTTGTACAACCTCTACTGCATGGAAATTCATAGACACGTCAAGTTGGCTGAAGTGACATATCTTGTTTTTTTTTTTAAGGATGTTGAATACGAAGATACCTTTAAAATACCCAAGAATGTGGGAAACATGTCTAAATGGCGGTTTTAATATCGCAGCAGATGCACATATCATTTTTTCACATATTACGACCATTTTTCTTCCAAAGGTATCTAGAGGGGATTTTTGAGGTCGTTGAATGCGAATCTGCAGGTAAACCTCCAGATACATTGGTGTAAACGTTTGAGGTTGATACTCTGCCCGCAGCCAGCATGGTGAGTCACATAATGCGTAAGTAGGTTCAAGCGTTTGAGGTTATAATACTTTGATCATGACCCGTTTACCTGTTGCTGGTTATGTTCTACGGATGCAGGCGCCATATTTAATAGGCAATTTTATATTTCAAACTCCAGATTCGTATTAATGTGTATATAATATGGGAGGAGCTTCTGTCTAGTAACATGGTAACATTGGCGCGTAAAACGATGGCAGTTGAAGGAGTATAAAACCACTTAATAGATGGTCTTATTTGAAATTTCTTCTGAGACATACTGTACATCAATTTGGACGAACTTAAACGAGTGACAGAAAATTTGTACAGGGTCCGTTACAATAACAGAGTTGTGGAAGAAACCATCTGAATTGAAACACCCAGTATAAACACACACCCTAGGAAATTGCACCTTTACATATTGGCGATACATGTATGGAAGAGAATAAGTTGAAAGAGACCAGTAAGGACAGACAAAGAGAGTTAGATGCAACAGTGTTTCGTGCTTGTGCTCGTATTAGAAACGTATGAGACCTGCACGTAATAGTAAATGGAGAGGGGGTATTTAACACGGCCTATCACCTACCGCCTATCGCCGAATTTGAGTGGGACTCAGTACTTTTTTGCAGCTATGTGGGTGTACATCGACTTAGTTGTATGAAACGAAATTCTTACGTAATTCTGACTTTTTACAATTATCCCATATACTTAAAAGAAGTGTACGAACATAATTGTATTTATTTTCAAATTTTTGTATTCCTTAACTAACCGGTCTGCAAGAAAATAAAATTGAAGTTCTATAAAAAATAAAAATATAAATCAACCCGGTTATAAGACGAAAGAAAGAAAAAATGCCTATTGAATAAGTGGTTCAAAAATGTCACCCCTTTGTGCTTCGCAAAAACCTAGTCTATCGTAAAACTCAGTTCTTACACCCTGTTATGCACCCCGATGTCTCAAATCTGTGGACGATATTTAATACGGTTTTTATCGTAGGTACCGGCCGATTTTCAAATGAAAATTCAAATCGCCCAACAACTTCTTCAGCGCTCTGAGAGATGAAATACCACATAATTATTTGCACTTTTTTCTCCTTAGTATATACTGTCATCGTTATTGTTATTATAGTAAAAATGGTTATTTAATTACAATATGAATATTTTATTTTATAGACACGGCTAAACTGATTCCTTATTTCGGTTATTGTACTTTAGTCTAGACAAGAATTCAATTCACACGTGCGCATTATAATTTATGGGCGGGGCGTCCGGCCTACATAATTTTATTGGTTCCCTATTGATGTAAACACAAAAGACAGAGAATAACGCCCATAAAAGTTTTAAAATGACATATCAATCTGGCAACTAAGGATATGATATTTCTGTCAGTTCCCTTTACTTGAAGAGTTTATTCTTTTCTATCTTTTAATGCTCGGCTTTGAAGTCTTGGACTTTCTAACCCTGTAAGTATATAAAGTATATGTTTTGAGAATATACAGGGTGTTCTATTTGCAATAATTGTTTTATAGTTTGATTGGACTTTTTCAATTCTTCATTTTAATAAACTTACAAGGTAATACAGAAAATTTACTAGAACATTGATATAATTTTTTTCCACCTCAAAATATAATTGAAAACTTGTAAATTAATCTGGTCACTAAAAAAAATCAATAACTGACGAACTAAAATGGCAGGTCACTTGGTCCTCCTCTAAGCATATTTAAATTGTAAAAATACTTCATTGTTCATTGTTCTTTATTGCTATTTACTTGAGAGTTGCAACTTACTGTACATTAATGCCTAGTTAACTAAATTTAAATAGATTTATCGATGGACTATGAGCATCATATACCCTATAAGCGACAATTAAATTACTTAAGAAAAAAGTCAAACTTTGTTTCACTTTTCAATTCACCATTTGTTCCGGCGTTTTTGAGAAGCACTTCTTAACGTGTCTCTGAAGATTTGCCTTCACTTTCGTTTCGTACAAACACAAATCACAGTTGAATACAGCCGGCGCATCCGCGTGACGAATCGTCTTGTGCCTCCTCAGGTACACTTTGAGCTTGGCTTTGTACGGACACATGTTACACTTGTACATGAGGACTTCTTCGGGCGGCTTATGTGTAATCAGGTGATTCGTGAGGTACCGCTTCTGTTTCGTTTTGAAGTCACATTGGGGACACTCGTACACTAGGGTCTCTTTTGGGGGTAAGTGTTTTAAGACGTGCCGGTTCAGGGAACTCTTGTGTTTTGCCTAAAAATGGTGCAGGGTAGTTAGTTTTCAGAAAAGGATGACGTTTTGGGAAAATTTTGTACTTAACACGTTCACCGCCGTCTCGGTCTATATGACCGAGAAAATAGTTTTCCTCCCAGCCAATGTGGTCAATATGACCGAGAACATATCTTCGACCTATACGCCGGTTCGGTTAATATGACCGAGTTAGTTTTTCGCATCTCATGTGCCAGACGGTCGGCATCTAATGAGTTTGACTAAGCAGAGTGACCGAGCCGGCCTGGAGGAAATGCTGGGCAGCGCCAGTTTCTCGCGTACAAATTTAACGATAAAGAAATGGCAAATAAAGCGCCGACTCGGTCATTATGACCGAGAGACATTTTCTCGATTTTCTTCGCAGGGGTGATAAATTTTTGAATATTTCTTACGTGGAATTTCATTATTCGCATATATCTATCTATGTGCATTATGGCTCAAAAAATGAAAATTTTAATCCTATATAAAATACACCCCTGGCCTAAAGGTAAAATAACATTAAAGTACGTTCCGGCAGTGAACGTGTTAAGTTGACATAAAATCTCCAATAAAGAAAATTTGAGTTATACAGAGTGGTACATAAGTAAAGCTGGCATACCACTATTTACCGATGATAAGAAGCCAGTTGCGCGATTTATTTGATTGTAGTAGTTCCGTGTCAGCTGATGCTGTTATACAACCTCTGCTGTATGCAATAGATAGACAAATAGTTTTTATTTGTTCGTATAAATTAAGATACATTTTACATTTACAAACAAAATTGAAACTACAATACCCTTATTCTTGGCTATTATTACCAAACTGAACTAAGGCAAATTTTGCTGAATTAAGGGGGACTTCTTTGGAAATTTTAAAAAATCGATTTTTTTTTTTACTAATTTTTAATATATATATAAGAATTTTTCCGTAAGTGTTTTCGGAAATTCGAACGATTAGGATGCTTTAAACGCGTTTGAAGTAGGCATGGTCAGCGCATTCAGACCAGCTCAGAGGGGCGCTCGGCGCGCGCGGTTCAAGCAGTTCCTTCCGAAAAGTTGCAAAAAGGGCCCGAATGGACCAGCAGAAGCTGAGCAATTTGAGGAAGAGGAGGGATGCCTCTACGGACCTGGCATTACAAATTAACGGTAACTATAGATTCTCTCGAGTAAAATCATTTGAAATCTTTAAACGCGTTTTTTCTCGAAAACACGTTTTTGAAAATCTGCCACTTTCCTGACCACTGTAATTAACCAATCGACATGAAATTTCCCCAAACATACTCAGAAAATATGTCTTCATGGAATGACCATTTTTTCGATAAATTAATTTTTGCATTTATTATCAATTTTTTTGTACGAAAAAAAAACCGTTGAAAATCGATTTTTTTTTTTCAAGTGGTCGCCATTTTCTTAATTTTGCACTAAATGAAAAACCCTCCTGTCATTCCATGACCAAAGGGATACTGATTAATAATATCCTTCGAATTTGTGTTTCAGATCAACCAGGGGCGGACAGAAGTGGCAGTCATTTAGCCCCCTTCGATTTGGAGGCCCTTTTTTTGGGGAACTGTGACAGCCGTCATATTGATTTTTTTTTCCTATAAAAAAAAATCCTTTGTAATAAGTACGTTAAATAAAAAAAGAAATAAAACGCATTCCGATTGCTTTATTCATTTTCGCAAAAAAAAATATATGAGCACCTAAAAAATGGTGCTCCAAGGAAGAAGTCCCCCTTAAGCATTATTTGGACCTCAGGAATCTGCTGTTGCAATATGTACCATTACTAGTAAACCCCTCTGTATCCTGAGGTTCCATACCAGCGCTCGGGGACTAGACGTTTGTTGTCTTTTGGTTAATTTATATTTTACATTAGTATGCGAATAGTTGTTCGAAGGAGATGTACCGGCGTATGCATTTTAGCTTATACACATACGTAAAATCATTGGCAAATGACAATATTGATGGATGATACGCACTTTTTTAATCAGACACTAGACCAGAATAAAATATAAAATGGTATTTTAAATTTTAACTCAAACAGCCCTACCGACAAACTGGATGCCTTTCATACGCCTGCGCTAGCGATGGATCGCGATTGGTTCTCACCTCATGTTTACATCTACTGAACAAAGAAATTAAATTATTAATTGCCCTTCATTTGGCTATGTACACATTAGGGTGCCGCTTACTGTATAGGGGTTTATGAGGTCACCTCTCATAACACATCTGAATACAGATTTTGAAAATCCGAAATTAAGGATTTAATATGGGGGTAAAAAACTAAAAACTTATTGTTCAGTAAAGAACTGACATGGCTCAAAATTTCACCCCAATCCCGATTTTCCACTCTTTGTGGTATGACAGATCAAAATAACCCTTGATCGAAATCCAATGAAAGAAACAAAATATCCTATAAAAAAAATTGGTGTAAATTTGTAAATAATTGAAAAAATGTTTACATGAGCCCCTAACCTAATTTTCCATCTTTTGGGGGTAGTAAATAAAAAAAATAACGAAATCAAATTAGAGACACAAAAAAACTCTTGCTAACAACCGTACCCCGAGTTCGTCCCCCCACCAGTCCCTAGCAGGTAGAAATTGTGATGCTAGGGTTGCCAAGGACTGTGTTAGCTTGGGCTAACACACGTACCCCAGAAAGTGTTACGTTTGTTAGCCCCGGCTAACATCCGGACTCAACGTGTTGTTTGTATTTGCAATACCTGAAAATTGCAATATTGGCATTTATGCATAACCACCTCCTCCGGATTTTTATGCGTCAGCATATGCTTATCTGTCAAATCGGTTCTTCTTTTAGTTTGATACGGACACTGTTCGCACTGATAGATCCCCTTCCTCGGAGGCCGTTGGTGAGTCTTTAGGTGTTTCGTGAAGACCTTCTTATATGACGCCTTAAATGAACAGTGCTCGCACTTGTACTTCTCAGGGAGGTCGTGCTTGCCAAGGTGCTCCTCTAGTCTGTCCTTGTGGATGGTCTTGTAATGACAACTGTGGCACCTGTATACTGTCAGAGTGTCGGCATGAATGGCTAAATGCGAATTTAAGTCGCCTCTGCGCTTAGACTGGTAACAACACTCCGTGCATTTGTACATGGTTACCTCCTCTGGTTTCTTGTGTATCAGTATATGTCGTAATGTAAGATCGGTCTTCCGATACGTCTGGTAATCACAAAGATCACATTTATATGCCTTCTTGTCGCTAAAACGAAAAAAATCTTATCTGAAACCACAGTAGTGTTTTTTATCCCAGTGTATGTAAAAAAAAATAGCCTATAAACAAATACGCTTTATATAAGTGGAAGAGTTAGAAAACTAACACTGTATTTACTCAATTAATCAGCACCTATAGGAGTTTGGCAAAGTTTCCTAACTTCGTTAACTAACCTTAGAATTCATGCTTGTGCTGATAAATTTCGTCAAACCGGATCAGTAAACCGTAAACCAGGGAGCGAAACTCCTGGAAAATGATCGACCTAGAAAATTGATTGGGGAACTGTCACAAGAGATTCAGTTATACGAAGGAACAAGAACACTAATGATTTTTGGAAAATGACGACAATCTCGATAGTGTTTCGGACAAGGCCTAGTTTCATCTTTTTGGATATTTAAATAAATAAAACATGGTCTGCAGAAAATTCCCATAAATTTATGGAAACTCCGTTACATAACATAACCCTTCTTCCCACACACACAAAATAGAAAAACACATTTGAGAACATGCAGTGCCGAGTACATTTGTGCTCAAACTGAAGAACAACATTTTGAATATTCAGTCTAAGAATTTTTTTAATTCTGCGTTTCCTTTGCACATTTTTATGTCACAAACAGATTAGATAACTACACTGTGCTGTCGAGTATCACTGCTGAGCCTTCATTAGAAACTGGAAGTTACCAACTTCCTAAAATTCAAGCTTAGGCTACGGTTACTATGGATGCGAGTTCTGACGAAATCTTGATCTGACGAGTACGTCCGAAATCATCATCAGAACAAGGTGGTTACACTAGGCACGTTTTCTGATTGTCAGTACGTTTCTGCCTCCCAACAAGATGAACGATCTTGACGAGTTTTATTTTGTAGAAAGTCCATTGATTAAATTCTTGTTGATAGATGGTAGTAAATAAGAGTATGTTAGTTAACCCATTATTTGGCACAAGAAACGATAAGGGAGAATATTAAATGCTAATTCCAGATTTGTCATAGAGCCCGCAAAAGTTTTTCGAATATTTCAGAATGCGACCAACACCTATTCCCAAACACAAGACTTATCAATTTTTATATATCCATGGTGAAAACACCAAAACATTCACAATTGGTCGTCAGAACGCACGAAAAAAATCAAACTCGTTTGAAAGTTGGAATCGTTCTGATGACGTCGTGCGTGTTCTGAAGAACCAGTCGCTGCCAAAGTAAACACTCCCATTGGAAAACATGTACTTGTTTGTTCGAACGAATTCGTCAGAACAAGATTTCGTCAGAAGTCGCATCCATAGTAACCGTAGCCTTAACCTAATTGAAAATTTACTTGAAAGATGGTATAAATAAATGAAAATTATGGAAACAATTAGGACACGATTATAGCAGAATTTACATGAGAAAAATATGGAATTGTTCTTAATTTGCCTGCTCCTTCCTATATAGACAACTATGTGTGAGGCAGTTCTTTATTGAACTAGAGAGAACTACATAGAAACATAACTTGGTATCACACTCAATTTTGACGGGCATTTAAATTTTTGAAACTTTTGGGTAGCACCTCACACAGATAGATATGCATTCCCTGTGATGAAATAACTCACATGGATTCATGTGCCCCTCTTCCCCTGCTTTTTAATGATTGAAATAAACCAAAACACTATGTTTGATTGTTTAGATATTCATCATACCTTGTAGCCTCCGAATCCTCCTCCTTATCACATTTGATTTCAACGTTTTCTTCCTGAATGGCATTCTCGGCTTTGATATTTACAAACTGTATTTTATTAGTTTCAGTTGCGTTTTTCTCGTAAGAATCCGGTTCCTCCTTTTTAACACACACTAATTCAGCTTTGTAACTATTAGCAATATCCATGATGTTGTGTCGCTGTATTTCGTGTAGAATACTAAACAAATTTATTTCATTGCACCCCTTATCTCCTAAAAAATGTAACATTGCATAATCGGCTAATAAAATACCAAACGAATTCGTACCACTTTTTGAAGAATAGGCAGTTAATTTTTCTTCCGTTTCTAAACATTTCATTGTAAAATTGTATTGGTTCTGCAACGATTCCAAGCACACTTCGCATACTGACGTTGACTCTGAGATGCTCTAAAACAGTAAATAGCCTTAGTATTACATAGATTCACATATTCACGAAAAAAACGCACACAAAGATACATGGTGTCCTATCACACTGGACATACATATATTGATATCTCAAAAACTATAAATATTATAATTAAGAAAATTTGGCGACAAAGTAAAGTTGATATGTTCCTAAATAACATATTTTGCTAGAGCTGGAACTTCCATTTATACTGAAAGTAATGTCAATTTGCCTATTTTAAATAGAACACCCTGTATATTACTGCATTTTTTGGATTTCCAGACAATGCTAAAAGCATTTCATATATAATATCCTATACCTATATCCATTATTAATATTATATGTATATTAAAAAAAGATGTGCGTAAAATCAATTTTTTAAAATGGAAATCCCCTATTTTTCTAAAGAATCTATATTCAGCTCTCAAAATAAGGGTCTAAATCTAGATTAAATCATTTTTGTCTTATCCTCAAATTAAGTTATCAATAATATACTTCGAAATAAACAAAAAATAATTCTAAATAAAATAGTACAATATAATTGCATGGGTCCTTACCAGTTCTGTCCAACATTTTTCCAATATTACTTTTAGAGAAATATTCTCTTTAATACTAGATAATGTACCATTAGTTGTACAACAAAATACACATTTGAGTATATATTCCTCATCCTTTGGTTTAATGTCCATATTTTCAAAATAATTTGAATAGTCGGTTTTAAAGTCATATGACTGCTGCAAACTTGTTGAACAACATTTGCATATCACTGGATCTTTTACAACATTTAATTTCTAAAAAGAAAAAAACAAATATGTACGTAAACTGGCATGAACATTTTTATTTATTTATTACCTAAGTAAGTATTACGTAAGTAGTCAGCATAATTAAAAAAACGGTATTGAAATTAAATAGAAATATTGATGCCATTGTAAGTATTCAAAAGGGTTCTTTAGCATGCTGATATTACCATGCTGATCACTATTACCATGCTGATCACTATTACCATGCAAAACACTTATTTTCTTTATTATTTACAAATGTTTGTCTCCCATTAGTATTACCACTTAAGCCATGCGAGTTTTATTTTATTCTTAATATGTGACCATTAACTTTCAACGTTCATGGTTGAACATGAATTAAAAATGACTAAATTTTTTGAATCAATAAAGTTCATATGACAATTTATACTTAAATACCGATAACTTTCTGTAAGGGCTGGTATACCACCAGCTTCCCGAGAGCTCAGATCGAACAAAACTTTGAACAATAGGCAGAGAAAAAAATAGTGGGTTCATTAAAACACAATAGCTCCGAATTATCTAATATTCCATATATTTTTGATGTCAGCATCTAACACTAAGTAAACAACAAAAACATCTAAGGCGAAAACAAAAGTAAAACACTTTTGTTATAACACTACAGTTTAATATAACACTACAGTTATATTACTAGCAATAAGACTTACCAGTTCTGGTACAATATCGGCCAACATTCTTTTCTTCACATCATCAAGAAGATCAAAGGAACCATCTTCAGTTAAGTCCAAGCAGAACCTACATATTACCAATTTATCTTCCTTCATTTCCTTTTTGGTGTCAGCAAAATCTATTATCTATCTATTACACTTTTCTAATAATACTATGTATTATTGCAAAAAGCGAAAATCTGTATAAGATACAAAGTAAGTTATGTTGTCTCTAATCTTTTGCAATATTTTGATGAGCATAAATGCCATACAAAAACTAACCAAAAAAACTGCTATTACTGCTGGTTTCGCTTTAGAAAATTAGAAGAAGCAGAATATACAAATGTTTGTCCTATCAGTTGCTTTCCTTTTTCAAAGTGTCGCAAGCGGTTCCAGCGGTTCTCAAGCTTTTTACCTCGTATTCTTAGGGGATATTGTTGCGACACTCCGATATATTCATATACGGGGGGGGGGGGGGGGAATGTAATAGTAAATAATAGATAATAATAATAATAGATTTCAGCTAGAACCTTCAGATAGAGCCACCTGTGACGGGTGCACTTAAGGCCGCTTTACAGTTCACAATTTTAATTGCCGGCAATAAAAATTGCAACAATTTTATAGCACGCACGCGTATTTGTGTTTATTTGTTAAGAAATTGTCCAAAACGACATAAATACGCGTGCGTGCAATAAAAATTGCTGCAATTTTTCTTGCCGGCAATAAAATGCGAACTATAAAGCGGCCTTTAATGTTGCACAGTTTGACTGACGAACTAAATAAACAGCTAAAAAAATGTATTTAGAGTAGGGCCATATTCTGCGCAGACACGCATAATGATGAGCCAGCCAAGAAAATGAGTAGGAAGTAAAATCTAATTTAAGGATGGTATAAGAGAGATGTAATTGCCACATCTCTGAAGCACTTCCCACTCAGCGAACAGGTCAGTGATGCGGTGGGACGACTCGGATTTGTTGGCGGTTTTGTGCCCTTCCGTTTAATGAGAACCGAGCCCCCACATAAGGTAATTTAGGTAATTTGGTTGGTAGTGCACACATAAGGTACAAGTTAAACATCTTTTTTATTTAATTTTTTTATTACGCTCTGCTCCCCAATAACATCTTCTCTGCGCCTTCCCAACTCCAGGAGTTTTTTTAAAAATCACCACATTGGATCAGTTTAATAAGTCTAAACCCACCATATTCACCACCAAAGTTTCATTTATGTCTGAATTTTCTCATTGCCTGTGTAGACTTGTCAGAGTTATAATCCGTTCTCTGTAGATTATCATTCTATGGTTTCGAATTCGAACTCGAACTGTGATTTGGGGTTATGTTTTGTAGTTTACTATAGTAAGGTTATGTTATGTTATAAACACAAACATTGTGTTGGTCTGCTGGTCTGTTAAATACTAAAATAGAAATAGTGATGGCTTAAAAAATATACCATGCTTTGCTGTGCTCAAAGCTACCAAAATATTAGTTTCGTTGTGTAAAAATGTCATGAAAATATAAAACCCATCCACTTTTATATTCTTATTTTAGGTTTCATTAACTATGTGTGCAATAGGGATAAAGATAGGGTACTTGTATGCAGGCTTTGTCTAGACATTATATACGACAAGAGTTTTGAGAATCTAACAAATGTCATAAGTAATTTGAATTACATACATACTGCCAAATCTGGTAAGGAACTAAGCATATCTTTGAATTTCTTGTGTTTACTTCTCTTCCACTTTGTATATTGTATTCTACAACATTTTTTATTATGTCAAAGTACTTAGAATTATGTATGCACTTTGTGCAAAAAGTAAAACATTATTATGATGCTTTTACTTGTTTAGAAAGATAATTTGACTACTGACTCTAATATGCATGAAGTGCAAAGAAATACTCCACAACTCTATAAACCTCAAGACAAAGTGGTTAGGCATTGAAATTCATTTAAAAAATGCTAAGAATCATAATCTAGAAAAGGAATTAACAGTAAAGGAGGAAAAAAGAGAAACTTGTAGATTTTGTTTGCACATTGTTGATAGTTCTTACACACAACTATGTCTACTTGAATACATCTTAGAAAAATGCTTTCCGGATGTTGTAAGTTTCATTTCCTGTATTTGAAAGATAATTTATTAACGAATTCTAGTTTCAAAAAAATGTTTTTAAGGATCTAAATGCTATGAAAAATCCTGTAATATGTAGAGAATGCACAGAACAACTACAAAACTATTTTAATTTTGTTATAACTTGTTTAGACGTTGAGGATAAAATTAAAAACTTTGCTGTTACTCAAGGAACAAATGTAAGCGATGTGAACTTAGATAGATTACTTGCATGCTCTGAAGTTAATATAAATGAAGAATTTCATGAAAAAGGAGATAATTTGTCAGAAAAATTGTATGGTGTCAAGATGGAAATGGCAGATAGTTATAATATTAGACATAATATAAAAGTTGCGGAAGTTGTTATTAAGGAAAAAATTAGAGATAGCTCGGAAATGTAAGTAACCATGTGTATATTATGAATGTTTGGCTTTGGCATGGTTCATACCATATACAATTTATGCCTAATTATGCTATAAAATCGCCAACAAATGCGAATTGCCCCACCACATAATCCCTGACCCGTCTGCTGAGTAGAACTTGCCTGATGGGTGTGGCAATTATATCTGTCTTATTATATCCTTCAGTTAGGTTGAACTTCCTTTCCTTTTTCTTGTCTTGTTAATCGCAGTGATTCCTAAGAAGAATCTTATTTTCTGTGGTATGATTCAAGTAATGAAAAATTTTCCCGTCATTTACTTTCTTTTTATCAAGTACCTATTCTCTGACCGAGTCTATTAACAAATTTTCACTACATTGCATTTCACTGAGAGGCCAAATCCTGTGAATTAAAAAGATTGGGTATATAATTTTTCAATCGACCCAAGCTTTAAGAAAGCTACTTTACCACTTAACTAGTAATTTTAGTATCTAGCAGAAAATATATGTTTTAATTTTGTTTTATTTGACAGTGAATACATAAATAGTGGATCTTCTGAGTTCTGGAATCAATTTAGGATTTAATAACAATAATTTGGTATTTTGTGAATGTAAAATTATGCAAAATAATAAAAAAATACAGCAATGTTTTACAACATTGCTATATTTTGAACTAAGCAAGTTCTATTACTAGAACTGAACCTTAAAAATGGTGGGATAAAATAATAATAAAAAACCTTATTTCAGTGAATCACAACCATGCTCAGGAAATTTTAATGGCCACTACATACTATACATTTGCAAAATGTGCCCATACCAAGCAAAAAGACTAGACATCATTGAAAGACACGTACCTCTGCATGAAAATACTAAGAATAAACCTGTGCATACTTGCAAGGATTGTCACTATCAAACTATGCGAATAGCAGATCTCAAAAAACACAGGTTGGTTCACAAAGCTCCGGACGAGGTTCCAATGCACAAATGCAAACGCTGTACATATGAGGCCAAACAGAAGGGCAACCTAGCCTATGCTGACCCATAAGAATCCTTCAGAACTAAAAATGTACAAATGTGGCTACCTGCAGTGTGACTACCAAACAAAGTACAAAACAGGTATTAAGAAACATTCAAATAACATGCACAAAGACTCTAAGGAAGTGATATTGCATCGGCGTCCAGTTGATAAGTGTTCATATCAAAATAAGCAGAGATGTCACTTAAACCAGCACTTTCTCAAAGTCCATAAGAATACATCAAGAAGTCCTAGGTGGTTTAAATGTGAAAAGTGTACCTATCAGGCGAAACTGAAATCGCAGCTTATTATACACGTATTGAGTCATAAGGAACCAGATAAGCTAGTTAAGTATAAATGTGAGAAATGTTCTTACATTACGAGTGTGCCAAGGTACCTTCGAAAAAACACATTGAAGCATGAAAAGAGAAAATAACGGAAAAATAGTGAGATAACGATAAAACTCAGAGAATGTAAAAATCTATTTGAGTGAATGAAAAAGAAGATATTCTACATATTCCGAGTTTCCTACCTTTTAATTTACAGAAATTACATAGTCCTTTTTTGATTTATTTATCACCTTGAAAGTTAACATTATGGTTATCAAAAAAAAAATGCACTAACTAACACTAACCTAAAACCTATTTTTGCTACTTTTCCAGATTTTGAAATAACGAGCATAAATTCACTGAGAAAACCTGCCTTTCTTAGTAGCAGAAGGCTTTGAAATGGTTGAAAAGTAACTGTACTGCGTAAGTAATTACATTCTCTAAACTAAAATCATATTTCATACATAAATTACTGGGACACTGAAATTACATTTATTCGCTTTGTATTATTTTTTGTTTGTATATTTTTTGTATAGTATTTGTATTTGGATTTTTTTTTATTTTTTTCTTAAAACGTTTAAAAAAAAACTGGGAAGGCCTGGGTCCCCAGTACCCTGCCCTAATATATGCCACTGTTCAATTTAAGCTATAAATGAAAAAAAATGAAAATCACTAATGAACATTATTTTATACTCTTAAAGTTTGTAGGTGTTAATTGTATAGGAATGGATATTTTGTATGTCAATTCCGTGTCTTTTTTAACCAAATCACAACTTATGGGTTATTATGGAACTAATAAAATTTATAATATTTATTTGACTATGTTTTTTTTCTTGGAACTTTGAAAACATCGGATATTTATTGAAATAAACTCGGCCAAAGATTCATATAAAAACAAGTTTATTAAAAAATATATGCGATAAAAAAGTATAAAAGCATAATCAAATGTGAGAACTGCCTCAAAACATACAAAATACATTCTTAATGCATGTGAATACAGGGTGAGTCTGATTTAATATCGGACACGACAGTATAATGTTTTGATAGTACATCAAAAATTAGGTAGGGTTTTTTTGTACACTTTTTTTTAAAACGAAACCTTTTCAAGGTTGATCTTTTTTTTTTAAAAAAAAAAACAAAACTCTTATTTACTTTTACTGAACTAACAATATATCAAGAAAGCAATGATATCAAATCTCTTATACTACCAGGGGCTGAGATATGGATATCACCTTCAGAGATTAAAAAAAATGTTATGGTCCTGCACAAAATCAAGACGATCGGCATTTTTTAGATAGGCCTGTTAATTCTTAACAAAAAACGTCCCTTGAAAAATGTTTCTCTCTGCTACCATTTGACATCAACTTCAATTTTTTTAATTCAATTTAATTTTCAAAAAAAAGTATGCCACTGGGTTTATTACATTTTTACCCATGTTATCTAACTTAGTTAATGTGACTTGGAAAATAAAACAATGCTCTGTTAGGCAATGCAAACAATCTGTTAGTTCAGTAAATATAAAGAAAAGGTTAAAAAAAGTTAAACACTCTCTATCTCAAAAAGGAAGCATTTATATATTTTAATATAAAAAAGTGTATATAAAAAACCCTACCTATTTTTATGTTCATCACATTCCCTCAGGTCCGACATTAAATCCGACTGACCCTGTATTTGTAATTATTATTCAGTGTGACACCAGAACTTATAAACTGTTAAAACTTATTCTTCCACCATACCTATTAACAAATACACATAATAATACTAAAATCAGAACACTAATATAAGTTAAAAAAAAAGCTTTGTTTTTAATATTCAGTTGCTGAGTAATCACAAGCATCCTCGTGGCAGGGAATTTCTCGGATAGTTCCAACAAAAGTACATCCCCTCTCCGTGTACGTACACTGGAGTTCTATATTTTCTGCTATGGACTCCAACGAATAGTTCCGAGTTTCTCCAATCGGCATTTTACAGAGCGCACACTTTTCAAGTTTGGGCTTACACATTCTACAAATGGCGTGGCCCGTCTGACAAGTAAAAATTGGCGCCTCCATATATTCCCGGCACACGAGGCACTCCAGACATTGTCGAAGGAATTTATTGGACACGTTTTCCTTCGGCACCCCTACCGTGGGGGTTTGTGTGGAAGCTGTACTAAAGTCTTTGGCTTCACCAGTTATATTTATCGTATAAATTATATCATTACTATCTAAAGCGGCCGTAACTAATTGACTACTGATAGCAGCTTTCATGGAGCTAAAAAACATTGTACATATCGCAACAATTCGTTATTGAATATCTGTGATGCATCAGGTCGCACTCACGTCCAGCGCACTTTCGGCAGTGCTGTTGTTCGTCGAAGGGTAATATTTGCTGGTTCTCAAAGTGCAAACAAAAATCAGGTTTGTTTATGGAAGACAACTTGGCCTCAAAACTGTACGCTTTGTAAAATAGGTCTCTGTCGAAAGAATAAACAGCTATGTAAATCATTTCCTGGGACAATTCGGTCGTAATGTACACCAGAAACTGTTTTTTATGCTTGATTAAGAGAAAAACGTTACTCTTTCCATTTTCCAGCGTGGTAACGATTATTTCTTGGAAGATATGCGACGTATGGTATTCGTTGAAGTGGCAGTGAAGATAGGTTATTCTGATACGTTCGCTACAGCCCTGCCAATAAATGGGGCATTGGATTGTCCTCTGAGGGCATCTGATCTCGTGGTTCTGCACGTCCTTCCACGGGATCTTTTGGTTACATTCATAAATGCATGGGAACGAGATGAATCTTGCTACGTTCTCGTAGCCAACATTTCTTATGGTAGGTGGAGTTGGGATGCCATCGCATCGGCCACATTTTTGTTTATCACCCTCACTTACGATAATTGAGATCGGTGGAACAGATAAGTAACCGTCGCACAATGCACACTTGAGTGTGTCTATGTCTCTTATTGTACAGTTCGCCATTACGTATAATTCCCTAAGTTATCTGTAAATACTAAAGATGCACGTTTAAAAATTTTGTTATAATGTTGGCACGTTCACATACCTATATATTTTTATTTCAAATTCTGGTAAACCTAAATTTGTGAAAATACTTTTTGATGATTCATGAACACTGTTTAAAATTCACAGATAACAAAAAATACACCACCAGTTTTTATTTTAATCTTAAAAAAAACGCACTTACAAGGAGGTTGTTTATATCAGGTTAAGGAATTTACACAAAAAACAATGTTAAGAAAAAAATGTACCAAAAAACAATTTGATGATAATGATGAAACAATATTCAAGAAGAAATATACTTTTAATATAAACAATTATCCTACATCTTTAAATTTGCAATATACATTCCAAAAATTTGACTTGGATTTGCTAACATTAAATGCATACATATTTCAATTTAATGGGTCTTTGCACTTACAACAGCGAAAAATGCCAAGTATTTTTGTGAATTTATTGTAGGAGAACTATGAAAGCCAGGATTGTGGAATAGGGCCGAAAATTATATGAAAAAGGTTATAAAATTTTATAAAACTGACCAACCACATTCTAACCGCAAAAAATAAATTGCATCTGTGAGTACTTACCTTACGAGTTACTATCCTTTTGCATGCTTTACCTTTTTTACTCTTTTTTTGTCATTAAATGTAGCAACACACATTCTATCTGTCATGCCCTCTTCCTGTATATTTCCAAAATGTATCTGTTTTCCAGTTTCTTTTTGTTTCCAAATTATAGTTTGAATTTTAACAATGTAGGAGATGTAATATAACAAAGAAATGTAATATAATAATAAATTGAGTTCTGCGAGACCAAATAATTTTAAAGGAACCGTGAGAATTGCCTTCAATTCTAGGAACATAAAAACAGAAAGTGTTGAATCATTTAATCACTAATAAAATAAACTAACAATAATGATTCAATTTGGCTTTAGATGGACACGACTGTGCAAGACGAGATTATATTTTCTTATCGTTTCATAGGAACACACATCACATTTGTACATTTCAATTTCACCTGGTTTCTTATGAATTCGCGAATGTACTTCCAAAATGTCTTTTCTTTTTGCTCCGGTACGAGCAAAATTCACACTGGTACCAGACTATTTCGTCTGGATTTTGAAAATGAATTTTCCTGTGCCTCTGAAGGTATCTCTTCTGTTTTGCTTTGTATGTGCACAGGTCACACCTGCAAGATGACACTGAATGAATTTTTCAATGAAATGGAATTTTGACGCAGCATATATTGCGATGTGTATTTTTAAAATGATAAAAATAAACAAACATATTGTAGAACATTATGAAACTAGGATGCGGCAGAATCACTTGATGACCCGATTTGATAAGCTAAAACCAAACCAAACCAAGAAATATACAAAAAATATACATATATTTCTGAAAAGTACTCACAACTCAGTTTTGGATCGTGTTTTAATAATTACATCACTCTAGGGACAACCTCCATTGTTGATGCAAAAAGAAATTATACATATTATAAATAAATACATAGAAATCGGTTTTGATCAATGTTATCTCCATGGTCCGAAAACGTGTCCGGCAAGGCAAGGCTCAGCACTATAAAACTATATGATAATGAAAGTATAAACCGTATTTTTTAAGCACCTTGCACATTATATACGCGTATATTTCTTTCCCGTGCTACATACGGCATTGACCCCTTCCCTAAAATGCTCCAGAGCCCGCGTATGTGCAGTAGTACGCCATCCCCATTCCAGTCGTCGCGGGTTACTCTTATGGAGTTTTACACGCGGGCACGCAAACATTCAGAAGCCTAGTTATCTCCGTAATGACATCAGGTGGCCCCCTTGGTCTCCAGATTCGACCCTGTTCGATTTTTTCTCTGGCGCTATCTGAAATCCCGTGTATTCCCCACACTTTGAAAACTCTTAGGGAGGCGATAACCCAAGAAGTTGCTGCTATTTCAACTTAAATGACTCCCAGGGCATGGAAAATTGGGAAAATGGGAAAGCTACCAGGAGCGCAATCATTGTTTCACGATGATCAAATGATGTCATTTTTAAACCACAGCGATCCAAAACCAAATTATGTATACTTATCTGAAATATGTTTATTTCTTTTGTATCAACAATGGAGGTTTATTATGCATACCTATATTGTGTTGTTTTGAACATATAAATAATCAGAATATACACTCGAACCCCCTCTTAAGTCACCAAATCCGTGCATAATCTTATCGCTTAAGTCGCGAAATTTATTCTCTCTTAAGTTGCAATCATAACCTCAACTTTTTCGTGTTTTTAGTTCCAAAAAGAAATATTTAGATATACCCGAAAATATATGGTGGTGTATTATTCTCGGGATATACCACAACACATGAAAAATGAGCCAGCTGAACGAAAAAAATCAACGTAAGTATACCCAGTCGTGCGTGACAAATTTTCCACTTGAATGAATATTTTAAAGGTTAAATATTTTTAAGACACCTAACCTATTTTAAAGGTTAGGTGTCTATATTTAATGTATTACACAATAATTTTTTTCAATAAAGATTGTACATATTCATGCGAGAATCCAATTTCCAAACGTAGTTCTAAAACTTTTACAGGCGGCGACTTAACAGGGAACGTTTCGTGACATAATAGGGAAAAAACATGGTGGAATAAGAGGGAATGTGAATTAAGCGAATGTGACTTAAGAGAGGTTCGAGTGTAATATTACGCAAATAAAAGTAACATAAAAAAACTTTAATCCATACATTTATGTATGTATATTTCTGTGATGCTTGACTTTCATTCAGAAATGAAATATTTACTGTGATAAAATGAACTCTTAAAAATCGGTACAATTCATATTATAATTAAATATAATAATTATCATCCACTTAAGAAATTTGAGTGGTAAATCAATTTCTTTCTTGTGACTACTGAGCAACAATAAAAAAAAATCACCCCACATTATCATTGTGTGCTGTTACCACGAATAAAACCTTTTTAATAAACCACAAACTATTATACTTCCGACATCTTTAGAAATTCCTACCGGACGTCTCTAGACACCTCATAAACCCACTCACATGTCCGAGAAAATCCGGATCTATGGAAACTCTCCAACTCCAATGAGCTATCCAACCACGTGGATGGCTCATTTAAATAATTTTTGTTGGAAGTAAACATGTATGAAAAAACTACTCACTTGTATATTTCACCCGGCAGTTTGTGTGATTTCAGATGATTATTCAGTTCTTCCTTATCTTTGGTCTGATAGTCACAAAGGCTACAATTATGCATATTGTTCATGTGCTGCTTGATTTTATCTTTACGTTTGGTTACGAAATCGCACAGTTCACATTTGTGCATTGTCAGTTCGTCGGGAGTCTTATGAATCAGCATGTGTTTCTTAAGGTAGTAATTTTGATTCGTATCATAGGAGCATTGGTCACATTTGTACGCCTTTTCCTAAAATATTGTGGAAATAAGTGTTTTGTCAGGATCTACACTCGAACCCCTCTTAAGTCGCCAAATCCGTGCATCATCGTCTCTCTTAAGTCGCGAAATTTAGCCTCTTAAGTCGCGATCATAACCTCAACTTTTTCGTGTTTTAGCTTCAAAAAAGAAATATTTAGAGATATACCACAGCACTTGTTATAACGAAAAATGAGCCAACTGAACGAAAAAATCAACGTAAGTATACCCGTTATCGTGCGTGACAAAGTTCAATTTTCCACTTGAATGAATATTTTAAAGGTTAAATATTTTTAAAAGACACCTAACCTATTTTAAATCAATAAATGTATTAAACAATCATTTTTTTCAATAAAAAATTGTACATATTCATGCGAGAATCCAATTTCCAAACGTAGTTCTAAAACTTTTACAGGCGGCGACTTAAGAGGGGCGGTTTCGTGACATAATAGGGGGAAACGTGGTGAAATAAGAGAGGATGTGAATTAAGCGAATGTGAAGGGGTTCGAGTGTAATTATTTGTTCTGTTGCAAATATTGAGAGAATAGATGTTTCTCATAATTGAGGGGTATAGATGCAAAACTCGCATTATCCACTTTTTAAAATTTTCAGGAAGAAAGAATAATTGATTTCTCACTTTTCAAGTGACTTGACGGCTCTGAAATTTTTTTGGTATTTGTATTAGAACTTTACATTTGCTTCTCAATTGGTGAAATGACAGCACAACAATATTTGACTCCAAGAAAGTGAATTAAAATTTGGATAATGTGAGTTTTGATACAACTTTTTGGATAATGGTCGTTTTGCTCCAAATTATTCTACATAATATTATTTTTTACACAAAAATTCATGAAGTTAAGCTAAGAAAAGGAACTTGAAACTCAATGGTATATCAATAAAAATTGTATGTAATATGGTAGTTCATAATCAAAATAAGAAGCTGCACAAAATACTTAGAATACACTTTTATTATCATCATTGACTGATGAAGTGAAATATTTTTATAATGAACCCTAAAATTGCAAAGTACAAAAAATGTTGACAGTTCTAACATTCTCACATTCTCCTAAGGAGAATGTGAGAATGTTAGAAACAATTCACAGATTCCACAATTTAAAATAAATACGAAAATGTGTTTTTTACCACTTTTAAAATTTAAAATGGTGTAGTTCAACACAATGAACCAGATAACGCCACTAACTCTATTTAGAAAAATTATGGATAATGTGAGTTTTGCATCTGTACCCCTCAATTGATAATGACTAGATTGAAAATAATTATTTTTATATTGTCATAATTGTTTGAAATGTTTTCTAAAGTGTATTTTATTAACGCGGAACTTTGAAACTGTGGATTGAAAAGAAGTACATTACTGCAGAAACATAGTACATTAAACTTGAAGTTGATTGTATCTATAGCAAAAAAAAATACATTATGGCTAAAGATTTACCTCTTCTAAGCTGTGCAAAGACATATGTCTCGTAAGATGTGATTTCCATTTGGACTGGTAATCACATTCCTCACACTTATACATTTTCACTTCGTTAGGATCCTTATGCACAAGAATGTGCCTTTCAGATTGTTTTTCAATTTGGTGGAATAAGAACATTGATCACATTTATGCATAATTAGCTCTTCCGGATTTTTGTGCTGAATCATGTGGACGATGAGGTTGCCTTTCAGTTTGGTTTGGTAGGAACAATGCTGACACCTATACATTGTGACTTCTGTTGGGGATTTGTGTTTCAGTTTGTGAAGCACAAGATTACCTCTGAAAGTTAGATATATGCATCTTATAATGGGTTTTTATGGTATACAAGGTGACACCCAAAAATTGTAAATTTTTTTACATTTAATATAGAAGAGTACTAGTATTACTGTATATATACAAAAGTAGTTATCTACTCCATTAACACATCAGTTTCAGTGCCATTTTAATTTTTGGAAGTATTTTGCAAACTAATTTTCAATTCTTCATTTCTTGAATTTCTATTATCTCAAATTGTTTCTTCTTGAGTTAGATGTTAATTTTAGGGGACAAAAAAAGTCAATAGGAACCAAGTCGAGAGAGTAGGGTGGTTGTAATCATATTTGTAGTCAAGATTCTTTATAGAAGAGAATGAATTGGCACATTATCGTGAAGCAATATTGGTGTTCAGGTGATGAATTTCATAATCATTATTTAATTTGTTCTCAAAGGTGCCAAAAAATATAGAATTCTTACCTATTTACTGTTTCGTTTCATGGAAAAAACTATTCATAAGCAACACCTCTGGCATCAAAGAAATGTGTATTTTTATACTAAGTGGTAATCACTTCATATATGCTTGTCACAATAGTGCTAATCACACTAATAATAAAAAGTAAATTCAGTGGACACAAATAGATGTCATGTGGGACCACCCTTTATTGTTTAACAGCCTCACAATGCCTTGGCATAACGTCAATACAATTGTCCAATGTTGTTTGAATTACTAGAGGACATTCTTCTAAAATAGCCATCCCTTCTAAGCTAACAGGACTTATTGGTCGTTCCTAGAACATGCCAATGTTCAATAGGATTGAGATCAGGCGAACGGGATGGCTATTCCAGCTTTGGGATAATTTTCTTCAAAAATCATGCATATGAAGCAAAGGCAAAACAATTGGCTGTAACATCTGGTTGAGGTATCTTTTGCCAAAGAGATTTTCCCTAAAGGCATAGAGATTTTATAAAAAATATTTAGTAAAAATTTAAACTGGAAGACTATGAAAATCACCATTTTTCCTGAACTATGTGATGTAGCAAAACAAATCAAAAACAAAAACAAAGGAAATGAATCAAGCTAAAAAAGTAATGAGTTCATATAATAAAGGTCCCTCATGGTAAATTATAAATTTAATTTAAATTAGTTAGTTAGACGAACATGAAGTTGACATATTTCTTGACACTTCAAGTGCTGTTATGGGTAACCTTAATTTGATCTTTCTTCCGTTTAATAAAATATTTTCGTAAACAAACCTTAGCCTTGTTTCATATTTACATTCGTTACATCTATGTAACCGTACGTCTCCAGGATTCTTATGTTTCAATATGTGTGTCAGAAGATTATGTTTTCGCTTAGTTACATGAGAGCATTCTGGGCATTTGTACATTGGAATTTCTTCTGGATTTTTATGGACTAACATGTGGAGATGGAGGTAGTACTTTCGACTAGTTGAATAAATACAATGCTCGCATTTATATAGTGTTGCTAACGATGCCCTCACACCATTCTGAGAAGAAAATGGAAATCTACAATTACATATTATGTTATTAAGTCAAAAAAGTTATAAATCCGTATGAGAAATCAAATTGGGTTTTTGAATATTAAATTTTGATAATACTCATTTGTTCCTCTCAAACATATATATATGTACATTACTTACTGTTTATTTTCATTCTTTACGTTGGTTCCTTTCCTACTTAAATTTGTTATATAATCCTCACTATCTGGTTCTACCTTAATAGTTTCCAGACCATCATCAGCAAAATCAGTGACGTTTTGTAGATATACCTTGGGTTTGTCTTCTGAGATATAGTAGTCGTCTTCATCGCTTGCAACTTCCATGGAATATTTTTCTGTGTAAAGCTTTAATACCTCAAATAGATTGCACGTTTGTAGGTTGTTACTTAACAAGTAATCATTTATTGCTTCATCTATATCAAGACATTTCATGACAAAGTTGAACTGACTTTGCAGGTATTCGATGCAATTTTCACACGAAATTGGTTTTTCTGTCAAAGTCAAGTCCTGAAAAATATGGGCACATTAACAAAGTGTCTTTTAGTAAAACAAACTGAAGCAAAAAGAGAAATGCACAAGAGAATATTAAATACAAGTTTAGATACAAAATTGTTCATCATTTCGACTAGTTTTTGAGTCGAAGTATATTGGAAGAAGCTGATAAAAATCAAAAATATTTTTAAAATAATAGTTTATAGATTTCTTCTCACATAAGTATTCATCAATTTACTGCATATGATGAAGTTTTTGTACAATAATTTAATTAGTGTCTAATTAGGTAGATAAGAACTAAATTTTACCATTTCGGGAACACATTTCTGGAGCAGATTTTCCTCAATTATCCCGAATTCTTTAAAGGAATTTACTTCAATAGCTGTTAAACAAAGTCTACAAATCATGCTCTTGTCTTTAACATGCACCAGCTTTCCCATTTCATTTTCCACTTTCCTAAGTGTTTCACTAGACATGACTGTTTCTAAGTCTAACTGTCTATCGGGAATTATAAACTCCTGAAGAAAACTTTCAACCTCCACACAAGCCGTTTTAAAATTGTATGACTCTTGTAGAGTATTTACACATATTTTGCACAGTACGGGATTAGTACTTACTACTATATTCTAAAACAGAGACAGCAAAATATATTTACAATGATATGTGCTAGATATGTATGTACTTACTGTTTCTGGCAGAATATAAAGAATGTGTATTTTATGAGTTTCCTTCAAAACCTCAAAACTATCGTCTGAAATTACTTTAAGACAGAGTCTACAAATTTGTATTTTAGTATCTTCCATTTTTCAGAAGTTACGTATATCTTTATTTTACAAGTGTAAAACAAAGTAAATCATAATTAAAGAAAATAAATCATTAATATTTACATCAACATTTCTCAAGCTTAACCTGAAAATGTAACCTATGTCACAGAATACATTCTGTGCCTATGTTTTGGATTTGTTTGTTTTGTAAGTAATTTCAGGTAGTTTGTTCCCCAATTCTCGTTCAATAAAAGGTTTGTTCGGCAACGAGTTGCGAACATGTTATAAACTGTGTTCAGTGAGCATGCGCGGGTGGAATTAGGATGTTTTGAACATGTTTAAAACAAAAATTAGCTGGAACAACAATAACAGTGACGTCAGACAACCCACTTTTTAGTTTGAACTTCGGTGACTGACAAATTGCGTTCTTATATTTGAATATTCTTGAAAGTACATATCTTAACATCCAAAATAAATAGACCTAAAATGAGCTAAATACTTAAGTTCTCTTATTATTTACTCGTATTATCAACAACACGTTTCGTATGATCAAAAACATATTTTTTTATATATCTGTGGATAGAATAGTTGTCTGCTACCAGGTGTGAAATGAATGTTACACCCAAATGTAAAGAGATATATTCATTAAGGGAGATAGACGAACACGTTACTGTGACGTAAGACAAATCGAAATCAGAGCGAACTGCCTATACTCTAGTCCTTGCCTTGGGCGGTACGAAGGCTCGGTATTGAATAAAGAGAAATTGGTCGACAACGACACATCTGCTGAGTGGGACATGCTTGATAGATGTGGCAATTACATATGTCCTATTTTATCCTTCACTTAGGTCTTACTTCTTTCCTTTTTTCTTAAGTGGCTATTTACTTCATAATGGGTGCTTTCCATTTACCGATATAAGTCGACCGGAGTCGACTCGTGGCTCCGAAAGTGCTTTCCATTTGATTTGAGTCGACGACACAAGTCACCTGAAACAGACTCCGCTAGATAGCTGAGTTCACGCTGAGTGTGAGTGTAAAAGAAGTGAAAATCTAAACGAACGCGTCAAAGCAGAATATATAGTGGAGAGTTAATGACAAAAGACAAAAGTAATTATTTGCAGTAACTACTTTCAACAACTTTTGCACGAAACCACAGAATATCACATTCTATTCTGTGACGAAACTACTAGCCTAGCGAGCGTTCCATTTACCCATTTGATGAGAGTCAACCAAGAAGTCTAGAACTAAGGAGACCGAACTGCGGCCTTTCGCTGTATAACGGACGGGCTCGGATATGCCCGCCTCCAGAGGCGCTGTAAACAGTTGTGTACTCTGGTTGCTACGGTATATAAACATATATCTATACGTATACCGTGGTTTTATACTAATCAGTGTGCATTACAGGTTAGAGTCCGTGTGAATGTCCGTGGTGCGAATACATTTGACAGACGCTCGATATTTTTCGTTAATTTGTTGTTGTTGAATATTATATTGAATCTACACAAGTAATGTCTTTACAATTACAAATTTTCGCAATGATCAATATGAAAATGTACTCAAAATATTTCATGTTACGTGCTTCAACGTTAACAATACAACAAAGGAAAATATTTCGTTTCATACATACATCAGTAATTTGAAATAATGTCCGGTTATTCGGACCGCTTCTTAAATCACACAATGCAACACAGCACTTTTGAACCATATTCATTTTTGTATATATTTTTGTTAAATCCAAACGGCATGTAAGCACCCGCTTTGACAGCTTGATGATAAACGTCATATAAAACCATAGCATGGTTTTCTATGATAAAGATTCACATGTGGACCGCTGACCGCTGCTCATCACGTGACTCGCGTACATTACACCGAGATTTAGAACAGACTCGGTGGTACATTACTGTTTACAAGCGCCTCCTGGAGGCGGACAGATTTGATCCCTAGATACCGAACGAGTTCGGTCTCCTTAGTTCTAGTCTTCTTGGAGTCAACACTAGTTGACACGAGTCGACACAGGAGTCGCTGGGAGTTGTGTAAATGGAAAGCACCCACTAGGCCCAACAACATAAGCGTTACGGCTCAATAAACTAATGACATGACAATAAAAGTAATGAGGATTACTTTTATCGATGTAGATTTTAGTTTTAAGGTTAATGTAAAGATATTTATAATTAGTATTGTCTGTTTCAGCTAAGTATTAAAAAAAAGTGGAAGATACTGAAAAAAAACTAAAATACCTTCAAATTCATGAATTCATGAACGGCCTGGCCTGCATTCAAAACATGTTCACCCTCATATACACACTTTGAAATTACAGTGTCATCTAAATATTCCATATATTTCAAGATATTCAATCTAATGTCTGATATTCAATTCCATTCTACTTAAAAATGTTTTCACTAAAAATATTAAACAATTTTGTAAAAAAAAAACACATGTATACCTTGAAGCGTTTATTCAAATATTTTAAAATAAACCGATCCAACCTAAAAATGTATCTTCCATAGGTATCTTCTATCAATATAAAAATCAAAAGAAAACCACTACAATTATTTCAACAACTTGTAAACAGCAAATCTTGATCACAAAAGGTGTTTTTAGGCAGTAAATAATCAAATACTACACATAAATAACAAATTAAAGCGGCAACTTGAATATAAAACACATTAAAAGCAATGTAAAAACAAACGGCTAATGGCCCAATCATTAGTTCGCAATTTTTTCGCACTGGCGCTGGCATCTTAAATTCTGACGCCTATACACACTGTATATTTAAATGACGTCTATGAATTTCACCACAGACCAACCCTGCGCGACTGTATCTTTTATATTTTATATGAGAGCCGGAGAAGCTCAATTCCGGGGGTGGGATGTGTGGAAGGAAACAGAAACACAGACAGAGACACAGATCACTATTTAAACAGGACCGCATTCAACAAAATGAAAAAAAACATTTTATTTAATTTATTCAAATGGCACAACATTTACATTTATTTCAAAGAGACAAATACGAAATATCATATTAGTCAAAGTTTTTTAAATAATATACTTCATTAGAATTCACAGTTTTACCGCTATTCAGTAACTACGCAATCTAGGGCACATAAACTGTAAGCCTATTCAGGAATTACCAAAGTATACGAATCTGAAGATTTGACAGTTGACAGCAGATACTAAATTATATGTTTACTTACTTACAGAAAAATACATTATATATATATATATATATATATATATATATATATACTTTAAGAATAAAAAACATTCACCCTGCAAACTATACGAACGGCTAAATAAACGACATGCCGAGGCTACACCGCAGACTTCCGCTGATAGATGGCGGTTCGTCTATAGGGGGTGAGTAAGATAATACATACACATAGAGTGAGGTATTCTAATCCTGCAATGCATGATGGGAAATGTGTCAAGAGGTCGCGCCGCCACACGTATGTCTTGAAAACTAAGTAATACCTAAGCTACATTCATGCAACTCTCAGGGAAATAAAAAAAAAATCAATGTCGCAAAAATTATTTTTCATTACAAATAATATTAATTAGCTATAATTAGTAATTTAAATACCAAAACTAAATAATGATATTATATGATTTACTTTTAAAGTTGTACGAAACGAAATGTAGGAAATGTAGCTTAGGTATAATATAAGTTAGTTTTAAAGGCACACGTGTGGAGGCGCGACGTCTTGGCACATTTTTAATCATGCAATACAGGATTAGAATACCTTACTCTACATTATCTTAGGGGTGAGTCTAGTTGATCTGTGAATTCCCCCTTTAGTAGATGTTCTGTGAGAGTGAGTTGTTAGTAGAACTACTTTAACCGGTTAATCGGTCACTTGTTGGGTTGTTATAACGTAACGTAGTTAACATTTGTAGGGGGTGGCTGTGGCTGTGTCATGGCCACCAGTTCAGAAATAAACTATGGCATGGCGTGGTGTTTGTTACCGATCGAATGTTGTTATACGTTGTACGCGTCAGTTGTGGGGTGGGTTGTACCACGGATTGGAAAGTCTGTACAACTGTAATTGTATAATCTACAAAATAAAGAAGTTTATTTAAAAGTACTGTTCAATTTTAGGTAGACTCTATTGAAAATTTGTTTTGGGATAGAAACAAAACTAGGAACTAAACATTTTATAGTTCGTGTCCATTTTAAAGCTAACAGGATTGTTTTTCACATTCTACAGAGGCTGCACGTGGAAAATGATCAAAGGGTTTTAAGTGAGAATATTGGAATTGTTGACTATTAAATAATGGCAAAACTCAATACATTTGCAGTTATTCAACCTGACAGGTTGAAACATAAGGAGAATGGTGTACTTTGTGGCAATGTAAATGCAATCAACAAGAACACAATGATAATCAATAATGACGACGATGACGATATCTTTGATGAATATACAGAGAGAAAAATAAAAGACATTGTAAAAGTAGAAAAACCTTTATGCCTTAGTATTAGTAAAAGTATCAATTCATTTGCAGCTTTTAAAAATTTAGTTTATGAGGGTCTAGATGCGTCGATCGAAGACACTAACAAACATTTTATTAGAAAAACTAAAGAACGCTATTCAGTTGATAAATTTATAGAATCAAAAAATGAAGATGTAAGCATAGCCAAAGAAGAGTTGCACATTGTTGATGATCAAATGGATTTGCAACTACACAGTGAATATGTAAAAGAGGAAGGAGCCCTAGATATATCTTGTGAAAATTATGAATCGTCTATTGTTGATGATACAGATAAAAACTTGTTAGACGGTATACGCAAACAAGGCGAGCAAGTTTATCTCATTGATGAAACCCATGAAAATAGTATTCCCATACATATTAAACATGTAGAAGTAGAAGACCATAAAGATCATAAAAATAAATCCAGAAGGGATAAGAATTTGTATGTGGAAGACATTACAAATAAATTTCATGGTAAGCACGGAGTCAATGACATTAAGTTTGACACTTCATGTAAAGGCGAGATTATATGTATTAGCGACGATGAAGATTATTTCCCTACAGTTATTAAAAAGATCGCTATAGGAACTACTTATGCCACATCGCCTGACTCATATCTTGGTAGCAATAAAGGAGAAGATCAAAGAGATATAGCCGATATAGTAGTTAAATGTATAGAAGAGGATGATGTTACAATTATAAATAGATTTGATAGTAATAAGATCAATAATGCAGGGTTAATCGACTTAACTGCACTAGTTGAAGAATCACATGAACATACTAAGGATATAAAAGATGATACGTATCACAAATGTAGAAAGGAAAACGATAATAATTCTGATATGCACAATAATAACATTGATCAAGAGGAAGTTGATGATATATTTACTGAAGAACAGGGAAAAATCAAGACTGAAATAGTTTATAACAGAAAATACAAGACCACTGAAATTAAACCAGATAAAGATATAATTAATAATACATGTAAAATTATAGATACTTCTAAAACAAATAATACCATTCAACATGATAAAGAAATAGATGAAAGTCCATATAAGCGACAAAAAGAACAATATTAGTAACAAAAACACTTTAGGGAATGATAAACAAACAACGGATTCGAAATTTATTATTATGCCACAGGAATCTAGGTAAGAATTTAAATGAGCTAAGTAATTATTTTGAGAGATATTTGTTAACTATAAATAAGGAAATAAATATTTTGTCCAAGAAATCAATGTTTAAAAGTGTATATTTCAGATAATTGTTATATTGTAGGATATAGTAATAACAGTAGGTAACTCTTTATAACATAATTATCAATATAGTATTTATGTTATTAGAATCAAATAATGGAATATTTTTCAGATCTGTCATCAACCATTTGTGTGAGTCCAAAATACAAAATTTAGATAAATCAAACCTGGGAATCACCCAAGAGATAGTAACCAAAAATAATGTAGTATTGAATACTATAGATGAAGTAAAAAAAGAGGGGTAAAGATACACACGCAATATCAGAAAATAAATTAAAAGATAGGAATAGTTTCAAGAAGACAATATCCACAAGGAAGTTCAAACCAAAAAAGGGCTGTTCATGCTGTAAAGAACCTAATCTACTGCAATGTTCCGACAATGAAAGAAATAATTTATATACACCAATCGTTGTTGCAAATAATCAGTTCGAGAAATTTTTTGAGGAGGTATTGAAACGTAATAACTCTGTAGTTGATTTACAAGCAGAAAACACTCGTGACCAAGGAATTTCTGATCTAAATCAAACAAATATTTCTACTGAAAACAATACTGGCAAAATTTGCTCAGAAAGCGAAAATTCCAATCAGACTGATGACAAGCCACTTGACAAAGAAATCTGTACTGCAACAGACAGATCTGCAAATATACATAAAGGGCACACTTTAGATTCAGAAAACAATTTACTGTTTAATAAAAATGAATACACTCCATTTAAATCGCCACAATTTTTGTTAAATGAAGGGAATGAGGATAAAAAAATAGATGGTCAACTGAGAACATATTGTAACAACCACAGAACGTTTAAAAAAAATGGTGTTCATAATTCAATACAACAAACAGCACTTTTAAAATTCCAAAAACAAGGAGAGGTAAAGACTAAACAACGAATTTATAAAGAACGTTATACATGCCTTGAAAATAAAAATAATTTAAAAGTCAAAGATAGAAGTGGGTGTCTAAACAGTGATGCCACGAAATGTAAGAAGCAAGTTCTACAGCAATTGGCAGATACCCAAGATACTAACGAAAATATTGAAAGTAACCATTTACAAAATAATGGTACTAAGTCTTTTCCCAAAACTTACAGTAAAGACTTATATCCTAACAGGACTAACAATTCCATTGGGATGAAAGAAACTGTTTGTTTTAAAACAGGTAAACGTTTGTCAAATCGAGATAATTTTAGAGGTGTCCAACTTGATAGAAATGAAAAGTCACTTTTCCCAAATTTGATTGGAGGCAGCACTTTACAGATCGAAGAAAACGTCTTGAGGAAAGATAAATGTTCGTCCATTGACGTAATGTATCCTGAGAAGCAATCGGAACTGGAAAATAATGAGTTACATTCTTGCAAAATGTGTCCTAATAGGTGTCATAGCAAAATGTCTATTACATACCACATTAATATACATTCAAAGACTGTTATAAGCTGTAAACTGTGTAACTACGTCACCAATTTTAAGGAAAATCTTATAGCGCATATGAAGGTCCATTTGGAACCTGATGAGGTAAAGATTTCATATTCTTGAAAGTAGATTTATTAGTAATTAGTTGTATTCATTAGCCGGGGAAACTACGGAGGTAATACAGGGTCTGGCAGGGAGGTATGGAATTTTTGAACAGCATGTCATGTGAGGTGGGGTGAACGTAATGTTTTCCGAATAGATAGTATCTACTCGTTGGCAGATGCCATTTCAGTTACCATGGAGCCGTGAACTACAGCTCATCGCATGTTTGTTTACAACACTCATTGAAACGGGCCGTTCTGTGATTCAAACACAGCGACTGTTTTGAACTCATTTTAATGTTCGTCATCACAGTCGCGTTTCAATGTTTGATACCATAATGAAGTGGGTGAATACCTTTTAACAAACCGGTTCTGTGAGATCAGGGACTGCACGAGGAGATGATCACACAGAAAGAACCCCAGAAAACATCGAAAACATGCTTGAGCTCTTCGCATGTCAGTTCGCCGAAATTTACACTTAGATTTTAAGTTTCATCCGTATAAGATTATGGTTGTTCAAGAACTGTGGCAAAACAACTACGTAAGACGATTCAGGTTCGCAGAAACGATGTTGGAAATGATGACTAACGATGTTGTTTTGATTATGAGTGATGAAGCCCACTTTCACTTGTCGAGGATGGTAAACAAGCAGAACTTTCGCTACTGGGCCTCCGAAAACCCACAGGAACTTAATCAACAGCCACTGCACCGGGAGAGGGTTACTGTTTGGTGTAGCATTAGCCGAAACTTTATTATTGGTCCTTACTTTTTTCATGAAAACGAATACACAGTTACTGTAAACACAGATCGCTACCTAGCGATGTTATATGATTTTTTCTGCTGCAATTGAGAAGACTACGCATTAACCTCAATACTGTTTCAACAAGATAGAGTAACTTGCCTCACATCCACAGCAGCAATGGCTTTTTTAAGGGAACACTTCCCAGAACGTTTGGTTTCGTTGTGTGGAGATGTGGAGTGGCCTCCTCGGTCCCCAGACCTATCACCCCATCTTTTATGGGGCTATCTTAAATCTCGAGTATACATTAACAAACCATGTGTACTTGAAGCCTTTTCAGGAGCAATCACCTGAGAAGTTTGAAGGGTTCCACATGAAATGCTACAAAAGAGTATGGACATTTTCTCGCGCCATCTACAGGAGTGCCTAGACAAAAACGGGCACCACCTAACTGACTTAATTTTTTACAACCTGATTTCCTATTTTCCACTATACATCATTTAATGGCAACATTTCAGCTGTATTAAAAAAATAAAATTTTAATTTCGTTGAAAATTAAGAGGGTGACAGTCTTTGTGACAGTCTTTTTCAAAAATTTGATACCTCCTTGTCGGACCCTGTATTTGTAACTATGGGAAAATATCAGGTAATATAGGGGTATTATCAGGTATTATGGGGGTAAAATTAAAAAAAAAAATGAGAGAAATATAGGGATCTACTTGGGTATTTGATGAAATATATCGTTATGAACGTATATGGACCTACGTATATCCACGTGATAGCATATGAAAGGTATGTTTAGTGTTGCATATCACGCGTATGTACCACCTGATCTGATGCTTAACATCCATCTTTTGATAGTACAAGAAAAAGTTTCTCTTTTTGCGTTCAAGTTTTAAAATCATATTTTATGTTGCATTTTTTGCAATGAAAGTATTTCTTTATATTTCTAAACACCATGAAAAATGATTTTGGAAGTAATGATTATTTGACATGTGAAACACATTTGAAATTCAGTGCTCTAAAAATTAAAATCACGTTCTACGTTTATGACGTGTTCAAAAGTAGACTTAAATTTTTACTAAATATCTTACATGCAAATCTACTTGCGGAATTTTTGTGTTTTACCTTTTTTGTATATTATTTTTATTTCAAAAATTCTTATTAATGCATAAAATGTATGTACCTTTAAGAAGCACATGGTAAACAAGAAGCGTGCGTGCACGATATAAATGAACCTTTAAAAAAGTAGATTTTTTTTAGCTTTTTAGCATTTGTATTTCTCCACAAAAATACATTGTGACGATCAGATATAATTTTGTGATTCTAGGAAGACGTTTTCAAATGCACCCACTGCTCATACAAAGCCAAAAGAAAACATGTCTTGGAAGAACACTTATTTTTACACAACATATCAAAAGACCTAGAAATGTTTTCCTGCGAGCACTGCCCATTCCGATCAAAATCGAAAAGTAGTCTAGAAAAGCACAAGTGCCAGCACAAATCTAGAAATGGATCGGTGCTTTTTGGTTGTGAATGGTGCTCTCACGCGGCACTCACTAAGGGTGATTTGAAGGTACACATGCTAGTTCACCGAAAGAAAAACAAGTTCCAGTTATAGAAGTGCGAGTGGTGCTTACAGAGATAACGCTCTAAGAGAAGGTGCTATAAGAGATCTCTACTAGTGTATAGTATGGTCCACAAATCCATTGATGAAGTAAGGACCTTTGATTGCCCTGAGCGTTCTTATCATGCTAAACGTAAGTGTTAAGGTGCACTTGTTATCCCATAAAAGTTGAAATCGCAAGCGCAAATATACAGTTGTGAGTCCTGTCCTTAAAAATCGCACAGAATTGACCATTGGCACACCCACAAGATATTACATAAAACCATTGATGAAAACAGTATGAGCAAATGTATACAATGTGCACACCAGACATCGGCCGGTTATGAAAAAGGACAAATTCTACACTTCTCTTTCTAACTGATGCTGCGAGAGCTGGTCTCATTCCCTCAGTACCTTCGATGCATATGCGGTTGCTTCTTACAGGTGGAAGAAAACGTCTTAAGGAAAGTGAAATGTGCAACTGGAGAATAATGGGTTATATTCTTGCAAAATGTGCCCTCATAGGTGTCACAGCAGAACGTCTATTACATCCTCATCTAAATACTTTCAAACTGTTCTATGCTGTCAATTTTGTGACATCAACAATGTATTTGCTCATACTGACGCAATCAGTATGAGCAAATGTATACACTATGTGTACACCAGACATCGGCTGGTTGTAAAAAAAGGACAAGTTCAACACTTCTCTTTCTAGTGGCTAGCGTAGGTGCTGAGAAGACCGGTCTTATTCCCTCACTACCTTTGATGCGTATGCGTTTGTTTCTCATCTGTCGTCTCACCTTGTCCTTTTCCATAATTGGCCAATGTCTGTTGTACACATACTGTATATTATACGGTTCTTCTTTTAGAACTAAACTTTTACGTTAATTGGAGCAACAATCAGACTTGGTTTGTGAAAGAGATATACCTAAAATATTTTTGTGAAACTTGAGTTTATAACCTTAAACTTTAAATTATGTCAGGTCACATTTCAGTCAGCATTTTAAAAGACAAGTAATATATTTAATTCTAGTTAGGTACTTTTAGTTAGATATTTTTGTAAAAATTATTTTTAGTTTATACTTAAGTCTTTGAAAAATTTACATTTGGTTGGGATGCAAAAATTACTATATTTGGGCTGGTCAACAGATATATTAATCAAGCATGTTGCTTAAAGGAAATTTTTTTTTGGAACTCATTCGTAAGTAGGTAGCGTCTGTATATATTTTGTAAGTCAATAGGATACTTACTAATAACTAATTGGATACTGATTATGTGCTTCTATTGCTATATCTGTTGAGTGGACCAACTATAGAGTAAATAATGAGTAACATATGTATATGTGAGCTCACCTCAAACACAAAAGACACTGGAATAGAAAATATTTTCACTGTTGCTATGCCTAACATGAAGGGAAAGGGGGGAAATCATCACGATGTACAAGTTTGTTTTATTATCTTAAGCTGTCGGATGTGTATTTTCAATTTTAGGTTATTCAAAAGCACAATTAGATACTTTTGGTTCAATAAATAAAAAACCTGATTTGTTTTTACCAAATGTAGACTTTCAAATTTTATGAATTAATATGATTGTACAGAATTTGTTTAAAATGTAGTTTCTATCGAGCCATCCAAAAAATAATCATCAAAGTTGGCCGAGTGAAAAAATACGTATTTCTTAAATTAAATTCATAACCTTATTTAATTGTCAAAGCATATTATATGTCGGCCATTCTTCATTTTACAACTGTGACACTCACGTGTCAAAAGCTTGACATAACCGAAAAGCTTCAACACGACTGTTATTTCCATCTCTCTCCTTCGTAGCCAGATCTGATGACGTTTTTTTTTTTTTTGGTGGCTATAAAGATGTAAATGTGATCATATGTGCAGCTAATATTGTTAACTTTCATGTTAATTTGTTATATACTTGTATTACAAATATCAAAATCTGGGTATCTGTCATATATAGGTATATCTATCAAAATATCTCTCTTCTATTCTGGCCCCTGAAAAGCCATCTGTCGATAAAAAATTTAACGTTTGCAGTGTGCAGAAGTCTACTGTAAAGTATTTTTCAAGAGTCATTACAGAATTAATCGAATATGTTCTTACTTAAAGAAATAGAATTTTATTTAAAAGTATGGTAAAATTCGATAGACCACTTCACTTTCTTTTACAACAACGACACCACTCTATTTAGATGCAGTGAATTGCTGGATGAAATACTACCCTGAAGATCTTAGCAATAGTTATTTTATTTTATCTCCGCGTTTTGAGGATAAAGATACTAATGCCAGTGTCATGACGTTACAGATAACCGACGGAAGCAGTGGCATTATATGAATTCAATAACGTAGCAATTCATTTTAGGACTTTTCCAATCAAATATTCAGCCAATGGCTGGTTTGGACACCTGATTTACAGAAAATAAATAAATTTATTGTTTCATTGATAACTTTGGAAGAAAATGCAAACAAAGCATCCTTTCATCTTCCGGATCTGGATGTAGCAATGAACGTTTTTTTGAATTTTATCTTGGAATTTCATACTTTTGTAATCAATATATTTCATATTTTTTGTTATTTTGCATAATATTTTTCTTAATGACTTCCTACTATCCCTATAATCCGTCGGTATTATTTATGATGCACAAAGCAATGGTTATGTGTAGATATATCTATCAATAAGGGTATGGAGTACGCAGCTATGTTTGGTACTAGATGATAAATGTGCTTTTACAGCGCTCATAGAAATGTATGATGTAGTGAAATTATTGTCTATATTCGATCATCTCAGCATCGTACATGGTCTTATATAACTACATACATATGTGTATAATCCTATTACCGCTGTAAAAACGCAACTATCATTTGCTATCATATAGTATTTTTAGTAAGAGTAACGCAAATTTTAACTATAAGATTGAGTTATTAATAACTAAAGCCGGCAGATCCAGGCGGCGGGCCATAACAATACGCGTCATACTACTTACTACTTGTATGTGCAAAAACAAAATTCATGAAAACAATACACTGTTGCAATTTAGAACGAGATGTGTTAAACTTACTTTGTTGTTTACGTTGAGATATGGCCCTTTGAGATGGCCCGCTGCTCAGATCTGCCGGCTTTATTAATAACCAATAAATGAATACTTTATGAAACGTTCCTTGAACAATTTCAAAAATGGCTCCACTTGAGAAACTTGCTGCCAACGCTTAGAGAGCCTCAAAGGAGAGAGTTGCCAACTGCTGTACGCTGATTGGCCCGTGGATGTTTCTCTTAGCTTGGCGTGCGTTTGCCCTGACGAAGCGCGGCCATGTCTGGAGACATGGCGGTTGCCAACAATGTGATACACACATATATATCTTTATAAATATATGGATACACAAAACATCTAAATAGAATGTGATATACATATAACCATGTATACACTGGTCACATCTGATCACTGATTAGTGATCAGATCAGTGGATATAATGCACCAATACCAATACTACGATCACCAACAATCAGGCGTATGATGTATCATTTGCCGTTATTTATATCACCGCTGTTAACAGCTTCAGCCAATCGGAAACTGGGATTATATAAAAATGGTAATTCTGATTGGACAAGAATTATAACATCACTGTTATAAATAACGTCAAATGATACATCATAGGCCTATAAATGTTGGGACTAGAGATTTAATCAAAAGTTAATTTGTGCAATCGTGAAATGATTTTGGTTCATACTTTGCCAAATAGGCTTAGTAAATACATGTTGAAAAAAAAGCCAAATACGTTACGTATAGCGTTTGTATTCTTGCCACAGATCACAAATATGTGATTTTGATTACGTCACCAGAAAACTGACATCCTCACAATTTCATGTGACTATTCTGGGGTCTTATCTAATCTAATAACATCTTTCGAGTTGCACAAATTACTAACATTAAGACCAAGAAGTTTAGAACTAAGGAGACCGAACTGCGGCTTTTCGCTGTATAACGCGACGGGCTCGAATATGTCCGCCTCCAGAGGCGCTGTAAACAGTTGTGTACTCTGGTTGCTACGGTATATAAACATATCTCTATACGTATTCCGTGGTTCTGTACTAATCTGTGTGCATTAGAGGTTAGAGTCCGTGTGAATGTCCGTGGTGCGAATACATTTGACAGATGCTCGATATTTTTCGTTAATTAGTTTTTGTTGAATATTATATTGAATCTACACAAGTAATGTCTTTGCAATTACAAATTTTCGCAATGATCAATATGAAAATGTACTCAAAATATTTCATGTTACGTGCTTCAACGTTAACAATACAACAAAGGAAAATATTTCGTTTCATACATACATCAGTGATTTGAAATAATGTCCGGTTATTCGGACCGCTTCTTATATCACACAATGCAACACGGCACTTTTGAACCATATTTATTTTTGTATATATTTTTGTTAAAGCCAAACGGCATGTAAGCACCCGCTTTGACAGCTGAATGATAAATGTCATATAAAACCATAGCATGGTTTTCTATGATAAACATTCACATGTGGACCGCTGACCGCTGCTCATCACGTGACTCGAGTACATTACTGTTTACAGAGCCTCCTGGAGGCGGACAGATTTGATCCCTAGATACCGAACGAGTTCGGTCTCCTTAGTTCTAGTCTTCTTGCTTAAGACACTACCTACCACATATCTGGTGATACCAACATGTAAAGTAATGACTGTCAGACAATTATGTTAAAAATGAGTGTGCGTCAAGACCACCTTACGGAATTTTATAAATTGCTCGAGATTGTAAAGGAAGCGGAATTGGATACAGAATATGAAAGGCTAGAAGGCGGCAATCTATCAGGCTTTAGAACAACACTATGTGACTCTCCACCGTACTGTGAATGAAACAGAAACAAAATTCAACATAAACTCCATTCCTAAAACGAACTGGGAATGAAGTAGAAACATAATTCAACATCAACTCCAATCCCAAAAAGTATGTTTACTTCACCAAGATTTAGAATAGTCTATTCTAAATCTCCGTGGCTTACATTTAGTTTATGTTGTTCCCTTCGTTGTGCATCTACTTCTACTTCATTCCTTCTATCGGTTTTATAAGAATTTTAGTGTTGCAAGGTTGGCAATGTTGGCAATGTTGGCATCAGCTTTGTTTTGCCATTGTTTTGAACTATGCAGCGGTTTAAACTTGTTTTTTTGTTCCTAAAAAAAAAAAATGGATAAAAAAGTTTATACAGTAGAGATATTATAATATACTTTGTGTGTTTAGTCGTGTCTTAAAGTGGTGGTGTTTGTTGTGATAAAGATTAGAAACAATTGTGATAAAAAGCCTTTTAATGGAATCTGGAATCCCGACAACTTCTAGGTAAGTTATTTATGTATTGCTGTACTACATAATGCGTACATTGACCAAAACAGTAGTATACTTAACTCAGGACTCACGATGCTTACTTTACTTCTATAAAATAATTGTGAAGATATCTGTTTCTAATTTATTTTTATGTGAAATTAGTTGTTTAATATTTTGAATTGTAATCTAGCAACATTGTTCTCGACAGTCTAGGTCTAGAAAATTGATAGTTGTCGTCAAGAAATCGTATTACTTAAATATCTACGTAGTGGAGTGGAAGGCCTAAAAGTGGAAATAGGCCTAAAACGTTCTGAAACAAAAAATCATGTCCGTCCGTTTGTCGGTCTGTCTGTTTGTCCTTTTCTTGTCTACGCGATAACTCGAGAACGCGTTAATATATCAACTTCAAATTTGGAACTCTTATGTATCGTGTCGAGGTCTGGAAATGTTAAGATTTGGAGCTTAATAGGTTGTGGGATTAGGGGTTAAATGGGAATAACACATTTTTTCCTTGACTATTGGTGGTTCGCAAACGATGCAACATATGTCCTTCAAATTTGAAACAGATGTACAACATAATAAAGCTTACAAATATAAATGTTTTTAGCTTATCGGGGAAGGGGTTGAGGGGTAAATTTTTAAAATAGGTCAAATAAGCTTTTTCTTCGACTCCCGTCCCTCCCCCAGAAGATATGATGGTGAAATAAACAAAATATAAGGCAATTATTAAAAGTTTGTGAAAACGTATATACCAGGTGTCCCATTTTAAAATATCCACATGAATAACGCCATGTAGAAAAGCCGCCAATCCAAAAATGAATTTAACCAAGGTTGTTTGGTTTGGAGGGGGCCATCTGACCATGTGATCCAACCAGTGGCGGTGCGTGATATTTCAGTTGGCCATATCTTGAAAACGACGCATGGGACCCACTTCACTTTTTAGGTGATGACTATACACCTCTTACAGAAAGGATTTATAGTGAAAAAACCGTCAGCAAAGTTTGCGAAAATTTTTTTCAAAAAACACTGGAGTACTCCCTGGGTTCTCAGTAACGCTCTGTGGAATATTTGCAGTATATTTTTTTTCATAATCTAGAAACAACAAAAAAATAGACGTTTTTCGATTTGTTACAAAATATTTTTGTTTCAAAAAATTATGGCCATTTTAATTTTGGAAAACAAAATGTTCCTATAAAATTAAAATTAAAATGGCCATAACTTTTTGAAAAAAAAAATATTTTGCAACAAATCGAAAAACGTTACTTATATTTGTTTCTAGATTATGAAAAAAAATATACTGCAAATATCCCACAGAGCGGAGTGCTCCAGTGTTTTTTGAAAATTTTTTCGCAAACTTTGCTGACGATTTTTTCACTATAAATCCTTTCTGTAAGAGATGTATAGTCATCACCTAAAAAGTGAAGTGGGTCCCATGCGTCATTTTCAAGATATGGCTAACTGAAATATCACGCACCGCCACTGGATCCAACACCTTATTCGGCACCCTGATATGGTCCTGAGGGAACCATTTTTTTTGTATGGGAATCCCCAATTTTCATTGCAGAATCTGATTCTACGGGAAAAAATATGTCCAAAATAGGTTTATTTTAGTGACTGGGTCTCATCATGGCCCTTAAAAATGCCTTTTCTCGAATATCTCGCGAATGCGAGGTCATGGGAGCCACAAATATTTTTCAAATATTTGTGGCTCTAAAAAAAAACATGCCAGTCAGCATTCGTATGGAGCTCGGACGAAGCCCGGATATCAGGAAAATTATATGGCCAAGCTAAATCATACGTTTTTTCTGATTTGGAAGATGTTATTTGTTGTCCCACCATGACAACACAGTAGGGGTGGGGGCAAGGGGGTTGTATTTCAATATGAATTAAGAAAGATATTCATGTGATGTGTCGTTTTATACAGGGTGTTTTTTTGATTATAATATACCAAGACTGGATGTCCAATGCTTTCAGCAAGTTTTATGTGACATCACCGTTTCAAGACTTTTAGCAACCCTCGATAGTTTGTTGGGAATTGGATTACCTACTTTACATGCGGCTAAGTAATAGCCGAAAGCTGTTCTTTTTTCACAAATAAGTAATGGTATTGACCAAATTAAAAAAGTCATGTGACTTTTCACATCTCTTGAAACAATGAGGGGGGGGGGACATAATATCTCAGAACATCAGAAATTAAGACCATCCTATATGTATTCCATATCGAAATATCGTATCATAGCACGTAGTTTGCTCGGGAAACACACCCGGTATAACCTCAAATGTTCTTTCACATCAGTGCTGAAATACAAAAAAAACGATCGGGACCTGTATCCCATAGAGATTATTAGCCCATTTGGTAAGTACGCTAAAAAATCGCACATAAATAATTCATGGGACGGTCACGATTTAGCATCCTGGCAATTCGTCTTTCTCGGCGTTATACGAGTTGGGATGAGCTCTGTGATTTGCCATGCCGCACAGTGGTCCCAAACGCTAGCAAAAAAATCGAAAACGATTTTTTTTTCTGCGTAATATTGAGTGGATTTGATAAAAGGATGTAAACTTAAAACATAAATAAACTTTTTTAAAACATAATGAATCCGATCCTCACAATATTTTATGTATAAGGATTTTTAGGGTTGCTAATTTCGGTTTTAATACAGAATTTTTCTAAAACAACACGCATAGGCGGATCCAGATGGCTTTTCAAGGGGGGGGGGGGGGCATTTTAGTAATAAAGCAACATATGACCCGCGAGAGCCCATATTGGCGCCGCAGGCGACAATTTTGAAAATTTTCAATGTCACGCGTTTTCCTGGCACTTCAGAATTTCAATGAAATATCCATTTATACAAAAATACCGACTATCACAAGAAAACTTTTCACTGTTCAAGGTCACGCGTTTTCCTGGCACTTCAGAATTTCAATGAAAAATCAATTTATACAAAAATACCGACTATCACAAGAATACTTTTTGGAATTTCTAAGATTGCCAAGGGGGGGGGGGATGGCCCCCATGTCCCCCCCCTGGATCCGCCAGTGACAACACGGCAGATACAAAATGGTGTATTAATGGTGTACCAATTTCTGAAAAAGGAATAAGTATGATCTTCACGAAAATGTGTGTACTTCGGGGTCGCTGATAACGAATTTAAAATTTATATTTTTAAACAAAATGGTAGGCTCAAACTGGCGGACAAAATTTCCGGAAATGCATAAGAACTTCATGAAGATTTGTATACCTCCTACGGTTTTCGGTGTTGCTGATTTTGAATCTTGTATTGAATATTTCGACAACAAAATTTCGGGTAGATTAAAAGATTGTTGTATTATTGCATTTTATTCCATTTTATTGCATTTTTAGTAATGAATTTCGCGTGTTATTTGTGATTTTTAAAATGATGACTCAGATTTGGGTTTTTCGATCCAGAAAACCCAAGAATACTGATTTTCGCAAGAGTGACCTTATTTTTGACAAAGTCGGTCAGCAACTTGGGGAGATCATTTTGTTTTTGAAAATTTTGACCTCGAATTTCGGTTCATTGACCTCGAAAATGCTTTTTTCGAGGATATTCGCTCGCAGTTAGATTTTTGGTCAGATTTTCAGACGTTTGGGACCACTGTGTCTCGCATCATATAGAAAAATACTTTGCTTTCCTCGTTCCCTTACCTCCTCCGATAATAAAGCGCGGGTTCACAGCTCGGTTCACAGTTCCTACTAGTCCTGAATTTAGATTTTTTTAACTGGGTGCCCGGATGACATTCTGGCACCCGATTCTGTGTTGACTGGTGTTCCATACAATTGATACAATACATCGATACCATATTCCTACTTGGACATTTTTGCGGACACAAAAATATATTTTTAATTATGTTTAAGTCTCATGTGACACGGTGCATAATTATTATATATGGAATTCTATGCGAAATGTAAGGTGACAACTTGAATCTGTTATTTTGTTGACTGTTTTCATGGAATAAGAACAAATTGAAGTTGTCGTCTTGCGTACTCGATTTCGAATATAATTCTATATACAGTGAGAGTAAAAAGTAAGGAAAGGTGTTTGTATTTCTTGAAATATTTGTTATTAAAAAATGTTTTAATAACAGTTTTCGAACGCATTTTTTGCCATAAACTAGTGACTAGATTTTTCTTAAAGTAAACAAGTTTACTTTAACGTTCTGTATCTCAAAAACCGAGCCACTTAGTAAAAAACTTTACATGACCTTTTTTTCATGAAATCACTTGTGGAAGGATCTCCTCTAGTTGTTAAGATTACTTGGGAAACACTCTGTATAAGAATTTTGTACAAATTTGGAATAAAACTAAATAAAAGTAAATTTTTTTTAACGAACCATAAAATGAAATATTTACGCGTTTATTGTATAATGTTATTGATCTCTGCACCAAAAACAGTCAACCGCCACTGGTTTTGAATGGCCCAATGCCCCAATGTACTAATGCGGTCATAAACTGCACGGCCCGCAGCTATAAAGGGCATATATAAATCTCCGGGCAATGGGTACATAAAAAATGTAAAATCTGAATCAAGTGAGGGAAAACCACGCGAAGCTTATGAGCCGAACGATGTTAGTATGCGGGTGATATTGAATTTTTGCAAAACAAGCCGGTAGTGGTCCGTAAAGAACGTATTTGGTAGTCCTAGGTATGCAAATGGCGTTACTTTTTTGTTTACGCTTGAAGCGAATCCTCCAGAAAAATAGGGAGAAAGCAGTAATAATAAAGAATTTCGAATTAAAATAGTTTTAATCTTCTCCTGAAGATGCCAACTTAGTTGGTGAAACGCGCGTCGAGAAAAGTAAAGTAGTTCGGTGTTTCGTGGAAAACGTCCAGTTTTTTATTTCTACGCCGAAGGTTCCACTATCCACTCCAGGGGAAAGAATTTTGTGCTGAGCGAATGACTCATAAACTGATCGACATAATTAGCGTAACACTTTTTAGATTAGCGCCATTTGCGTTCTATTGCGGTTTTTAATTTTCGGTAGCCCATACAGTTGGTTTTAACGACCCGAGGTCGCTAAGCTAGAACTTAAACGGTTCGCCGTCCACACCCCAAAAAGCAACCCCATGTCGAAATTTGAATTCGCAAGATTTTGACGACAATTTCAGAGACTTACCGGATCGACTAAGAAGGACGCTGTCGAGTAAAAACTCGGCACACACTAAGACCTCCTCAATAAGATCTGTGAATTTGGTCGCTGTCCCATCTCTTCGAACCGTTTCCAGACCCCCCTTAAACCACCTATTTGCATTTACGCAGGGTTTTGCGTGGTTTGACCTCTGTTGGGCGAATCCATTGGGCGAATGCTGCCTAATAAATTGGCTTGGGGTGCCCAACTTACTTTCACCCTTTGACAACTAAAGCACCCCTCCAGGCTACACCCACTCACCTTCTCTGGTTTCGCCCTTGTAGAAGATTGCGTGGGATGTCGTTTTATCTCGAATTCATGTCATGGAATTCACATTTAGCGCTCAATCGGCCGTTCACAATGCGTCCCGTCAACTTCAAGAACCCTCAAGTAATGCCATGAGATGCATTCGAGACAAATCGACATCCCAAGCAGCCTCCTACAGGGGCGGAACAAGAGGGGGTGGGTGGAGGATAGGAGTAGGTGTGGCTTGGAAGGGTGCTTGGGTTGTCAAAGTGAGAAAGCAAGTTGAGGCACCCCATGCCAATTTATTAGGCAGCATTAAGATCAATGAATTTGCCTAACAGAGGTCAAATCACGCAATATTCTGTGTAAATGCAAAGGGGTGGCTTAGGAGGTCTGGAAATAGGTTGAAGAATTAGGACAGCGACCAAATACACAGAGCTTATTGAGAAAGTCTAGGTGTGTCCGAATGGCCCTTCAGCGTCCTTCTTTGTCCATCCTGTATTTCTCTGAAATTGCCGTCAAAATCTTGCGAATTCAAATTTCGACATGGGGTTGTTTTTGGGGCGTGGACTAGCGTAGCGACTTCGGGGCATTAAACCAACCCTATAGGCTACCGAAAATTAAAACCACAAGTCTCTATTGTAAGTCGAATAGAACGCAAATGATGCTGATTTAAAAAGGGTTACGCTAATTTTGACCAGCAGTTTATTCCATAGTTCACAATATATTTACAAAATGTGCAAGAATGACGTCAATACTTGTATAATTATAACAAGTATTTTTTTTATACAGCACGTCCATAAGTTCATTACTAAGTAGTTAAACAAACAATTTTGACATAATTTCCGAGACAGAGACTTCGATTTTTGATTTTAATTCACTATATTTTCACATAATAATTGAATATACAGGGTGAACCATCTGCGAGTGATGATGTCATCGATATTTTTTTCCTTTAAATGGTAAACTCTGTATATTAATCAATTTTTAGAATTGATCTCCAAAAAATGCTATAATTCATGTCATTTTAATAATTCAGTATTAAAGTTAAATAAATAATTTAAAATACATAAAAAAAATATAAAAGAGGAGCAGTGGAAAAACTTTTTGACACTTGTAAAATTACTACATAAGAAGTGTCACTAAAAACGATGCCAGCAAAAAACAGTTTTCACTTACAAATGAATGCATGTTTCTCTTAACAAATAATTATTAAAGCACCCATAAATTGTAGCATTTTTTTGCGAATGATTATAAATGTAAGCGATATGTGTTACACATTTCTAAAATCTGAGTATTACGTAGATTTTAAACTCCTAACTCGTAAAATCGTAACTCGACCAGCATATGACCCACGCCTTCTGGTTTACTTTTGTATAATAATCTGTTAGTTTGTCTCTAATGTAAGGCTAACTACGACAAAATATGTGCAAAAAATCATGAAACTATATCAGTAATTTTTAAAGGATTAAACAATTTTTTGTGTAAAATTGTTTTTATTCCCTTTTGTCTAAAAATATAGTGTCCCACTTGTTGATTTGTGTCCCACAAGATTGTAACTCCCTAACGTGTATATTTTTAAGTTATTATCCGATTTGAACGAATGTTGTGGAAGTAGGATAGCCTTCTGGTTTACTTTTGTACAATAAGCTATTATTGTCTCTCTCTAATGTAAGGCTAACTACGACAAAATATCTGCAAAAAATTATGAAACCATGTTAGTAATTCTTTATTATCGAAAAAGTTTGCTTTGAAAAGTTGTTCAGAATTGTTCAAAAGCACCAGATGCAAGGTATTATAGAATTCAGAAAATTTTAATTTTCGTGACTTTTTTAAATCCCTTTTTGTCTAAAAATATAGTTTAACAGGTTTCTGTATTTATCAATCAAACAGTACCTTTTATTACATTACTAAGAAGGAACACAAACACAATTAAGACCGAAAAATAATGATTTTTTTTTTATTAAAAAGAAATTAATCAAGTCCGAAAATATCGTGTTAGTACATTATTTTTTACAGATTGAATTAAATTAGTTTTAAATTTGTTATACCTGTTTGATTCCTTTGTAAAAGATTTTCACTGCTAAACACATAAACTTGTTTAACTATACTTTTAAATAGGGGCGGATCTACGGAGGGCTTAGGGAGGGGTCCACAACTTTTACGAGTTTATATGTATATCGAAATAATATGAATTATGTAGTAAATAGATTTTTGAAAAATGTTCGTCAGGTTTACTTATTATTTTGAGTTTTTTAAAGACCGAGTTAACAATTATTGGATAATATATAAACACATTACTTTATATTTTATTTTTATTTTCTAAGTCCCATCCCCCAATTTTTAATTCCTAGTCACTGCTTTTAGAAAAAAAAATGAATAAAAAAAACCTATGAAATATTGGATATAGGGCTGTTGGACAATTCTGAACAACTTGTCGTAGTAAGCTGTTGATAAAAAATGTCATATATGATTTCTTGATTTTTGTACATATTTTACCGTCAGAGTTGGTCTTCATTGGGAGGGGATAGTATAGTTTCTGGTACATAAAGAAACCATAAGACCGTCGTACTTCCATTAAAAATGTTGTCTATAGTCTTAAGTGGGATATTCTGTTTATGGGGACACCCTGTTTATGGAGTTTCGGGTTTCTGTAATATGGAGAAAATAACAATGTCACTACTGGAAAGCAGATGGCGGAGTCTGTCAGATTTTGACAAAAAAAATTTACCGATTACATAATATGTCGTCAAAATCAGATTTTTTAACCACAATCTGGATCGAAATGTTGTGCATACATATGTTAATCCAAGTTGTAACTACAACCATTAACAAAATGGTTACATGTGACAAATACAGTTAAATGTCGAGATCATTTAATTTCCGTACAGTTAAATTACAACCTAATCGATAATAAATATAAATAAATCGATCTACATACTTATTGTTTGTGTCATTTAGAAACACCGACTGTCCTCATTTGTATGTACTGTATTTCCATTCTAAATTGAAAATAGGTAGAAAAAAGCAAGGTTGTCAGATATATTTTCTAAAATTGCTAAGCTCACTATACAAGTATACTTCATACTTCAGTAAACTGTTAGTTCGTGATGTTCTTAGAAAGAAATATTTAAAACAAATACATAGATATAAATTTATTAGTTAGCATTAAAATAAAGCGTTTAAAATTGCTGGAAAAAAATATTTATAAATTAACACAACTTTATGTATATAACTATACTTAAGAAAATTTTTAAGAGCAGGCAACGCCGTGCCGTACCGGCAACTATTGTGCTTTGCATTATCTAATACATTCCTTAAATATTTATTCGGTCCACTGTGCCATAAAATTTGTACGACGTCGTTAAAATGATTTACCACTTTAGGCACTCTACTTGTTTAAGACGCCAGTGATGTGTATTTCAGCTAGGTTTATTAACACAGACAATTTTTTGAGATTGTCTGGCTAAATGAGCATTATTTACAGCAAATTATATTACAAATATTAAGAGTTTTGTATGCAGGCTAATTTTAATCTCCTATATTGATTTGAATGAAAAAAATTATTTCACAATTTTCGAATTTGTAAAAGATATATGCACGTCCATGGAATCATAAAGTTGCACCGCTTTTTTTGTTCCCCAGACGTATTTATCATTTTCAATAAAAAATAGAAGGACTATACGTTTCCACGACTAGTAGTCTTTGTACATTTATTCTCGTTAAACGTGACTTGGCCTGTATATATGGTTTTAGAGGGAAAATGAGCGTTCCACATCTACTGAAGTTATAGGTGCAAATTAAAAATAGTTCACATGGACAGAGGACGACACACCACGCATATTACTTTCACGAATTTCGCACAGTTGTTTGTATCCCTAACAGTTGTTGTTGTTGTCACTAACATCAGTACATTATTATTTTTTACATCTACGGAGGACAATGCACGTGTTACTTCTATTTCTATACTTTTAGCCGTTGTTTGCAAAACCCATTTACTAGCTATGAATATCGGGGGCGAAATATCCGAAATACCTAAATCTTCTCTTCTTTTCTATTTCCTCTTCTTTGATATTTCCCATGACACGTTGATATGTCTTCTGTAAATACATACATATGTATGTTTTACGCAATGTATGATTACTAAGCAATGGAAAATCGGATACATATTTGGTAAAAAATGTCTAAAGTACCTAAACATTGTCGACTACGTTCTACGAAAGGCTTGCGCAAAACATATACACAAATTAAACCAAAATTCCTCTTTTGTAATAGTGCCAGGTATATTTTGTTGATGGATATTTGAATTTAAATGCCTTTTATCCATCGGCTATTGCAAGGAATACATAAATATGTGATCCGTCTATTTTAAAATCATCGTAATGTTCAATAATCTGTTTTAGTCTATTCACAAATGGTAACGACTGTCCCATTATTGCCAAAATCCACACAAATCCGGGTAATATGTAAATATACTAGACCAATGCACGAGTTAGTCTTCCACGACAAAAAATTATTGTGAATGCAGCGGTCGACTCGTTCACAGCGATGGCAGGTGAACACTAAATCGACACGTGTCGATATTAGTATATCTCGCTGTTATATGGAGAACTTGTATAGGCGTATCCTGTGTTCCCGCCACGGGAATCTAGGCGCGGTCAGTGGCGTACATATACTGGGGCAAGATATACGCGCATTAAAAAATACGGTTTACACTTTAATTATCATAGAATATAGCGCTGGCTCTGCGCTAAGATACGCTTTTTCTGACTCTAATCATAATAACCTCAAAAAGTCCATTTAGAAAGATCGCCAAATATGCTTGAGGCTAGGAGAACGTTTTTTACATTCTGTGCATTTCTTGGCTAAGTAAAGTAGGTAATAACTTTAAAACTTGCGAATTTTATCTCTATCTAATAATTAAGGGAGGTATTTAGAACCAATCGGGCCCCAAAAAAGGTAAAAATATGAATATTTTTAGAGTAAGTACTACATGTTTTTGTAGGATCCTTTTATATTCAATATTTCAATATATGAAACAGTTTTGTCGTGAATGACCCGGTATTGAGACACACCGCCTACGATAGCAGTGACGTAGGCGTATACCAGTTAATACACGCGTTCCAGATTCTGCAATTAATCAGAATTAAACGCGAATATAAAGTTTTAAATCATATCCGCTGTAAAAAGTCGGCCTATATAAATTACAAATTTAATTTACATTTTGGCCACACGCGTTTCCAGGGCAAACGCGTGTGGCTAAAATGCCGACGCAGGGCCGTAGCCAGCCCTAATTTTTAAGGGGGACTGAAAACAATTTTTGTATGTGGGGGGGGGGGGTAAATTTTTTTGTCACAGTATAGAAAAAGGTACAGGAACATTTAATGTTTCTTTCCTATTCCGAGTAAATGTATCGTTTTTCCAATAAAAAACCATTTCTGCAAAATAATATACAGCGTCCGCCAAAAAGTTTGTACCACATGGAAACTTCTTTGTATTTTTTTTTTCAAATATTGTCTGCCATCCATCTCTGCAACAATTTTAAACGAACACGGTGGTTATATCTCATAAATTGACCATCTCATCAATATATTATTTGAAATTTTCTTTTGAAAGAAACAATAAATGGAAGCTAAATGTTTTTTTAAATTTAAGTTTTCTTAAAACATAAAATATAGCATGCCCTAAATACGGCGGTTTTAACTTTTTATGGAATTTAGCACATATTCAACAAGAACAAGTCTTGTTTTCCTTTTCCCCCCCAAAATTTCAAAATTTGGAAAAATTTTTTTTCCCCCCCCCCCTTCCCAGGGTTTTCCCCCCCCCAACCCTTTTTAAAAAAAAATTTTTTTCCCCCCCCAAAAATTTTTTTTTCCCCCCCCCCCCAAAACCCCCCCCCCCCCCCTTTTTCCACGGGGGGGCCCCATGTGACAACCTTGACAACGTAATAAGATTATAAACTTAAGATTAAGAATAGAAATCCGTCTTTTTTTGCTCGGCCAACTTTGATTACTTTTTTTAATGGCTCGTTATTATGAACAACTCAATTATGCAAAACTCAATTATGCAAAATAGTAAAATAAAAAAAAATGATAAAACTAAAAAGTCGGAATTTTTGTGTGAAACTTAATATTTAACATATTAGCACGAATACAACCAATTTTTTAAAATTACAGTTTTTAATATTTTAAAACATAATGGTAAGTTATGGTAATCGATTCAAATGACATATTGACGAGCTATCCAGTTTGATAGAACCAATATGGTTTATCCTTTCTTGATTAAAACTGCTGTAGATTAATGTCCAAGCAAAGTTTCGAAAAAATGCTTAATAGAAAAGTGCTGATATGGTGCAAACTTCTTGGCAGATGCTATTTTCAAAAACTTATAACAAATGAAAAATGTAGGGTACAACAAGTTCACTGGTATTAAAGGTCAGTTCCGGAAAATTGTTTATCCAACGTTCCACCGTAACACGCGACGGACGCTGTCCCGATATTTTTAAAACATTTGACGTTTCGCACGCACGAGTGATGCATCGACTAGCGCAGTTTAACTAACATTAACAAGAAGCAGGAAACAAGAAGTGTAAGTTACGTTCGCGTTCGAGACTCGACCTTTAGTACGTGCCGCAATTTGGTAAGAATGGGGCGCACAACACGGCAGACGGGTTGTATTCCGGAATATACTGACGTTAATATAATCGCGGTACTACGATTGTATTATGTACGTATATATATATAGAAGTTGTACTTTGTTAACCTTTTCCGTACGGGAGTGGTCGATATATCGACTACCAAAAAAATTTAATTTGTTATATTTTAGAGAGAAATTATGAGCTGAATACAGGAAAAATTGAAAAAAAAAACCTGGGTGACATCTTTGACCGTGAAAATGAACATTTCAAGGTCAAATAAGCTTTTTAGTAGTTTTACGGTAAAATTGGTGTATCTATGTAATTTGATATTTTGAAAACAGATAAAATAAAATAATACTGCGTGAAATTACGGTAGACGGAAGTTCGGACCCAAAAAAGCTAAGAATTCAAGAAAAAATTTCTTAAAAAAATAAGTTTTGTACAGAATTTTGATTTTTGTTGCAGATTTGGATTCTAGAAGTAAAAATAAGAAACTTTTGTCTCAAAAATTTTTTTCTTGTCCTAGATGGCGCTCCAATTGCGGAAAATCAAATTTTGGTAGTCAAATGTCCAGGATGTTCAAGAATATTTCTGACCTACTTTTCCTGTGTAATAACCCTGTTCTAAAAGAAGTAGGCACAAACCTTTTAGAGCATCTTGGACACGTGTACTGCCGTGGGGAAGGGGTTATTTTGATTTTTTGCGATTGGAGGATCATCTATGCCGTAGAAAAAAATTTTTGGGAGAAAAGGTTCTTATTTTTATCCCTAGAATCGGAATCTGCAAAAAAATTTGAGGTGTCCATTTGAAATTCTAAACTTACCCTCACTCCTATTTGGAGGTTGGTTTCTGGGGGTTGATTTTTTTTTCGTTCTATAGTTTTTTTCAAAATCATGAAACCCGTGTTTTTTTTTGGCGGTTCCGGATTTTTGTTGAGCGTTTTCAGCGATTTAACCCTTTATTATGCAATATATCGTTTATAATTCGTTGTTTATGCACCGAATTATATTGTTTGGACTTCTTGAAAGGTAAATTCACCAGTCTAGCTTAGTTTTGTACAAAATTTGATTTTTTCCGGGATTTTTAAAATTTTTTACATTGTACTTTCCATTGAGTCCGGGAGTGGTCGATATATCGACCACCTAACCGCTCAAGAGCTAACCGCGGCTTGATGGGGGTTAAAAGATGGGTGAAATAAATAACTGTTAAGTAAAATTTTAAATTATCAATGTGAATATCAAAAGATATTTCACACTCGTTATTCCAACGTCGATATTAACACTTTTATTTAGAAATATAGGTAATATTGTGCTAGGGGGGGCTCATATTAGTTTTATGGGGGGGTTTAGCATCCCCTAGCGACGACCCTCTGACTACGGGCCTGTGCCTCGGATCTTCTGATACAAATTTGCGAGAAATTTTAATTTTCAGTTGAATTTATTCCCCCTCCAGCTCCTAATCTAGAAGGACTTCCCGAAAGTTTCGTTTAATCTGCATCGTAATCGGTGGCTGATCAAAGGTAATTTATTATTAAGAATAATTTATTATCAGGAATTGGTATAGTTTATTATTGCCGGTGATAGGGATTGTTAGTGAGGCCAGTAGGGGGCGGTGATTTTTTTTTGTTAAGGATTGATAAAAAATGTTAAATAAAAGAAACAGACGAAATAAAAACAGAAACCTACAGAATTTTGTGTAGAAAGTCATTCTACACAAAAAATTGTGCTTGTTTTAAAAGCTTCGAAAATATTGTTATTTATTAGATTTGATATACAAGGTGTTCATCAAAAAAAAAAAACGACAAATGGTTGAAGAGTAAAGAGTACCATAAACACTGTTACGAGGAAAAGTATTTGAAAAAAAATGCTTGGAATTTAATTTTATGTTTAAATTTAACAGCATAACATACTAGTCAAAACTAAACATTTAAGAATATTCTGGAACTAATTTATTTGTCTCGAAAAAGCTATTCATCGAAATTAATAGGTAATTAAATATTAAATGGTTTTTATATTAAAAAAAAAACATTTATACAGGGAGCAAAAAAAAACATTTTTGAGCGTTTGACTTCTTGAAATAACTATAAATAATGGATTTTCTTGCGACCAAAAATGGGTATTTTGCAACGATACCTCATATTGGTGGGAAAAGTGTTCTTATCGTCAAAAAAATATTATTTTTTTTTTGTAAAACTGACTATCATTAACTTCTAGCGTCTGAATTATTTTTGATTCCAAGGCTTTAAAGGAAAATACTTCAAAATCCTTTGAATATGTGTCTAAATATAAATAAAGGGGTCCCAAAATTTACGCAAGATTTGGATTAAATAGAAAACACAGTTTTTTTTTCAATTGTATTTTTTGTTGTTGAAATATAAAGTACATAAGGTTTAATATTTATATAATATAATATTTATGGAATAGCACATCTGGCAAATGACCTCCACGGCTTTGCTGGCACATACGCACTTTTTTGTCGCAATTTTGCATGACCAATTTGCATACACGTGGCTGAATTTCGGTGATCAGCGTTGAATCTTCTCCTTCAATGCACGGGTGGATGTGCCTTTGACTTCAAATAACCCCATAAAAAGAAGTCCAATGGTGTTAAATCACCGAATCTAGGGGGCCAATTCTGATCACCGAAACAGAGTGCACGACCAGTAAATGTCTCATGCATCATTGGATTGTTTCACGGGCTGTCGCATCGTCTCGTCTTGTTGAAACCACATGTCGTCCACATTAATATCATCCAATTTAGGCAGAAAGAACTCGGTTATCATGTCGCGATATCGAGCACCAAGTAACAGCAACTGCTTGACTAGCTTCATTTTCGAAGAAGTATGGTTCAATGACGCCTCCAGCCAAAAATCCAGACCAAGCAGTAGTTGTGGATGCATTTGTTTTTCGACAATCACATGTGGATTCTCTGAACCACAAATGCGACCCCATTGACGATTAACGAAGCTTGAAATGAACTTCATCGCTTATGATGATTTTGCTCGAAAAAATCAGCATTCACTTGTTCAATAATCCATTCAACGAACTCTCTTCGTTGTGCATGGTCATTGACTCATTAGGCTGCAGTTGTTCTTTCATGTAGTGCTCCATTTTTACTAACCCTAAACTGTCAGCTGTTAAACTGTTTTCTTTCTTTGGTTGCCAACCCTTTACTGCACAAATGGCGGCAAAAATCTTTCGTGAATTATGGGACACCCTTTATATTCAGATCTGTTCCTTAGTGTTAGTCTCGCATATTCTGCTACTGAAATCAAAATCTGTATTATTAATATTTTATTAACGCAGATGAAACACGTATTACACTCAAACGAAAACTGGATATACTTAGATCAATTCAAATCTGATGTTTAGATTTCAGAAGTAATTACAAGCAACATTTCTTAATTACATTTTCCACATACAGTTAACATTTATGGTACTTTAACTCTACATTGATTTTATGTTTTTTGAATTTCTGAACATTCTGTATATTAAATCGAAAAAATAACAGTATTTTAAAAACAATAAAACCCTCGGTAATACGGCAAGTAAAGTTTTTGTTTTATGAAGAATTACTTTTCCTCCAAAATCTTTGTCTATTGTGGTATAGGCAACTCGAACTGAGGACACCCTGTACGTAGTCAGCAAATATTATACTTTTGTAAAAAAGTAGGAAAATACGACCCATTTCCGGTCACTTTACTGTATATGTTGTCACTTTCTATATATGTTGAAGCCCAGGATAGTCATATTGGTTAATAAATGAAGTTTTGAAAACAATAAAAACTGCCATGCATTATTTCAGAATTTACCTACCCACCAACTGCCCTATTTTCCGTTATCCCTTTACAAATAAAATTATAATAGTCAGCATAAAATTATAATAGCATGGAAAAAAGACTACAAGCGCTCACAGAAGCTTTGCATATTTAATTATCTGATATGAAACGCGCAGATCTACTCTTTAATATGCCTGATGGACTCTAATCCGTGATTGATATACTATATTGCCTTTATGAACAGAGTGCCGTTGATAGGAAATTATTTCTCAATTAACGGTAGTGGTCATTAAATTAAGTAAATGTTTAATAGTATGAAGTGTCACTGTGTGCAACGGGATATAATAGTAGGGTGGGTAGGTTTTAAAATTACACTTGGATATTGTTATCGAGCGAAAAATAAGTAGGGAGAGATTATATTGTCCCTGAAGCCTACTTACCAGCGTGTAAGTTTCGGGAGAAAGTTCGTCTAATTATTTAAAATAAAAAATAAAATATTTCGTTAAAGCGTCTATTCCGAGCCGCAACAGAATCGAACTCAGGTCAGTGTTATTACCAATCGATAGTTCGCAGAAAATATATCATAATACAATAATTAATACTCGCATAAACATACCTACAAAAGGGAAAATGAAATGTATAAATAAAGAAACTTACCAACACATGTCTCAGTTGGTCTCGCTCTCTGACTCGCACGAAGAGCTGTGCCGATAATGACACTACAGCATTAGGTACTTTTCTAGTTTTTCTACAGTTAAACCTCGACGCCTATTACTTAACAATAATGTATGCAATGAAAAAGTCCTTCCAACGTCTACTGTCTCCAAAGGACAATACGAGAAGTTAACTATACAGAGTGCCCGTTGTCATCTTAACAGATAGGAAAACAGTGAGTAAACCTGTCATCATCGCATAGACGGAGTATGAAAGTTTTAGTGGAAGAGAAAAAATATAAAAGAAATGACAACTGCCAAAAGTGGTCGAGACGAGACTCGCTAACTAACTTACAAGATGGCTGCTGTTCAAATTCGCCGAAAAAATCGGAGTGGGGACTAAGCAATTAGATTACCGCCAAATATAAAGAATAAGAACTCGCCTATATTCTGTTTACATTTTTTCTCACTCATACTCATTCTGTCTCTGTTACTATTTGCTAATATCTGCTAGGGGCCGGAAAAGTACGCTGTCATGCAGAGCCGGCACTATACAACTCTATGATAATTAAAGTATAAACCGTATTTTTTAAGCGCATATTTTTTATGCATAATGTTTTGCGCATGTAGCTTTGCACGTCGACAATATTTACTTTAGGCCTTTTTTTTTGCCATAATGATACGATCCATTGTCTAGTAGCCATACATTGCGTAAAACATATTTACAGAAGATATATCAACGTATCATGGGAAATATCAAAGAAGACATACGTAATAAATTTCTATGGCTGACAGTGGACGAAACAACAGATTTTGCGATAATAAGGTCATTAAAGCCCCCCTTATTGGCTAGTAACGGGTTTTGCAAACAGCGACTAAAAGTATAGAAATAGTGGTAACACGTGTAGATGTAAAAAATAATAATTGTTGTCACTAACATCAGTACATACTGATGTTAGTGACAACAAAAAACTGTTAGTAATACAAACAACTGTATGAAATTTGTAAAAATAATGTGAGTAGTGTGTCGTCCTCTGACCACGTGAACTATTTTAAATTTGCACCTTTAACTACAGTAGATGTGGAACGACCATTTTCCCTTTACAACCATATATACAGGCCAAATCACTCACGTTTAATGAGAATAAATGCAGAAAGACTACTGGTCGTGGCAACGTACGTTCAAGCAATGAGGTCAGACGGTGTTTCTGAATGACACAAGAAATAGCTATGTACATACATTATTAACACATTTTTACTCATGTCTTTTTGATCTCTCATATGTCATATTTCGTCAATAACATAATATATTACGAGTCCGGCCCTGCGTTACAGCACATGTTCCGAACGCTAAATATCACAAATGGGCACTCTGTCTCTGTATATGAAATATGTAGGTATATTTTAGTAAAGGAGGTTTAGAAAAAGAGAGTACTCTTGATGTGTATCCTTTAGTAATCAACATATGTATCAGTTTCAAACGGCTATAGCCAGAATTTTCGTGAACATATTTTGCAGTTTTTTTTTAAATGACAGTACTGACTTAGCGTATGTGGTGGTTGTTTATTTTTTAACAGCAATACCATAACCTGTTCTTGTAACGATAAGCTATATGCTTCCTGTTCTTTTATTGCAGTAATTAAGATTAAATAGTTACTATTAATATAACAGATATAATCTCGTATGCGTTGTTTGCAGTGCAGTGAGTATGCACTGTGTTCTGCCATTGATTTCGTTGGGATTAAACCCAAAGAGTAAAATTATTTCCTTTGTAGCAAACTATTAATGCAATAAGTAGAATATTAACTCCAGTAATTTTTATTTTTTGACAAACGTGAAGCAACCCTTAATTTTCTGACTAATTATGGCAAGAGTTGTTGAACAAACAGCTCCAGACTCTCTGTTGGTTCTAACGGTTTATTATGTAAATCCAAGTTAAGTCTTCATGTAAAGTTTGTATTTAATTATGTAGAAGCTACATTCTGGTACAGGAGTTGCTGTCACGTCTTATAAATTGTGCAGGTAAATTAATTTTCCTTCTTAAATTAGCACTACATTCGTTGATAAGTTTTCAACACAAACGTCATCATAATATGTCTGCTAAATGAAAAGGTAAACAAGAAACTCGTACTTTAGTACACATTTAACTAGTATCAGATTCTTATTTCACTTCCAGGGGCGTCGATCAGCTTGTCATCTATCATGAATGACGCTCGGTCTTGGGTCGAATCAAGGACGAGACTTTCTGCCTGTTGTGCTCTCAGGTAGTTTTAACCGTTCCGCTCAAATACATGTACGCGTTCGTCGATGAAATATGTCGCCAGTTCGCTTTTCTCTGTATGTAAATTTATTCGTGGATATCCAGAGTTGTTATATCCTCCTGAGACCCAAGCTTCCGATCCAAGAAATTTTCTGATCTTACCCAAATTTTTCAAATAAAGTCCATTTGGATATGAAAAATACCTGTAATTTTTTTCAAAATTTTTATTTTAGTCTGAAGTACAAAAAATGATTAGATTACACAGGCCCACAATTTTTTTTTTTGACTATTGGTAAGAATATAGTTTTTCTCTGTATTTTTTTGACGCTGAATCAAAATCCGGTGTCCGTTTAACCGTAGCACGTCAGGATCAAGGTCATTTCAAGGTCAAATCGCGAAATATAGGCTTAAAAGAGAATAAACCCATATATCTTTATGTTTCTGAGATCGCTGAATTAGAATCTGATGTTATTCTTGCCATATCATAAACTTAGGATAGAATAGGAAAATGAGTCTAAAACAATTTTTTTCTACCTGCAATGCACAAAAATTCGTTACAGTTTTCACAAAAAAATGTTGACCTGGATTTTTGCAACGAACTGAGTTTTTGAAATCAGATGCCAAAATTGGAAGGTGTTGAATTAATTGGTGTTGATGAGCCTGACGATGATCTTGAACTCGAATTTCTTGTGACTATACCAACTTGAGGGTACCTCAGACAGGATATCAGAAGTGACACTCCAAAAATTGTTTTCGTCATATCAAAACTTCATTTGGTATTTTTGTTTTTGGTATGTTTACAATGTTTCTATTTCTAGCTCATCTTCTAGACTCAACATAAATTCTAATTCAGTCGTCAGCTTCCAAACATTGTAATATCTTATCATCATCTTCTCCGAACTGTAAATAATTTCTTTTTCCGAAAATATCTAAAAACAAAAAAATTGTAGCCACGATGTCCTTCTGTCCATTCAAATGGACGCGTCATAGATTTTGTCAATTTATGTTAAAGAAAGAGCTGTTTCAGCCTTTGAAGATGATAACAAGACAGATATGTTGCTTCAAGGAAGCAACAGATTTTAGTCAGACGTTAACTCTAGGAATTATATTAATATACTTATTGTCTAAGTATATTACGTATAGCGTCACAATCCAGTCCATGAACTACCTAGAAATGCAGCACAGTATTTTAATCAACAGTGTTCCTAACTATTCCGTACTTCAAAGTATCTGTGTACTCTCTGTACATATATCGTAATATTATTAAACTTTAGTATGACGACCTAGTCATTTCCGAATATTTGCACTGCCCTGTTCGTCAATCTAGCAAGGAATGAGAATTCCTTGCATAACATTATACGAGGTGAGTAAATTAAGTAGACTGATTTTTTTGGAAAATTTTTATTCGAATAGAATTACAGTTCTGTATTGTCTCCTTCAAAATAACTTCCTTGGGAAGCCACACAGCGCTGGATATGGTCCTTCCATTCCTCATATCAGTGCTGGAACTCATATACTAGAATAGCCTTCAGCTGGTCAGTTACAGCCGTTTGAATGTTTTCTATGGTCCCAAAATGACGTCCTTTGAGGTGATTTTTAGCGGGAAGAGAAAAAAGTCATAAGGACTCAAGTCAGGCGAATAAGGAGGCCCAGGTGTCACAGGAATGTCTTTACTGGCTAAAAACTTGTTGACTACTGAAATGGCTGCGTGACAAGGCGCATTGTCATTATGTGACATCCATCCGATGTTCTTGATGTTTAGTCTCACACCCATGAATGACCCTTTTTCGAAGTTTTTAAGGAAACCTGAACTTCTGAACAACCTGAAATTCTTTGTAAAAGTGCTGATTGACTGCTTGGCCTGGAGGCACAAACTTTTTGTGGACAATTCCTTGGCTATCAAAAAAGCAAATCAGCATGCATTTGATCTTCGACTTGCTCATTCTTGCTTTTTTGGGTCTTGGAGAGCTTGAAGTGTGCAATTCCATGTGTTGACGCTTGGTTTCCGGGTCGTACGCAAACACCCAAGTCTCATTACCAGTAATGACACGTTCTATAAAATTTGGACCATTTTCAATTTTTCCCAAAAGTCAAGACACATTTCTCTTGATGTCCTTTTGTTCCCGTGAAAGGTTTCTTAGAACCATTTTTTGGCAGATTTTTCTCATCCCCAATTCGTTACTCAAAATCTGATAGATGAACAGTGGTGTGATTCCCCGATCATTCTTGTCGTCAACCGACGATCTGAACGCACAAGATCCCGTATTCTATCGACATTTTCATCAGATCTTGAAGATGAAGGCCTTCCGCTGCGTGGTTCATCTTCAATTGACTCTCTTCCTTCTGATAATGCCTTAAACCACCGAAAAAACCACCTGGGTTGAAAAAATACTGTGTCCGTAGGCATGTTGAAGTCTTGCAAAAGTATCCGTTGTGCTGGGTCCAAGATTGAAGCAAAACCTTATAACCGTTGCTCAAAATTAATGTCGCTCATTTTTAAAACGCACTAGAAAAAAACGGTTTACGAAAACAGTCACAAAGAATAAATGACTCTAACAAGTTCAAACTTGTACTAAAGGTGCATTATTAGTTAACCTACCGCCTTTCCAAGTCCCGTTTCCGCAATGTTGCTAGATCGAGCTATGTCGCCAGTCTCAATAATTAATTTACACACCTCATATATTTTATTAATAAAAAAACGTCCAATAAACGGTTGCAAAATCACATTCTTCCCAAATAATTCTCATTCACCTTCCTTCGGGATCTCTTTGCATGCATAATTTGTACGTGGGCTCGGGCGTTGTTATACATAAATTTAAATTGGGACAAATATATTATCAACGGGGGCTTTAAATATTTTGTGTTGCCACGAGATTAAAGCTTTCAATTCAGTTGGGCATCTGGTTGAAAATATCATACATACAGAGGTTATGCTGAATATAATCTTAGCTGTTGTCTGATAGACGAACATTATGTGGATCAGATCATCTCAGAACTTGAGAATAGTTTGTATTAAACTGGTGTATGTTTTACATATTTTATTCAAATCATTTGCTCGTGATTGCTCGTTCATTATTTTCGTTTGCTTTTAATTACTTATATCAATCTCCAAGACACGGGTACTCTAGAAAATTTAAAAATTTAAATATGAAAAACTGGTAGGTCTTCAATCCCCTCTCATTACATGAGTAATACTCATGTATGTAAATAATTACGAGCAAACCCTATAAATACTTCGAAGAGGAACCCCAGAGGTCCTCTTAGGGTTCTGTGTGGGGCTATTAATATTTTGCAAAGCGTCCTGGGAGCGACTTTTTGAGCAAAAAAAAACTGCGAAGAAATATCAAAAAACATTTTTGATATTTCTGTTCTTCATTCGCACACCTTTGAATCAATTTTTTTGCTGTAAGTATTACGAGCTAACGAAAATAATGGACGAGCAAATGATTTTTACAAAAAAAAAAAAAACAGTTGAAATATCCCAGAATGACGTTAACAGTATTTATCTCCGTTATTTGAGGAGGTATGGACGTAAACATTAAAACGAAAAAATAACTGATTTGTACCTCTCAAAACTACCTTATGTCTTTCGTTAATTTAAAACCCTGGAAGAAGCTACCTCCAAGTTTTTTTTTTGTTTTTTCAAATGGCACATTTGGTTTTGTAAACCTAAGTTTACAAAAGGCCTAAATTCATTTCCCATTGCTCACTTAAATCCGAGGAGAGTGATATACCACACTTGGTATTTAACAGTAATTTTAGTGAATATATGTAAGTTATATATCGTAAGGAAACATGGAACCCACATCATATTTAAGGGAGATTATATTACAGATTATTACATTGTTTAAATAATTTAAACAATCATAATTTTACTTTAGACGTTTGTTTGCCAAATATGTATTCGATTTTCCATTGCCTAGTTTGCCATACATTATGTACTTGCCTACATATTTTTGCTTGCTAATAATTGCCAAACATATTTACAGAAGATATCAATGTGTCATGGGAAATGTCAAAGAAGACATACTCAATAAATTTCTGTGGCTGACAGTCGACAAAAAAATAATTTCGTGGTAATAAGGTCGTTAATGTTCTGATACGAATTTTAGGTGTTTCAGATATGTCGCCTCCGATATTCATAGCTAGTAAACGGGTTTTACAAACAACGGCTAAAAGTATAGAAATAGTAGTAACACGTGCATTGTCCTCTGTAGATGTAAAAAATAATGAAGTACTGTTGTTAGTGACAACAAACAACTGTTAGCGATATAAACAACTACGAAATTCGTGAAAATAATGTGCGTGTTGTATGGTCCTCTGTCCATATAAACTATTTTCAGTTTGCAGCTTCAACTTCAGTAGATATGGAATGATCAGTTTCCCTCTACAACCATATGTAGTAATAGTAAGGTAGTGTATTTTTTTTTAAATGGAACTCCCTGTACTGCTAACTACCATTGACGAGTGGACCAGAAAAAAAAGAACGAAAAATAAAAAAAGAAGAACAACTGTGATTTAAAAAGAATTGAGCTATATATCAATAATTTACATTTACTAATTGTTTAAAACAAGAATATTGTTTAACGAATAGGAAAAAAATGTAGTTATTCATTTATTTTTAAAAGAAATATGTCGCGACTTACTGAAGCTCATAACATAGACATGTTATATATTTTTAAAAAGGGAAAAACTCAAGAAGTTAGAATTTGAATGTTAGAATAATTACTTTTTAAATAAAATATGTCTCGTCCTTCTGAAGCAAATTTAGACATGTAATATATTTCTGAGAAGGGAAAAAATTTAGGGAATTAGAATATGCAATAATATATAGGGTATTCCATTAAAAAAAAAAACACAATTTTGGTTTAGTTTTATGGTTTTTAGTTTATTTGTGTCTCTATTTTTGTATATTCTAGTTTTAAGTAATTTATTGACTATTCCTATACAATTATTGATTATTGTCAAAGAAGGAAAATAAATTATCTATCTATTTATCTATCTTTCTGATGTAACTCTATAACTTTTTTCAGTGGCGGCTCGTGGGTGTGTTATATGGATGGGCACAGGGTGTGTCGGTAGGATTACTTATTAGCTACCAATGGCCCCGCAGGCGAAAAATTTTTAAAATTTTCAAGGTCATGCGTTTTACTGACACTTCCGAATTTCTTTGATAAATTCTTTTATACAAAAATATAGACTTTCACAAGAATACTTTTTGGGATTTGGTAGCTTTTTGAAATAATATTTAGTCACGAATATTGAGGGCTTAAATATATTAAAATAATGGGTGGCAACATGTGACAAAAATTTGATATAGGTATCTTACCGTTATTTGTAGAGGAAATCAGCTCGCCTGTGCATATTGTTCACAAACATGTTAATCGCCTTTTCATTAGAGTCCCGGATTTGTTTCACAAAATTTAATACAATTAATTATTTGGTTTAAAATATATTTATATTATAGTTTTTATCCACATTTTCATTGTGACGTCTTATATTTTCACGATAAGCACTATCAAGCTGTTGCCTTATGTCTACCTTTCCCAGCACACTAAAATCTAAGATGTTATGTAAATGTTTTTTATTGTAGCTAGCATGTTTCTTGGCTTGATCATTTAAATGTTTTAAATCACTCACCCCTTCTTGAGTCCATGCACTTCGGTTTCCACCCATCACTAAACAAATAAAACAAAACAGTTAGTTTGTTTTAGGACACATAACCACTTAAATCTGTCGTAGACACTACTATTAAAATTTCGTGAATAATTTCGCGATTTTCCTACGTCTGCTTTGGAAATAATCAAATCGGGTATCGGCCTTCCTAATCGTTTAATTCCCGTTCGGATCTCGTATGTAATATATTTATTAGTCAATAAAAATTCATTTTGAAACGTCTCACAATCAAAAACAGTAAAACACACTTCTCAGCGAAGAAAATAAACAATTACTAAAAAAGGTCACTCAACAAGTGTGACCCGTTCAGCTGATTTTCGAACGATTTAACGACGCCTGTCTGCTGCAATAATTGTCTCCAAACATACCAGTCACCGAAAAAGCCCGATTAAAAACGAGGGCTGGGATACTGTGTGCCCTCGGCCATGCGCGCGAATTGCGACTACGGTGGCTCGATGCGAAATCAGACTATGGTGGCTCGGTGCTCGATCGATAGTCTGTCATATATATGTGATAAAAATCATTATTTTTGGTATAAAAAGAATAATAATTAGAATATGAATAGTTTGTCGTATACAATTAATTGATATTATTGTAAGAGTAATTTATAGTAAATTAACACAAAATAAATATTTTCTATTGAAATTTGGGCTGGGAACGTGCCCCTGTGCCCTTTATCACCAGCCCCCACTGACTTTTTTGTGAGGAACTTTTTTTCTAATTTTTATAATAGACTCCTAATAACTAGTTAAATTATAAAAACTAACCCTGTACATACATTATTATTAACATATTTTTACGCTTGTCATTTTGATCTGAGCAAGATCACCTCAAGTGGACCCCTATTTCCCACTTGATCATGAAATTAATAATTTGTTAGTTCTCTCTGTCTTAGTTTAAGAATAAGAAATTATTTTATCTATTTGTTCGCTATACTATGTTTAAAAAAATAAATTAAATTCGTTGAATAACAGTATTTATAATTGTAATTGTTAATTACGACTGACCGGAGTTAAAGTGAAGTTCAGGTCTCCCGGCAGCGCGTTGTACCGGCAGAGCTCGCCGCGCGGTGATAAATAAATTTATATTGTTTAAATTAATAGCGAGCAGTGAAATTTTCTTTCAGGATATCAAAATTATATGTATAATGCATGTAACCAATGAAAAAAAAATCAATGTTTGAGGGAGAAGTCATTGAAATTTTCATTTGTTTATTTAAAAGTTAACTAACAATATGATAATAAATAAATAATTAGTTTTGAGTATTTGAACAAAATATATATATTCAACAATAAATCCTGAAAATTTCATTCATTTACCTCTAACGGTTGGTTCGGAATAAATTTTTTTAATTAAAGTCCTCGAAATTTTCATTATAAAAAAAATGGTTGTTAAAATGAAAATTTTGAAAAACTGTTCCAGTCTAATTAGTGGGAGTGAATACTCGACAATAAAATAGTTGTACTTGAATTTCATGATCAAGTGGGAAATAGGGGGTCCACTTGAGGTGATCTTGCTCATCTCTCACATGTCATCCTCCGTCATGACGGATTACGAGTACGGCCCTGCGTTATAGGACACTTTCCGGACCCTGATTGTTAGCATTGGGTGTTGTATTATTTTTGATCGGCATTATACGAGGCGCGTTCATAAAGTAAGGGCCGTTTGGTCACAGAAAAAAAATGTACTCATAAGAAACAAATTTTATTGTCATATTTAGTTAGGCACATTTACTTCTCTACATAATCGCCGTTCACTTCTAAGCATTTTTCGTACCGCTGCACCAGCTTCTTTAACCCCTCTGCATAGAAGCTTGCCGCCTGAGAGTTGAACCAGTTGACAACGGCGTTTTTGAGTCCCTCTTCGGTTTCAAAACGTTGTCCACCGAGCCACTGTTTAAAATGCAAGAAGAGGAAGTAATCGCTAGGTGCAAGGTCGGGATTGTACGGTGGGTGGTCAAAAGTTCCCCAACGAAAATCTTTGAATTTTCTCATTGGTTTTGGCAGCAGTGTGAGGACGCGCGTTATCGTGGAGGAGGATTATGCCAGATGACAGTTTCCCGCGGCGTTTGTTTTGGATCGCACGTCTCAATTTTTTGAGCGTTCCGCAGTACACGTCAGCTGTAATTGTTGTCCCACGTTCCAAGAAATCAACCAAAAGAACACCGTCTTTGTCCCAAAAAACTGTAGCCATCAATTTTCGACTTGTGTACTGAGTTTGCTTAAACTTTTTCGGTTTTGGTGAAGATGAGTGTCGCCACTGATAATCGCCGTTCACTTCTAAGCATTTTTCGTACCGCTGCACCAGCTTCTTTAACCCCTCTGCATAGAAGCTTGCCGCCTGAGAGTTGAACCAGTTGACAACGGCGTTTTTGAGTCCCTCTTCGGTTTCAAAACGTTGTCCACCGAGCCATTGTTTAAAATGCAAGAAGAGGAAGTAGTCGCTAGGTGCAAGGTCGGGACTGTACGGTGGGTGGTCAAAAAGTTCCCAACGAAAATCTTGAATTTTCTCATTGGTTTTGGCAGCAGTGTGAATACGCGCGTTATCGTGGAGGAGGATTATGCCAGATGACAGTTTCCCGCGGCGTTTGTTTTGGATCGCACGTCTCAATTTTTTGAGCATTTCGCAGTACATGTCAGCTGTAATTGTTGTCCCACGTTCCATGAAATCAACCAAAAGAACACCGTCTTTGTCCCAAAAAACTGTAGCCATCAATTTTCGACTTGTGTACTGAGTTTGCTTAAACTTTTTCGGTTTTGGTGAAGATGAGTGTCGCCACTGTATCGATTGCAGTTTTGTTTCTGGGTTGGCGTAGGATACCCACGTCTCGTCCCCAGTAACAATGTGAGAAAACAGATCATCTCCATCTTGTTTATAACGGGCCAACAACTTTCGTCCATTAGACATTCTTTGCTCTTTGTGGTGGTCGGTGAGCATTTTTGGTACCCACCTTGCACACAATTTGCGGTATGCGAGGTTTTCTGTGACAATATTGTAAACAGTAGTGCGTCCAAGTTGAGGAAATTTGTTAGCCAGTCAATCGACGATCAGATCGCAGTGTTTGGTCCACTTGTGAAACGATTTCATCGGTCTGGATACTGGGCCTGCCACTCCGCTCTTCGTCATGGACATTTGTTCGGCCATTTTTAAAATCACGGCACCATTGTCTAACCTTTCCTTCACTCATAACTGTAGGTCCGTAAACCAGGCATAACTCCCGATGAATTTCAGCAGCCGACGATCCTTTTGCACATAAGAAACGAATCACAGAACGCACTTCACAGTTGACGGGATCAACGATTTTCGCGGCCATTGTTCTTTGCATTCACGGACAACAATACGACTTCAGAATCAAAACAAATGACGCTGTAGCTTCGCAATGAGTCAGTAGATGGCGCTGCAGTAGTAAAACTGTGCTTCGAAGCGCCAATATTTATATATAAGCAAACGGCCCTTAGTTTATGAACGCGCCTCGTATTTGTAAATTTGAAAAAATGTGGGGATAACTTCACGGTAACAGTTGATTAATGTGAAAAGAAGTGCTAGCACATAAATAGTTATTTTGTAATGTCTTTTGCCACAATGTAAAATTTACGTGTATTTACGGGCGTGTATAAACGAGCGTCGGCGTCGGCAGCGTCGGTCGTCGTCTCGCATAAAAGGTCCTCGTCCCCGTTTTCCTTTGAGCGCATCAAAACGACGGGCGCCCGCCATAGTTTCGGGAATAATAACTGCGGGTTCGAGGGGGCGGCCATCGACCGCCAATGCCGCCGCCGCCGCGCTCCCGAACAGTAGCAATAATTTAATCAGCGGGCGCCAGTCGGTCGGATGTTGCGAGCGAATCCGGATAGTTTACGACAATATTTAAAAGTGCGCCCCCATAAATCTCTGGGTTATTGGGCCTTTTTGCGTTTCGAGCGGCGATGTTCGGGTTTAAAAAGGGCCCATTCCGGGTTAGTTAATAACCAAATGGGTTCACGTAGACAAGACGTATCTACTCAGATATATCAGGTTGATATGAAGTAAATGTACTGTATGCTATTCGTGGGCAATCCCCAGAAAGGGACTCGATGTACGCGGTGATTGTTTTACTTTGATCACCCAATTTTATTCGTAAACGGCTAAAGAAAACTGTAATCTGTCAAAAGTATTCCAACTGTCTGGGACTAGGATTTGGCACTAAAAAAAGAAAGACAACTGCACGACGCGACGCCAGACGTCCCCCCGACTTTTTTTTTTTATCCAGAAATACCAATTTTATGGAAACGTTTGGAGTTTATTTCCCAAATACCATTTTTAATATTGCCATTTTTTAAAAAGGTATGACCAGTACGTGTGATTTATACTACATCCTTGTGTTGCATAAGGAAAGAAAATGTTCGAAGCGTTGCGACGTCACAGTTTTTTTCTTTTATACATGCCAAATTCTAATCTCAGCTAGTCATTCTAGTCTATAGTAAGAACATAATATTTTTACAGGTTACAATATCTTTAGCCGTTTACTAATAAAATGAGGTGATCAAGATAAAACAATAATCATGTACAGGATTTTCGTTTATATTTTGACACCCACCTATTCGGTTTATTATGCCAAATCGAAAAAAAACTTAACCTACATAAAGTTTCGGTAAATTTTCTCTGTGATCTTTTAAGATTAGCAAAATTATTAACAATTATTTTTTTAATGGCACACCATGGATATTTATTGCTTTTCTTCATGAACTGTTCCCCCTGATTTCGTAAACGGCCAAAGGCAACTGAAACCTGCGAAATGTGTTCCTACTATATGAGACTGGGATTTGGCAATAAAAAAAACAAAGACTTCAGAACGCGACGCCAGACGTTTCAAACTTGTTTCTTTTTATCCAGAAACACCACTTTTACGGAAACGTTTGGAGTTTAATTTCCAAATACCATTTTTTAATATCATTTTTTAAAAAAGGTATGACCCAATACGTGTGATTTATACTACATCCTTGTGTCTGCGTAAGGAAAGAAAATGTTCGAAACGTTGCGACGTCACAGTTTTTTCTTTTATACATGCCAAATTCTAATCTTAGCTAGTCATTCTTGTCTATAGTAAGAAGATAATATTTTTGTAGGTTACAATATCTTTAGCCATTTACGAATAAAATAGGGTGGTCAAGATAAAACACTCATCGTCTACAGTATTTTCGTTTATATTTTAATACCCACCTATTGGGTTTATTATGCGAAATTGAAAAAAAAAACCTTCCTATATTAAGTTTCAGTAAATTTTCTCTGTGATATTTTAAGATTAGCAAAAATTCTTTAAATTATTTTTTTTTAATGGCACACCATGTATATTTATTGATTTTCTTCATGAACTCTTCCTCCTGATTTCAAAATTATCTGCTGCCTTATTGACATTTAATTCAAAAGTTTGCAAATTGTTTAAACTTAGACTTACTTATATAGTTATATAATTATGAAACTGCAGGGCTCTATGTTGTCAGGAAAAAAACGCTGTCTAAAGGAATCACTACTTCCACATCAAATTCATATACTTATTTAACCGGATTAAATCAAAACAAAAACATTAGTTTTTATTTTTAAGTGTTCAATTTGGATATAACCTCGGATATGGCCTTCATGAACTTTGTAGTTTTTATGAAATATAAGACCTTTATGACCTGATAGACATCTGTGATCTATATGACCTTTATGACTAATGTCACGTTTATAATCTTATGAACTTCGTGACCTTTATTACATATTATTTTTATGGCTATATGAGCTTTATGACCCATACGATTTTTAAGATTTTTTATGACCAATAAGATCTTTATGACCTATAACGATCTATAGTATTACCTTTACGATTCATATGAACTTTATGACGTTTGTGACCTGTATGACCTATTTGGCAAAATAACTGCTTAAAACTGCAAAATTTTTTCGTAAAAATTCAAGCATTTTTAATTGGAAAATGATGCACTTTTACAAAAAATTGTCAAGAATAAAAAGTTCTTAAAATCACTCAAAGAATGCACTGGAAATTTCAAAATTTTTTGAGCAACTCTTTGGATTTTGCAAATTGTCAATTTTTACAAAATTTAAAAAATTGCTTAAAAAAGCATTGTTTTCGGGAAAAAAAAATTCTAAATTTCGACACTAATTTGATCTTTATAAAATTTTTCCCCCGAAAACTAGGCGTTTTTACTATAAATTGTCAAGAATAAAAAGTTCTTAAAATCATTCGAAGAATGCACGGAATTTTTAAGCATTTTTTTGCAAAAAAATTTTGCAGTTCAGGTGCCATTTTGAACGCATAAGGGAAATAGTCGATCTTTAAACCACGTATACTGAAAGCTTAAACATTTATTCTACCGGTTAGTGAGGTTCCAGGTCCATTGCAGACCGGAAACCTTGATTAAAACTGAAAATTTGATTTAAAAAAATGTGCAAAAAAATTGTGTTTTTTTTAAACTGCTTGTTTTCATAATTGATAATTTTTTGGAGGAATTTCATGGACACCGTCGGAAAGGGCACGTCTTAAACTTCAAAAAATATGTCCCTGTCAAATTTTTATGCCGCAAATAGTATTAGTTATGAGGCGCTGAAGAGCGATGTACCGGGAGTGGCGTTTTCGGCCGAAACGGGTTAACGCGGCAATTTCCGTGCTACTCGGTGTATTGGAAAAACTTGCCGGAATGCGATTTCCACCGGGTTGCCACCTCAGACCTACGTCTTGCCCGGAGATTTTCAGTCAGAGGGCAGAGAGGGGGGGGGGGGGCTAAGCGGGATATTTAAACTCCGTAATTTTTAAAAAGCGTAAAAAGCTGACATAAGTTTGTTTGATGCAATGGTTTTTCCTGTTTTTTTTTATGATTCTCACTGTTTGAATGTTTTTTTAACTGCTTTTTCACCGTCATATTTGAGTGTAAATGTAACACTATATTTCGTGCATGTTGATTAACCATGACTTATTATTAGGATCCTGTAACCATCTGTCATGAAAACTACAGAGGTAGGATTTTTTTTCTTTGCAGACGGTTCCATTGAAAAAAGGTATGCTGCACTTTCAGTAAAATATTCGAGAGAACTAAGATTTTTACCGCCACACACCTGACAGTGCTTCTCTTTTTGTGCTGTTGCTGAAAAGGTTGTCCTCTTCTTTTATCTATGAGGTTGTCGTCTCTGGTTCGTCCCTTTAAAATACACTCGAACCCCTCTTAATTCACCTTCGCTTAATTCACATCCTCTCTTATTTCACCACGTTTCCCCCTATTATGTCGCAAAACCGTCCCGGTTAAGTCGCCGCCTGTAAAAGTTTTAGAACTACGTTTGGAAATTGGATTCTCGCATGAATACAATTTTTATTGAAAAAATTGATTGTGTAATACATTAAATATGGACACCTAACCTTTAAAACAGGTTAGGTGTCTTTTAAAAATATTTAACCTTTAAAATATTCATTCAAGTGGAAAATTGAACTTTGTCACGCACGACTGGGTATACTTACGTTTATTTTTTTGTTCAGTTGGCTCATTTTTCGTTATAACAAGTGCTGTGGTATCTCTAAATATTTCTTTTTGCAGCTAAAATACGAAAAAGTTGACGTTATGATCGCGACTTAAGCGAGACGAAATTTCGCTATTTAAGCGAGGTCATGATGCACGGATTTGGTGATTTAAGAGGGGTTCGAGTGTAATAGAGAAGGACTAACATCGAACGTTGACTCGTTGACCCGCAGGCTGGTAGATGGCGGTAAAACATACATGTAAACCTGTGTTTACTCTACAGGAATGTAATATCAAAAGTGCGGCATTGTGTCATTTTTTATTTACTGAAAAGTACAATTAAAGAAAATATCTGTAAATCCCCTTGGCCCGGAGAAATTTGCGTAAGGCCGGAGACCCGGAGATCGTCTCCAAGGCCCGGAGACTCCGGGCGAGGCCCGGAGAGGTGGCAACCCTATTTCCACCGCGTTTTTGCAATTTGTCAGGAATGCGCCCCGCTTTTGTAAACTCGATGTTGACCGTGTCCTCGCCCGCATTTCTCGGTAAATATGTACGCCGCCGCGTCCGTCCTAAGACTTAAACGGCCTTTATCGTCCCGCAGTTTATGAAATTAGATTAATAACGGCGGTGATTTATGGCGGAGCACGAGGAGCTCCGTGCACGCCGTCCATTATGCGCGGCCGTTTTATCTGGAGTGGGAAAAAACGCGCAATTTGCCGGAAAATTTATGTACTGCATCATCCTCGGACAAATTCTGCACAAAGGAGGAAAAATGCCGGCCGCGGCCATCGAGCTCGCGCTACGTACGCATTGCAAATTAAAATAAGCCGGGTTTGGATTCCGGCGAGCAATAAAATTAAAAATGCACATAATATTTACATATCGCGTATGTATATTATATAAAAATATACATCCAGGAGGCATATGAGAAATGCTGAGTGGTTTGTTGAAATCAAATGAAAGAACCCCGCACAAATCTTATGGAAATTGAATTTCGGTCAAATTGGCTGAAATTTTGGAAAAAGTTAGTTCAAGTTATGCTGAAAAAAAGTTCTCATGTGCACAGAGTTCCCCGATGCTTCAGAGCCGAGATAAAAGTAACGGAAAGTCCGAAAAACGCGTTTTTTTGTCTGATGACAACCAAAACTGAATATTTAAAATATTATCGTTTTGAAACTAATAAAAAGTTATTTTGATAAAATATTTAAGTTTATTCTGTAAAAAAAATCGTTTTCTTTGTCCTAATAAATCCTTTTAAGCACAAAAAACTTATCATTAAGTCATTAATTATTAATTAAATCATTATTAAGATAATAAAAAATGGCATTTATTTAGAATTAGCGACACGCCCCGGCTTCGCCCGGTTTTCGACATCACATTAGAAACCTCTAAAATTATGAGTGTTTCTCTACTATATTATGCATGTATTATACATATAAACCTTCCTCCTCTTGAATCACTCTATCTATTAAAAAAAACTGCATCAAAACCCGTTGCATAGTTTTAAAGATCTAAGCATACATAGGTAGTAGAAAGAAGATAGGGACAGACAGCGGGAAGCCACTTTGTTTTATACAATGTTGTTTTTTTCTGCAAACAACTATTATCTCTAGTCTAATAAGTTAATTCATAACCGAAAAAATCTGTATTCTAAATCTTTTCTAAAAATTAAAAATAATCTAATCTCAAAATTCTAAAATAAAATAATCTAAAAAATTCTCTTCTAAATCTATCTGTATGTATTTCACGTCAAAAGCACTTTACAAGCAGAGGAAATCAATTTTTCTGATTTAAACTGTTTTTCTGCTAATCTTTGTCTGCGAAAACCAGCAGAATTTTCAAAATTATAAGTAACTTAATTAATTATAATAATTATTATAAAAACACTAAATTAAATAAATTCCATTGAAAAAAATTCACATAACTAAGTGTTAGTTGAATTTTAACAAATAAACGATAAAAATAACACTTTTTTTAAACCCATTTCTTCTTTTTTTTTTTTAAGATTGTTTCAGTTGTGAATGAAATTATTTTACTAGAGATAATAGTTATAAAAACGACATTTTATTCTAAATAAATGCCATTTTTATTATCTTAATAATGATTTAAAGTAGTAGAATGTTTAAAGAAAAAACAACAAAATTTGTCATTTTTTAACTTATTTTTTTCTTAAAGAAACTGGACGTTTTCCACGAAACACCGAACTACTAACTTCCAAACACCGAACTTCCCTCGACGCGTGTTTCGCCAACTAAGTTGGCATCTTCAGGAGAAGAATAAAACTTTTAACCTTCTCCTAGGAGAAAATTAAAACTGTTTTTTAAGTTTCAATCTTCTCCTGAAACGCGCGTCGAGAGAAGTTTAGTAGTTCGGTGTTTCGTGGAAAACGTCCAGTTTTTTGTTTCTACTCCGAAGGTTCCAGTACCCACTCCAGGATTATTTTTTCTTGATACTATATAAGTTTTGGGCTTAAAAGGATTTATTAGGACAAAAAAAAAAAACGATTTATTTACAGAATAAATTTTAATATTTTATCAAAATAACTTTTTATTAGTTTCAAAACGATAATATTTTAAATCTTCAGTATTGGTTGTCTTGAGACATAAAAACGCGTTTTCGGACTTGCCGTTACTTTTTTTCTCGGCTCTGAAGCATCGGGGAACTCTGTGCACATGAGAACTTTTTTCAGCATAACATGAACTAACATTTTCCAAAAATTTTAGCCGATTTGACCGAAATTGGCTAAATATATGGTATGGCTATGGTATGGTATGGCTATGGCAATAAAACGTCTAAATTTGGCAAAAAAAACGTTTAAAGTGGATATTGTCGACCACGTTCCAAACCAAAATTCCTTTTTTTAACAGTACCTAATATTTTGTTGATAGATATTTGAATCTAAATGTCTTTCACACTCTCGGTGTCTACGAAATTTTCATGTAATTTTCAATCATATTTTCAGTCTGTTCACAAATGGTAACAACTGTGCCATTATTGCAAAAATCCACACAAAATCAGGTAATATGTAAATACAGTACACGAACACTAAAAGAAATACGTACACGGTGCAAAATACGTATGTACACACGTTTATTAGTTAATTACTCACGACACATAAAATTATTTTAAACTCGACCGTTCGTCCGTCGCGCGTCGGGCATTAGCGCAATCGAACAACGGAACGTTCGCTACGCTATATGGATAAATTGCATATAGCCTTCCCTCGCTTCCGCCACAGGATAGTCCCAGTGCGTGTTACCAGGCAAGGTCAGTGACGTACGTATGCACGGGCAAGAAATACACGCATACATAATTTACAAGGCGCTAACAAACATCTTATATTTAAATATTCTGATTTGAATAAAATCCGCAACATGCAGTCCACCGAATATTCAGTAATGAGTAGAGCGAGGCAATGTTGTCCGCGCGGGATAACTCGTAGAAAATTTATCGAAAAATTCGACTCCCATTTTCTTCGTTATTTTTAGAGCTACGAAAAAATGTTTTAATGGGGCTAACTTAAAGAGCTGATACACCTCTTAAAACGTGTTTTCCTGATATAAGCAACAAAGGAACCAAGACAGCAAATTTTGTGTTTATTTTTGACAACAAACTGTAGCATTCATAACTTACCATAAATTACATACATACGTGATATTCCCGAGTATAATTATTTTATCTATTCGAGGCATAATATTTCAAAAACCCGTAGGAAGTACGACATACCTATGTTACATCGTTGTAATCAGAACAAGCGGAATTCGACAATTAAAAAAATACAGGGCACCATTAAAACAAATACTAAACAGCTGCTACATTTTTGTTTCAATCTTTTTGCTAACAGCATATTCTGAAATAACAGCATATGAAAAAATAAATGTACATTTTCAGGTCCGGCATCGATTTTTTTCACAGTTTTTCTCTTCCGGTAATCGATTTTCCTCTAGCTGTTTAATGTCGACCATTTAGTTCTTCCATTGAGAATTTCTCATCGTTATGATACAAATAATAAGGAAGCCCCTATGCCAACGAGTACAAACTTTGCCAGACTTTAATAGAATCCTAGATTTACTTTAGAATTACCGCACACAAGAATTTTTCGAGCACAAAGCCCAGATTGTAGTAAATTGGGTTAGATAAAATGAAAATATATGAGTTGTAAACAATTCTTGAGAAACATGTAAGCGATCTGGCGCACTGAGAACTAGGACAAGGAGTATAAGTATCGGACAATTTATTTAAGTTTCGGAGAAAATAATTTAGGTGTAATTTTCGCTCAATAAAAGAGCTGACGAGGGTTTTATTACGTAAATCAGTTTATCGCAGGTATTGGTTACTTGAATTTATTATACAGAAATGTTACCAACTAACTTTTATTCTGCCAATTTTAACTTTGGATTAAACGTTTTAACAAATTTTCTTCTTAGCTCCATTACATCCAAGAAAAACAACATTATGCGAGATTTTTTTATAAGAGAAAGAAGAATAGAGAAATATTTATAGAAGAAAATATAAAATAGAAAAAAACTACTACAAGCTAGTACATTTTCTCTATTATTTACTCAATAAAATAATTCGTCTATTTCATTCACATTATGATAAAGCAACATCAAAAATTCAGCACGAATATCATTAAATATCCCCGGGGCAACGAGTACACATTGTCACGTCGATAAATAGGTACCTACTCGCATAAAAAAATGTTAAGAAAAAGGAAACCAAAGAACGTTAGGAAACAAAGCAGAATGGTAGCAAGAAACTAAGAGGAAGATCTGTGTAAATATTTTTTATTCAAATATACGAATTATTTCGTATATTGCTTCTTTTTAGATCACTTTTTGTAGTAGCGCCATTTGCGTTCTGTTCGGGCTAGAGACCTGCGGTTTATAAATTTCGGTAGCATATAGGGTTAATTTTAAGGGTTCATAGTCTCTAGACTGTGGCTTAAAAGGGTTTGCCTTCCACACCCTAAAACCAACCCCATGTTGAAATATGAACTAGGCAGATCAAAGACCTACAGAATGGATTAGGGGAGCTAATGCTGCCTAATAAATTAGTGTGGGGTTTCACAACTCGCTTTCACCCTTTGACATTTCAAGTACCCCTCTAGGTCACCCATACACTAACCCCCCGCCCGACCCCTCCAGTTCCACTCATGCTGGAGGCCGTGTGGAGTGTCGTTTGGTCTCTAATTCATGTCCTGGCATCATTTGAAGGCCCTCGAAGTTTACTGGACCTACTGACGATGGCTGGTTGAGTGTCAAAAGTGAAAATCCACCACTAACCCACCCCTGACAATTTACCGCGTTGGGGGGTTGCAACCAGGTCTCTATGCGTGGGGTGGCTCAGAAAGTCTTCCTGACGATTTTCTTTTTTTTTTAGCCCACCCCGAGTCGTCCGTCTCCTTCACATCGTCTTTTGGATTCCATGGCCCTTTTTTTGACTCCTCTCTTTTGAAAGATCACGTGTAGGCCGGCATTTATCTGAAGACTAGGGAAACCCAAGAAAATCCCAACTAAATCCTCTACTCAACAATTATTATTATTATCAAAAATAATTAGAAATTATATAATACAATTTAATTTTAACTTTCAGTTGCAATTTAACTCAGTTTCATTTGATTAAAATCAAATCGAATCACCTGTAACCGTATGTAGTATTACCTCTATACTCGATCCGATTCACTTGCCAGTTCATTTCAACTCGATCCAATTCGATTGTCAATTCACCCCAACCCAATTCAATTTTAAGCAACTCATACGACAATATCCGCTTCGATTCAACCTGAATCAATTTCTACTGAGGTCGCTCAAAGTTCTTTCTAAAATAACCATTGGGTTTTATCGGTAAGTGGGTGAAGTGAAAAGATCTCCATACCCAAAATCCCATATATACCTAATACAATTGCAAAAACAAAAGGCTTCTTTTTCTCGTAATAATGACTCAAACGAAAAAAAGGTTTTGGTAAATTGTAAATCTTTTTTGTGAAAGAACCTCTCTGTAAAAGTGTTGATATACTGTTTGGCCTGGAGGCACCAACTCTTTGTGGACGATTTCCTGGCTATCAAAATAGCAAATCAGCATGCATTTCATCTTCAACTTGCTCATTCTTACTTTTTTGGGTCTTGGAAAGTGTGCCATTCCATACTTTGGCGCTTGGTTTCCGGGTACTCAAACACCCAAGTCTCATCACCAGTAATGACACGTTCCATAAAATGGGGATAATTTTTAATCGATTCCAAAAAGTCAAGACATATTTCTCTCCTCATGTCCTTTTGTTCCTACAAAAGGTTTTTTGGAACCATTTTTGCGCAGATATTTCTCATCCTCAATTAATTAGTCAAAAACTGATAACAGTGGTGTGATTCAAATTTTGAATCACTTTATGCACTGATGTTTTCTCTCTTCAGGAAATATATGAAATGATAAATAGGGGACCCTTTTAATCGAGGACAAAAGAAAGTGTTTTATTTTTTAATACAGCACAACGGACGTTTCAATAAACAATGGTACCGTAATTAGTTTGTTGGGCGACCACCAGGTGGAGTAACACTTAGGTATATTGAATAATACAGCTACACAAAATCATGATCCTGAGTATTGACCTTAGTACCCCATGTATTTTTCGACGTTGAATTCGAATCCAACCTCAAAAAAGTCAATACACCCTCAAAATTTTGAGATAGGTGTAAGAAATGAAAAATTGACAAAATACCCCCTTCAACTCCTGTTATACTTGATTTTCACCTCTGGGGTACATTTCCTGCTCTTGGCATGTTGAAATTTGAAATGAGCAACCTTAAAAACCCCGTGAAATATATTCTGGGAACAAAACTGCGTATTTTGTCAAATTTTCATTTCTTACACGTATCTCAAAATTTTGAGGGCGTATTGACTTTTTTGAGGTTGGATTCGATTTCAGCGTCGAAAAATACGAGGGGATACTAAGGTCAATATCCAGGATCATGATTTTTTTGTGTAGCTGTGTTACCTATTGACCCTTTTCATTTTAACGTATTTATATTTTTGTGTCATGGATGTGTTATGTGTTGCACATTTGAACCAATGGACGGACCGCCACTGGTTTGGTAAATTGTTTAGGTATATTTATTAGCGTTAGATCTTCCATCTATTTCCCAATCACAGACCGTAATTTACCCGCTTATCGTATGCATTAAGTACCGCAAAATGCGATTTGCCGCGGTTTATGAACAATTTAATCATCGGCAGGTATCTGTATATCGGCCCTAATTCCCCGCCATCGGTACTACGAAAACGCGTTAATGGGCGGCGCTGCGGCAAAATAAATCTGTACGTAATCGCTTTAAATGCCGAAGACGGTTTTCAATTAAGGCAGATGAGGGATGCGACCTCCCTCGTGTCGAACGTAATGGCCTACCTTTTACGTGCCGTACATAACCTACAACCGGGTCAGGGGTCAGGGGTCAATATGTTTCGTTATTGATGATATCAACCAGTTGTTGGATGTCGAGTAAGTAAATAAGACAACAGTGGTGGCTGGTGCTAAGGTTTGCAAATTTGCGTACCCTCCAAAAAGTCCTCAAAATAATTCCATTCTAATATTTAAATTTCAATAATAAAATACATAAGAGGTGTGTAAATCAAGTACTGAGACTTTATTCGAATATAATTACAATTCAGTATTGTCTCCTTCAAAATAACTTCCTTGGGAAGCCACACAGCGCTGGAGACGGTTTTTCCATTCCTCATAGCAGTGCTGGAACTCATTTACTGGAATAGCTGGTCCGTTACAGCCGTTTGAATGTTTTATATAGGTCCAAAATAACGTCCCTTGAGGTGATTTTTCAATCTCGGGAAGACAGAAGGTGTCAAGGACTCAAGTCAGGCGAATAAGGAGGCTGAGAAGCCACAGGAATGTTTTTACTGGCTAAAAACCCTTTACTGAAATTTGACTAGTGACAAGGCGCATTGTCGTGATGCAACATCCAGTCGTTCTTGTTGTTTGGTCACACACACAAACTTTTTTCGAAGTTTTTCAAGAGACTCTTGAAGTGTTTATTGTTTGGCCTGCAGGCACAATCTCTCGTGGACATTCCTGGGTAGCAAAAAACAAATCAGCCGGCATTTGGGAGAGAGTCTTGGAGAGCTTGCAGTGTGCAATTTCATGCTTTGGCGGGTGGTTTGCGGGTGGTACTCAAACACTCAAGTCTCATCACCAGTAGCGACCCGTTCCATAAAATGAGGATTATTTTCAATCGATTCCAAAAAGTCAAGACACATTTCTCTATTGATATCCTTTTGTTCCTGCGAAAGGTTTTTTGGAACCATTTTTGCGCAGATTTTTCTCATCCCCAATTTGTTAGTCAAAATCCAGAAGTGGTGTGATTCAAATTTAACGTTTCCCCGATCATTCTTGTCATCAACTGACGATCTGAACACACAACATCCTGTATTCTATCGATATTTTCATCGGTTCTTGAAGATTAAGCCTTCCGCTGCGTGGTTCATCTTCAATCGACTCACTTACTTCTGAGAATGTCTTAAACCACCTAAAAACCTGGGCTCTTGAAAAAACACTGTCTCCGTAGGCGTGTTGAAGTTTTGCAAAAGCATCCGTTGCGCTGTGTCCAAGTCTGAAGCAAAACCTGATAGCACACCGATAGCTCAAAATTAATGTCATTTATTTTTAAAACGCACTAGAAAAAAAACACTGTTTACGAAAACAGTCACAAAGAACAAACAAATGACTCTAACAAGTTCAAATTTGTACTGAAGGTGCATTACATGTTAACGTACCGCCCTTCCAAGTCCCGTATCCGCAATGTTACTAGATCGGGCGCTACGTTGCCAGTCTCATTACTTAATTTACACACCTCGTATATAGTCGTCTCATTACTTAATTTACACACCTTGTATATAGTCGTACATCGCCACGAATTCATTTGCGGAATATTGAGTCTAAGATGATCCCGTGTTGCGAGATATAAAATTATGTAAATAAATAATAGAAAACTTGGTTCCAGACACGAGTTCTCGATGGGATCGTTGATTTTGCTCCTTTTAAAGGAAAATCAATAGGACAGTGATAACAATAACTTTTATGGTGAAAGTAAATATTGTGCTTGAACCGTGCTGCTTCTCGCGTCGCCATTTTTATCGCTCTACGTGTTTATGTATTATTTAGTGCTATGATTGAATTGGTTTGGGTTTCGTAATGTCAGGCGTCAAGATTATTTCGCTATTGGTATATCATGGCTGCACGCGTTTTGTTAGAGCTTTCGAGTTTCTTTTGTTTTTTTCCGAAATTTCCGAAAAGTTGTTGAAAAGTTCTGAGAACTAACATACAAAGCATTAGTTAGTCTGTAATAATTTTTAAGAAATAATGTTGCCTGATTTTGAACTATAAAATTGTTCGTTTTGAACTATATTCGTTTTGAAATGTATTACAGAAACTGTGAGTGATAAATTAATGTAACATCATTATACGAGGTGTGGCTATTAAATATCTTAATTGCTGTTATAACTCTTTCTGTTCGTTACCAATTACAGTACCAACTTTTTCGCCTTCAATGTACTCCCCCTTGGCGATCTCTACACCGCTGTATACGACTTTTCCATTATTGAAAGCAGTGCTTGAAATCCGCTTCTGTCAGCTGGTTCAGAACCTTCGTCGCTTTTGCTTTAACCGCTTGCACGCTTTCGAATCTTGTCCCCTTCAGTGTCACCGTGTCTAACAAGCCTGAATCAGTGGTCAATGTTGTTTAGAATATCAGCGCAAATGTTCATTCTTGATTCCTTTTGCTGGGGAGTGAGGAGTTTTGGCACCATTCTTGCGCAAACTTTGCGCATGTTGAACGATTCAAGCAAAATCTCGCGAACACATTCTTTGTCGATTCCTATTATTTCAGCAAGCCCTCATATGTATAGACAACGGTCTTCGCAGATTAATTTGCCGGTTTTTTCAATGTTTTCGTCCGTTTTTGACGTTGAGGGACGTCCGGGGCACGGATCGTCCGAAACTGTTTAAACCATTCAAAAACTTGTGTGTGGGATAAACATTAATTCCCGTACACTTTTTTTAACATGGCATAAGCTTCTGTATAAGTTTTCCCCAGTTTAACAAGAAACTTGAGATCAACCCGTTGCTCCATCTGCACTTAACATTTTTTTCGACGCATCACTGGTGCGTAGACTAATTCAAACGATTGCTACAGTCAAACTGGCTACCCACTGGCTTGTCCAGCGAGCTCTGGGTGGGGAAAGTGTCACCAGACACAGTTATGTTCAAACTTGTCGCGACACGCTCGCAGCGCGCTGGTAGCAGCATCAGTTCGGTTTTTTAATAGCCACACCTCGTATATTTAATGATGATAGATAATTCAGTTTTTATATTGTTCTATGAAGAGCTAGTTGGATCGCATATTGTTTCTAAAATCCTATATGCACAGGGCAAACATTCGTGCAACTTGCAATGTCAAGCGGATAAATATTGATTTCCATTATGTTTACATAATATAGACATTTGTATTTATCGTATAATTTTAAAACGAGAACTCTCATAAAACCGGCACACAAAAAAGTTTCATTTACAGGATAACATCCATTTGTTTTTTGGATCGCTGAATCCGATTACGCAGTCGGATTAAATCCATCACGTCGTATTTTGTCTCTAACCTCAAAATGGTCAATTTCGGTATTTATGAGTTTATCGAGAATCGAGAATCATGGTAGAGAGCCTATGTCATTATAAAGAGATTGTGTCTTTTTTCTCAATAGATACCGTCTATGTGTAAACGTGGAATTAGAAACGACGTATCTCGGGGGTTCGTGAGCAGATAGCCCTAAACTCAATAACTCCATAGTTCTTAAGGCCTGAGAGTTTTCTCCAATCTAGTTATTGGTCCTGAGGATATAGAGTTGAACAGTTAAATATTCTGCGGTGCTCGAATCCAATCTTTAGGAGCATGGGGTTATAAAGTCTGCAATAAATGTATTCAAATGAATTCGATTTATAGAATTATGTTGTTATCGATTCAGCAGAATTGTTTTTTTTCTGTGGTGATTTAATGTCCAGGATTATATAGTTAACTAAGGTTTGAAGACATAAGGTTAAGGTTTATTGGATTTGTTCACAGATCTTCAGGTTCATGGGGTTATTGGATCTTCTAAAAAATAAAGAAGATACGTCGTTTCTATTTTAGTTCCATACAGGGTGACCCATTATTAAAGGACCACAACGAAACTACAGATTCTTTGGGTAAAAATATTAAGATTTATCCAAATTAGTCCAAAAATTATTGGTAACCAAGGTACAGGGTCTCAAAGTTATAATTTTAGGAATTTTAATTTGTCAATAAGTTTTACATAAATTTGTAGAGAGCGCTTTCTGCAGCACTCTGAATACAAAAAAAATTGTTTTTACGCTTTAGATATAGGTTTTTATTGAAAATATCGAGTTTTCTGTCATTTATCGACAGAAAAGATATTATTTTTAAATGTCGCTCCAATTGACCGTTTTAGAGATATTTCCGTTTAAAGTGTTCAGAGCAATAACAAAGTTGTTCTTTGATTTACAAAAAAAACATAGTGACAAAAAAAGAATTAGTCGAGTTAATTCAATAAAACTAGTAGTGCAAATATGTCGAAAATTATCTACTCTATGGGTTTTCAACAATAGTACATGACCTACGTAAAATACATTATATAATTCAAAATTATCGTCAAAATTGATATCTGGACAGCGGCGTAAAATTTGGGGGGAGGGGGGTAAAGGTGTTACGTATCCACAACCTACGCCACTGCCAAAGGTAAATTAAGTGGTTTTCCTATAGTTAGGTGTATCTTATGACGATAACACCTCTTTCCAAATTTGATAAAGTAATAATAAGTAATAATAAAAATATTTATGATTATGGAACAAGCGATGTTTTAGCGTTGTTTTGTTGGTTATTTATATTTTCTTGGCAACCAGCAACACTAATAGTTATCATTTCTCCAACATTACTAGATATCATAGGAGTGTGTTCTGGCCATACAATTTCGTCATCAAAAACGTTTAGGCAGATTTCTTTCAAATCAGGTTCATTGTCAAGTAACAAAAATCCTTTATCCATAGCTTGGTCAATTAAAGTTTCGTACTGAGTTAAATCTTCATTATTATTGTTAATATTTTTATTGCTGTTGTCCGCTAGTGCCATATTTAAAATTCGGTCATCGCGACCAGACTGTCATTCTGAAAGAAAACGTTCTGCGTAAGCGACACATATGACTGAATTTTAAAAATCGAATTAAAAACTAATTAATGACATTAGGCACGATTTATAACATTTATTAACTTAATGTGAACTTAAACTACCAAATCATGTATTAGCGTAACAAAAATAATTTTACAAAAATGATAAAAAGCGTTATAAATCATCCATTAAAATTACATAGCCTAGTGGCGCTTAAGCAGCCTAATTTTTAACTTGATTAACTGCTTAAGCGCCATTACTTTAAAGGGAATTTTCTCAATGTTTTAATAAAGAAAAACATTTAAATTAGTTACCAAACTCATTAGAAACCACTTATTAAACACGTGAAATATAATGTAATACTAAAATATTATTTTACTCACCTGAAAACGAAGCCAAAAGTTGGACACCACCTGGCACTTACGACAACATCTGACCGATAATTTTTTGAGGTTAAGACTAGCTTTTGTCGCATACGCAAATTTGAACGCGAATTACTCGATAAAACTTTATTTGTCGGTTACGAGCGTCGCGGTAATCGGTTCCTCATGCTTTTCTCTATAAGCAGAGATAAAAATCTCGATTTTGATTTGTTGGCGCTTACGTCTTTTTGTCAGATCGTCATCGATGTATAATGTACGTTTGAGTCAATCGTCTTACTCTTATTGAGAGAATTATCAGTTGTCTATGTTCCATTGTTAATGAGATATTAATTGTAAATCTGGCGTACAAAACGTAATTTGGAGCTCTATTTAAAAGATATACATTTTCTCCTTATAAATGATGAAAAACTCTATATTTTTATTAAAAATATAGTTTATTCGGAGATATTCGGACGCAAAAAACTTACACCACTTTTTTTGCCAGAATGCTGCAAAAAGCGCCGTCTACAGTTTACACCAAAACGAGTGACACATTAAAATTCCTTTCCCCCAAAGAAAAAAAAACAATCATCACATTTTGTGAAAAATGTTGGTTTTATAAAGAAGGTATGCATTTACGGAAATCGAAAAATAAATTGTAAATTTAACACCGCCTATCTTGGTTACCAATAACTTTTGGACTCACAATAAGATAAGTTTGGTTAAATCGCAATATTTTTACCTAAAGAATCTGTAGGTTCGCTATGATCCCTTAATAATGGGACACCCTGTATACACAGATGTCGGGCTATTGGATTGTTGCGGTTATTTAATCTGAGTGTTTGGGTTTGAGGCGGTTAGATGGTCCTTATGAACCCAATGAAGGGGTTTCAGTTTCATGCATACAGACACTTAATGGTAATGGGTGATGGGTTGTGCGGTTTACACTGGGTGTTTGCATATGGACCTTTTGTTGTTGGTTTACACTGGGTTTACACTGGGTTATTTGTTTTTTTTAATTACCGGACAATTTATGGATTTTTTTCTTTGCCAGGAAAAGTGTCACTTTTTAAGATAGCAATTAATAAGGGTACAAAGAGGTTTGCAAAAAACAACAGCACAGTGCTTGATTAGAAATGCAGGTGTATCTACCATCAGGACTTGTGGTCATATTAGCTTTGATTTTTGAATGTCTTTGCAACTTCCTCTTCAGAGAACTTGCCTGAACTACACGAATATAATATGTTCGTTTATTATTCACTAGATTAAATAAATGGACTTTAATAAGTGGAAACCAATTAGGGAAATCGTTAACAATATTTTGTGAATCGTCAATACTAAAACCGTTGAAATTCATAATGGAAGGTATAGAACTGGCTACTTCTAGAAACATAATTTTGTTTTCAGTTGTTAAAGCCCTTGGAATTTTTTAGAACCTGTTTTCAAATGATGTATTCAGGGTAGGTAGACCGTCATATGCATTTTTTATAGCAGATTTTAGTGAGGTTCTTAGTTCTTTCAATAAATTGTGATCATCCTGTTGTTCGGATTTAATTTAGGTTCGCCAGATCTTTGTTCTTTTTTTGCTTTAAAAGATTGATGGCGGATACTGTTTCTGTGATGGTAATACTATTTGGGGAACTTATACTAGACTGTCCCCAGTATTTATTTTGATCGGCAATCGACGAGAGACAAAACGCTGACTGGGTCCGTCCAGTTGGAGCCCTCGATTATAGTGATTAACGCGGCGACTACTGTTTTTTTTTGCGGGTGCCGCGTTTTCCAAATTAATCAACGAAATCTAATAGACCGATTGGAACGGGGGAATCAGACGCGTCGTTTTGGTTCTGTCGGGCAATTTCGGTTAAGGCAAGTCCATTCGAATCAGGAGTTTTATACTCTGGAATGATGAGCCATTAAACAAAAACGTTATCATTAACTTGTCAAGACTGTCACATTATGTGACAGAGCTTCGACATAACATTTCCATCTCTCTCGTTCACAACCAGATTTCATGACGGTATCTATGAATGGCTAATTACAATAAAGACGTAAATACGTATAATTCAACAATATTTGACCTCAAAGTTGGCCTTGTCAATTCATAAAGTATTCTGATAAGTTCACAACTAAAGTGGCTGTTTTTAATTCTGGCATCTAACAGCTTTCAAACTGTCAAGATTGCCTCAAATTTGACCTCAAAGTTGGCCTTGTCAATTCAGTAGGTAAAGTATGCCTTAATAAGTTGACGACTAAAATTGCTGTTTTGAATTCTGGCGTTTGACAGCTTTCAAACTGTCAAGGTCGTTACGAAAAACTCGTTAAAATGGTGGTTACACAACGACAAAAAACTATTATGATAGAGTCCTACTCCAGAAACGATCGAAAAGTTGTGTTTTGTGTTGTGAAAAAGGACAGTGTTTTATCAGTATCCTGTCGATTAGTTCCGGTCCCTAGTTATAATACATTTTACTACAAAAACAAATCTCAAATATCCGCTTTACATTAATATATTCATTTTACATATTGTATACATTGTCAACTATTTGTCAACTACTTGTCAAATCGCCATTCGATAAGTTCATCAAAAAGATACTGAACTTAATATTTTATTTTATTTTAATGTTTATGCATTGGGTGTAATGCGACCTTCGCCTTCTTACATCTATTTTACTATACGAATAAACTAACAGGAGTAGTACTATTTTTTATAATCAAGATTTACCTTGAATTTCGAATAACGATGCTATTTTTTTCAAGTGGTGATATCCTCTTAAGTTAAAACCGTCAGGATAGGGTTCGCAGTTGCGGAAAGACAAATTTCGTGAATATATCGTGGATACTTCCGGTTCATCGCACATATTTATCACGTGCTTTTCGGATTTACCCATCGTTCCGTTGGCGTTTTCCACTTTAAGTCAATAATCCACGGATCCAGCTTAAGATACGCATACAGAATCGTTTGGGATGAGGATGAATCCTCAGCTGCTAGCCTAGTAGAAATTTCGCCCTAAACTAGCACCATGTCCCCGCCATTTAAAATATGTCGAATCAATTATATCCAATTTTCGAAAACTGTTTTTTTTTTGTAATCTTCTTTCTAATACGAGCCCAGTCACAGATGTATTGGATCAAGGAAATATGTGGCTTAATGTTATATTTCCGTATTGTTATTTAAACATTTATTGTAGCTGAAATAAAAGCAACTGAGTTTATTTGGTACTATGTTATCCACGAAACACCGAACTACTATACTTTTCTATACTTTTCTCGACGCGCGTTTCGCCAACCAAGTTGGCATCTTCAGGAGAAGATTAAAACTAAATTCTAGCCTACACACTTGCACTATTTATACTAAATTTGTTGTCACGGTTCACTGAACCGTAACTGTCTTTGTTTATCAGAGCAAACAGTGGACTGGTGGGTATGGGACCATTGTCCTTATTCATACTACTGTTACACTTAATGATTTCTAAACTTTCAAAAGCATCCAACTGTCTACTGTTTGTTACATTTCTAATTAATTTTAAATTATTTAAATTGTCTATCCTATGGTTGTTGTCAAAAGCGTCTTGGGCAACACAAGATTTTTCTGTTCTGCCATATTTCAAATGAGCCATGTGTTCTTTAAATCTAGTCAAAATAGATCTTTTTGTTTGCCCAATATACGTTTGATCACAATCTTTACAACTTATTTCGTATATTCCTGACTTTTCGTTATTGTCGATTTTGTCTGGGGTTACCCAAAAGCGTCTGTAGTTTATTTTCAGAATTATAAACCAAATTGATATTATTATTTTTAAAAATTTTATCTAGTCCGCGGGTGAATTTAGGTTCATATGGTAACGAAGCAAATTTCGAATTGTCAGTATCTCTACGAAAAGTCGTGGAATTGGACAGGGCTCTCTTAAAGGACCCCGCACACACCTTATGGAAAATGGTTCTCTGTCAATTTTTTTGAAACTGGGAATCCGTTCTCCTAGATGTCTCGATCAAAATTCTCAAAGCACTGGGCACAAAGTCCAATAATGGACAGTTTTCGAGTAAATTGACGCGTGCGGTGCACGCGTGAGTGGGGCATTATTTGGAGATAAATGTCTGATTCCGCTTCTTTTATATATCATAAAAATATACTCTGTGGCTCTAATTTTTAAATATTCAGAATTAATTTAGGATAGATTCATACATAATAATCATAATTTAGATTTACTACATACATAATTTTTAGATAAAATATGGAAAAAAAAGTTGGAAGGTTTTAAGTTTTCTTACAGCATACTGGAATTAGCGTTATCCAAGGAGCAGCACCAGGAGGTTTCCAGTTTGCTCCTCTTGTGTGTGTGTGTGTGCGCGTGTGTGTTTGCGTGTCTGTTTGTATGTGTGTTTGTGTATGTGTATGTGTATGTGTGCGTGCGTGTGCGTGTGCGTGTGTGCGTGTGCGCGTGTGCACATGTGCGCGCGTGTGTGTATTAGTTATTAGAAATAGTAAAAATAAGTTAGAGTTTGTTATAAGTTAGAGTAATTATCCCGGTTGGGATAATTCTGGACCCAGATTTAGATCTAGCGGTCAAAAATACACACCAATATAAGGGTAAAGTCACCTTAACCACATTCAATGTTTTTTGACCCCCGATTTTGACCATTTTCTGGCCATTTTTTGATTTGCCCGGCCAATTTTGACTCCATGGGCCAATTTTGACCCCGAATTCAGGCTCAGCGGGTGGAAATACATGTTGGTATATGGGTAAGTCACTTCAGCCTCATTCAATGTTCTGCGACCCCCGATTTTGGTCAATTTCTGGCGATTTTATTTCCGGCGAATTTTGACCCGATGGGCCAATTCTGACCCCGGATTCCGGTTCAGCGGGCGCAAAAACATACCGGTATATATGTCGGTCCCTGAGTATACGCCTTTTTTTTGTGTGCCTGTGTTATCAAACCCAGAGATAACGCAGATTGTTTCACCATTGCTTCCAAATTACGGATGACGGACAACTCGTTCAAAATCACGAAAATTGTTGGTTTGGTATGCGTACGTTAGAGTTACATTACAAGGTATTTCTTTGTGAAAGCGAAAAACAACTGCTAAGCCGTTATGAACAGCATACTTTTTTAAAACGCAGTATATTTCTAGTACATATATTTTTTTTAGTTTCGAGAAAAAAAGTCCAAAAATAACTCACAATATTCCAAAAACTAAGATGCGAGCACTGTATTTTTATTTCAAGTTGTATAATATCTATAGTATATAATTGTCTGTCATTTTTGCCCTGTAGAATTAGCATGCTATTATATATTACACAAAGGTTACATAATACGCAAGAAGTGAACTATGAATATTTGAATTTGATGCTTTATAAAACAAAAAATTATCTACCTCTTTGACTTCGAAACTAAACGCTTCCAACATATAGAAAAGTTAATAGAGGTAAATTAACATACTGTACTACTTATGTTCAAAAGGACATTAATCCTAAATTGTACAATATTAGTGTAATGGATGGACAGTTTTAGTTTTATTTTGTAAAATGAAGAGACGACATGTTAATTCTACGTGCCAAAAATGAAATATACAAGTAGGTACTTTATAAATATAAAATGGAATTACGGTATTTTATCTTACTTTTTAAAATTTCGTCGTCTATTTTTGGACTTTTCCTCAAAAAAAGTTTTTTGCTTTTTAAAAAGTAAAATGGTTATTTTTTTCAAACCAAGAACAATTAGACATGATTAAAGTTGGCCTACAGCGATGCGACACATAGGAAACTCGTGTAGCTTGCGATGGGGGTTGTCTTAATTGAATTTGATTGCCGTGTCAGTTGGTGCTGTTGTACAACCTCCGCTATATGAAATACGTTGAATAGTGTCATATAGTTTCATAATAAAATATGGCAAAGGTGCGAAAAGCTACTAGTTACTTTAGTGTATTGCATTTATGATGCGTACGCCCCTGCGGCGCCTCCCCATTTTATCCTTCAGATAAACCGAATTAATAAAAAGTCGAAGAGTCTCTAAAACTACCTAACTCTAAATAACTGTATAACCAATGCACGTATAACCAATTTGGGCAGACTGTATATCTACAGATTCAAAAATTGCAAAATATATAGGGTGATTAAAAAAACTGATGCAGTAATAGTCATTTCTGTCGACAACGCAAGTCGGATGTGACATCAAATATTTGTGTAACACTTCTTGCACACTTTTTTAACCCCTTGACTGCCACGGTAATTTCTCGAAAGTGCCCTTTAACTTAGAAACATTGACAAATTTAACTAGACATATTTTCCGACGTGTTTTGACCCGCTGACCATCATGGCGTTGTCAAAATTTGCTTCGATCCTCCAAAATGTCAATTTTTTGGAGGAAATTGTCCCAAAAAATGGTTCTATTGATGACATTTTGCTACTTTTACCTGACATATAATTTTCAACGTATTTTGACCCACTGAGTATTACGGCATTATATGCATTTGTCTTACACACGCAAAATTATCACAAAGTCTAAATTTTGTCGTTGAGTCACCTCATAAATTGAGTATTGAGTCAAAGCCTTCCACTAACCTTTGAAAGTACGAACTGAAACAAAACAGTTTTCCTAATGATAAATTGAGTCATTTTGGGGCAATTTCCCTCCATTGGCATTAGGAGCACTTGGCCTAAATTTTGACAACACCATAATATTCAGGATACAGCTTGTGTCAAAATCAACTCTTTAAATGAGGCACATTATTTGAGTGTATAAGGACAAAGGTTTTTTAAGGTATAAAGGTATAAAGACAAAGGTATAAAGACAAAAGTCTAAATTTTGTCGTTGAGTCACCTCATAAATTGAGTATTGAGTCAGAAAGTCCAATCAATCTTCCGCTCAATCCTTGAATTTTTGAGTAATATACAAATTTTGAGACTACGAACAGAAACCAAAACAGTTTTTCCTAATGTCATAAATTGAGTCATTTTTGGGGCAATTTCCCCCACATTGGACTTTAGGAGCACTTGGCCTAAATTTTGACAACACCATACTATTCAGCGGGATACAGCTTGTGTCAAAATCAACTCTTTAAATGAGGCACATTATTTGAGTGTATAAGGACAAAGGTTTTTTTTAAAAAACTGAAAAATGATCATTTTATTACATTTTACACATTTTCAGACGTTAGTAGAGCATTTACTTATAGGATAAAGATTTGTGATTTTCCAGTAGTTTGGGCCGAAAAAAAACAACAAAGAAATTTGTTGTCAGTTAAGGGGTTAATAATATCCCGTACTAAAATTCTACTGTAATAATTTTTCAAAAGTAACGCTTTGAGAACATATTTTTAACAACCCCCCATATAATAAACCCAAAGTGAAATTCAGATTTCTTGAGAATTTCTGCATAACTTGCAACACCTTTCCTTCGCTCAATTGGCCAAGCTGATAGGAAAGCTATTGACCGTAGCTCCGGCAGCACAGCGGTCAAGGGGTAGGTTCCCCTGGTTATGTAAAACTTTGATAGTGGCTTTGGGCGCCAGATATTTGTATGTAAAAATACCAAAATGAAGTATAAATTAACCAAAGATTTGAAAACTTTCTTGATATACCCTTAGAAAGAATAAAAGTCCAAATTAAAACAATAACAACTATATTAAAATAAAAAAATTATACAATCTGTTAAATTGACCCACTAGGTTAAATAAAAATTTGAAGCACTGATTTTACAATATTACTTGGACCGGCAGGGTACAACGAAACGGTCTTACGTAAGCCCAGAGGAGAGTGGCTTCCGGAGGTAGAGAGGATGTTCCGGGAGTTGCTACCAGCAGTACTGCGGTGACTTTTAGACTTTCCTCCTCCTAGTACGCCACGGGTCGAGGTGTTCGTTCCCTGGTTGATGGCCGTTTGTCCAGAAGTTGTTACATACAAAATTGAAACAAACAGAATCAGTGTTGTTCTACTGAGAGTTCGAAAACAGTGGGTATCTGATAATTTGAAGTTATATAAACCAAGCATAATTAATACTACTAAATTCCAGGACTCAGGTAAATTAATTAATTTAAATTTTGCAACAATATGACCCAAAAGAAAAGTTAACAAAAACAAAACCCCTAATTAAGCTGCGACTTCAAGTTTCAGCCACGCCACTGTTTGAGATAAGTAGAGCAATTAAAATACAAGAAAAGTCATAAAAAAATCAGACAGTTAACACTTGCTGCTTCACGGTACGGCAAACTAAAGAAAAATCTAAAGAAAAATTAGCACTTTCGTCAGCGACGAACAGCGACAAACAGCGACAGCTGTGGGCACCTGTAGATACCAAATTGAACGAGCGGCAATTGCTCGAGGTCCGTGAGGTTTCAACAAATTATTACTACTAAATAGAAAATTAAAACTCACTTACCTCGAGCAAAATTTTGCAGGTGCAGGTTGCCACGCTCGTTCGTCCCCTTTACAGTGTCAAATCAAATTTGGTCAACGACAACGAAAACTCGTCCTTCGACTGCAGAAAAGGTTTGGTAGGGTCTCTATTTAATTTGCCACACAACTATCTTCTCCCAAGCTGGGAATACCTAAAACATACAGAAACCACAGGGTCTGCTTTCTAACAAAACGATAATTTCGATTCCTTACTGGAATCGATCGATAAATTCCAGGGTAGGTGAATCTAACCTATCCTGGACACACGTGCTATTTTCCTTAATAAACCAAAAAATACTTTACGGAATGCAAAAATACGCATTCAGCAACGATAACTGAAATATTAGAATATATAAATTAAGCAGCAAACATTAAATGCAAAAGTGATTGCAAAGATATAAACAAATTTAATTAATGGATTGCTCCACTTACCACACGTGGACTAAACTGAAGTCTCGCTTATCACAAACGCTAAGTTAAGAAAATGGGTCAAGAAGAAGGGACGCTCCTTCTGTCGATCCGTATTTATTCGTTTACAATAACACAAAAAATTATCGAATATCTGTCAACCGGTCACCACTGATATCGTAGAACGGCATTAGTTATTAGTTACGTTCGTTTAACATTCTGCGAGGTGCGTTCGTGTCACTTAGGGGTCAACTGGTTGAGGTGTGATTTTACCAATTAATGACATAAAAATAAGAATGTGACGGGATTTAAAATAAATACCGTTACAAACTTCAGCATTACATTTTGTACCTAGCTCAAAGATAACCCAGATCATCAGCAGTGAGACGCTAATTTGGGTCACCTTGTACAATGGTAAAAACTCTGACATTATTGACGTTTAAGCTAACAACGAACCCACACTGTACAAAGCGGACGTACTGTTTGAATCGCAAGATACCCAATTTCGATTGTGAATTGCGCCATGCGCTCATTTCATCCTCTTAATTAAAGATCAGGCCGGACGGATGGAATCCAGGACGGAGCTTTCCCTTCCTTTGATGTTAATAATTTAAGCAGAACCTTTATCTAAGAGGGAACTGATTGTAAGAGTAATGCCGTTTTATTGAACGGCCGTATTAGAACGGGTCTCCGGTTGACCGTCAATGAGAATCTACTGCTGAGCCCCGATATCTGTCTTATACCAGATCTATTGGGATATCGGGGGAAATGTTTTTGATTTCCCGCGATACCCGTTGGTAACGCCCAGTATTAACATATTATTTCTTACTCCCAATGGGAACCAAGTAAAAACTTACACTATATCTCTTACGTGCTATATCGGGTGATCCTAGAAAGTGGCTTACCCCCATAACTTTTTTGTTTTCCGAGATAAAATAATGAAATCACAGAATTGAATATTAGAAAAAAAAAACAGAAACTGGACGTTTTCCACGAAACACCGAACTGCTATACTTTTATCGACGCGTCTTGACGGCATCTTCAGGAGAAGATTAAAACTAAATTATAACCTACACAATTGGGCGTGTTATTTTATTCAACAGCAAATTTTGTTGGATGGCATCACTGATGGCATATGATAGATATGGCGTCACTTTTTGGGTTCCAACCGGTTGAAAAATAAAAGAACGACTGGATTGACAGTTCTTAAATGTTGTTTTGATAACCTATAAATATAAATCTTCAAAATTTTAAAATAAATGAGAAGTGGATAACAATAAAAAGAAATGGATGTTATTAAAACTGGATAAATTGATTGGTTTATAAGTTCCAGTTCTGACGAAATTTTATTTATGCACAATATCGAAAAAGACAAAATTCAAGATTACGTTAACACGACTATATTGATTAAAAGCCCTCCTTTTAAAAGTCATTTTATATTGTCTAAACCATCTGTAGAAATATTATTTTTTAAAAATGAAAAATATTTCTAGCTTGTTTTAACATTTAGATTCTTTGCCCCGAACTGTGAGCGCCAACGACAGTTTGACAAATGGCATGTGTGAGTTGCTACGGCGACAGGCGCCAAAGTCGCTCCGCTGACACCAACGCCCGCGCGAAAGACTTTATAAATACTCAGTTACTACAGACTTGAAACAAACGTTCACACTTTGCTTTCCAAATTTTAGGTTTGAATTTTTCTTCATGTTTCGTCATCCATCATATTCATCAACATAAATCGTCGGTGGAAAACAATACATTTATGATGCCATCCAACACTAATTCTCCGGGAATTTATTGCCGGTGAACAAAAAAATATGATGGAATCATAAATCCTTGCTTCAATAATGACCGTCTTGTCTCAAACCTGATTCATATGTCTTTGATTTATCAGGGAAAGAACATGCCCTTGTACATTTTGCTTCATTTACCTTAGAATAGCTCAGGGAACTTCGTTAAGAATACTAATTCGTTTATCAGGGCAAACGGTGTACATTCCCCGGCAGTGAGCCATGGGTTCTTTAAATCTCGTCAAAATATATCTTTTTGTTTGCCCAATATACTTTTGATCACAGTCTTTACAACTTATTTCGTATATTCCTGACTTTTCGTTTTTGTCGATTTTATCCTCCTGGGGGGGCCCCAAAAACGTCTGTAGTTTATTTTTAAAATTATAAACCAAATTGATATTAATATTTTTAAAAACCTTATCTAGTCCGCGGGTAAATTTGGGTTCATATTGTAACGAAACAAATTTCGAATTGTCAGTATCTCTACGAAAAGTCGTGGAATTGTACATGGTTCTCTTAAATTTATGCTTCCTTATTAATGCGTCTATTAAACGGGCTGAGTAACCGTTATTCTTAACTATATCCTTAATTAAATTTTTCTCATGTTCAAACCTTTCTTTACTGAGGGAAAAACTTAACAGACGGTGAATTAGAAAATTAAAATTTGCCATATTATGTCGAAAAAGGTGGTGTGAATCGTTGGGGATATATCTAAGAGTCTCGGTTTCTTTCTTTTTTTTTTTTTGGTTGAAAATGCCATTTTGAGCACATGATACCCCGTTTGTCACTTTTTGACACATAATGCCATTTATTTTTTAAATTTACATCTTTCGATGTAGATTGCTTAGAGTTTATTAAAACGTTTCAGTAGGAGTCAAGTAGTCGTAGAAAAATACCTAATATACCTTGTTTTTGTTGACAATTTTCATTTTTTAAGATCTTAAATATGGCGAAGAGAAATGTTTCATGTTTTCTCGATTTTTTCAAATGAGAACACTGGCTCATATTCACACAGTGCTTTTTGTTGCAAACACTTTGATGTCATACACTCTAATATTTAAGATTACTCAAGAAAAAACGCAGACATTAAAATATTCGGAAATATTATTTTAACACAAAATAGGAGACGATTTTAGTGCATTTGGCTTTGAAAACAAAAACATTCCTGATTCTCAAAAACGTGTAGATACATCTGCCAATTTTAATACATAATCTTTCATGTATTCCAGTTTGATTAAATAATTCCAGTTGGGATGTTACCAATTCGGATATATTTTGGCATAAACTCGACCCGCATTTGAAAGAATTCTTATTCTTGCTTTTTTTATTTAATAGCATGCCAATTTGCTAATTTTTGCTATAACTGCATTTTTTTTAATATGGAAGAAGGTATACGGAAATCCTATTAAAGCAAATACTTCAATGTATTAAAATTAATAGGTATATTTACCCTGTTTGAGAATGAGCAACGTTTTAATTTTCAAAACCTCCAAATGTGCAGTAAAATTAGCAAAAAAAAAAACTAAGGAAGTACATCACCACACCGACGATATCATCTGTTTTGTAAAAGAAAACGTCATACCTTAGCGGGTTCCGCAGTCAGTCAATTAGCGACTGACAATAAGTGACATAGAAATATAGTTCATTACAGTCCCTATACGCCCTAATATTATCCCGGTAAGAGTAAGAAATTTTGAAGATCGGAACGTTACAAGGGGTGCATACTCCTCAGGTAGACTTATGTTCTTATGTTTTACTAATTTTAACGGAAAGTATGTACTTCATAAACGATTCCTTATATGTATAAACAATCTCTATTCAACTCCCGACTCTGTCTTTTGTATTTTAGTGCTATTCATAATACATATGCATCTCAATAAAATAAAGTTCCATATGCTGCAATACAAATTTTCAAATTTATCCAAATATACGAGATGCATCTATTTGTAAATGTTTGGCTAATAATGATATATTGCAGTTAATTATGGACGATAAATACATATTTCAGGTACATTTCGATTGGAATTTTAATTAATAATCGGTTATATTTGAGAGTTAATTCCTAATTTACAATGGATTTGGCGAAAAAGCATTCAATTTACATTCATAATTGCACAGCAAAAATACTTCCTAAATCGCAAAATCATGTCGCAGTTTTCTCTATAGTCTCTATTTAACAGTCTCATAGTCTCTATTTAATTCTGAATTCATTATTTAATGTGAATTTTCATCGGCGTAGGCATCTACTTGTTTATTTTTATTTTTTAATGGAATATTCTTTTCTTTTATCAAGAATACAATATTTTTGTGAGAAATCAGTAATAAAGTTATTCATATGTTGCAAATTTTCTGGACCACGGTATATACTCATGCTATAGTTTGATACATTTTTTCCCTTCGCCTTTAAATGGAATGTATTTTAATTTATTTCATAATTCAGTTCAAGTACAAGTAATTCTATTGTAATGTACTTAAAGAGAAGTATTCCAACCGACATACTGGTCGGATTAACTTTGTCTCGCTTGTCTCTTTAGACCGGATTCGGCAAAAACAATTGAGGCCTCGTGTTCTTGTCCTTAAAGCTTGCGTGAAAGCCCAATTTCGGATCCGCCATTGTTAGATACAAGCGTACGAAGTAAGGGGCTACAGATGGGGATCGTCAGCATCACTAATCTCTTTAGTGGAATCATAGTAAGCTTATGAAGGATACCGAGCGATTTCCCGAGCATTTGCGGAATTTAGTTCGAGTGTCTATTAAACGAACGGTGTGCCTGACTGTGTCACACGCAAATCGCCTACCAGAACCAAAATTCAGCGTCAATTCAATAAAACCGTAAAGGTGGTCGACATCAGTCACGAGATCAATGGTATATTATTTACAGTGGTTATTTTAAAAATACGACATGAAATAATGAAGATGAAGGTTAGTTTGTCATCTATAGTGCGTAGTTCATCTCCCTACGTCTAACGACAACGCCCTACTTTGTAATTTTTAATATTGGGTCATGCAATCCTTTACAGTTGTTACAAATAGTTTGTAAATCTGTTTCAACGGAAATATCTTGAAATTTCGTCTAGTTCTCCTTAATAATTGAGGAGCTTGCTGCAAGAACGATGCAGCTCCATTTTTAACGCGTGACAAGGTTAGCTGCTTATAATTTCGATAAAAATATTAGACGTTATTTAACGCAAATTCGACGCAGCTTAGCATATGTTAGTATGTATACTCCATGCACTGAGATGTGTGGAATTTGCGTTACATAACGCCTAATATTTTTATCGAAATTATAAGCAGCTAACCTCATCACGCGTTGAAAATGGAGCTGCCTTGTTCTTGCAGCAGGGTCCTCAATTGTAGAATAACAGCTTTTATATGTTTGGAAATATTCGGCATAATAAGAAGCTACCTGCAATCATGTTCCCCAACGTGTAAGAATCGGCTGTGATGGTTCACGAATATCAGGAAATGGAAGGAAATGTGTGAAATTCTCGAAGACATTTTGGGAGATACGATATGAAAAACAAGAACTTTATACGTACCATGTAAACAGTTGCAACCGTGGTCTAGAACAGAACGGCATACTAAACGCATTGTCGCTGTACTATCGCTCATAATTCTCCACACTTGAGACCTGTTCAGACTTGAAAGTTTTCTAACATACTGAGTGTCATCCTCATAATTACTGTACCAGTACACTCTTATACCTTTTGCAGTGGAAATGTCGGTTTATGAGGGCCCAGTACACGTACTATAACGTTAAAATGGATGTCATGGCCTTTCATGTGGATATCATGATCACAGACATGAGATCTGTGGCAAGAATACGGATGCTGTATGGCCCAATATTATACGAGGTGTGTAAATTAAGTAATGAGATTGGCAACGTAGCGCCTGATCTAGCAACACTGCGGAGATGGTACATGTAATGCACCTTCAGTACAAGTTTGAATTTGTTAGAGTCATTTGTTTGTTCTTTGTGACCTGTTTTTCCTAGTGTATTTTAAAAATGAAACATTAATTTTGAACAACGGTGTGCTATCAGGTTTTGCTTCAGACTTGGACACAGCGCAACAAATACTTTTTCAATACTTCAACACGCTTACGGAGACAGTGTTTTTTCAAGAGCCCAGGTTTTTCGGTGGTTTAAGGTATTCTCAGTAGGAAGAGAGTCCACTGAAAATGAACCACGCAGCGGAACGTCTTCATCTTCACGAATCGATGAAAATGTCGATAGAATACGGGATATTGTGCGTTCAAATCGTCGGTTGACGACAAGAATGACCGGGGAAGAGTTAAATTTGAATCACACCTCTATTCATAAGATTTTGAGTAACGAATTGGGGATGAGAAAAATCTGCGCAAAAAAGGTTCAAAAAAAAACTTTCGCAGGAATAATAGGACATAGGGAAGGGAACGTATCTTGACTTTTAGGAATCGATTGAAAATGATTCCCATTTTATGGAACGTGTCATTACTGGTGATGAGACTTGGCTGTTTGAGTACGATCCGAAAACCAAGCGCCAAAGCATGGAATGGCACATTTCAAGCTCTCCAAGACCCAAAAAAAACTAAGAATGAGCAAGTCGAAGATCAAACATATGCTGATTTGCTTTTTTGATAGCCAGAGATTGTCCACAAAGAGTTTATGCCTCCAGGCCAAACAGTAAATCAACATATTTACAGAGAGGTTCTTGAAAAACTTCGAAAAAGTGTCATACGCGTGAGACCAAACATCAAGAACAACTGGATATTGCATCACGATAATGCGCCTTGTCACACAGCTATTTCAGTAAACGAGTTTTTTAGCCAGTAAAACCATTCATGTAGCTTCTCAGCCTCCTTATTCGTTTGACTTGAGTCCTTGTGACTTTTTTCTCTTCCAGAGATTGAACAATCACCTCAAGGGACGTCATTTTAAGACCATAGAAAACATTCAAACGTTTGTAACCGACCTGCTGGAGGCTGTTTCAGTATATGAGTTCCAGCACTGCTATGAGGAATGGAGGAACAATCTTCAGCACTCTGTGGCTTCCCAAGGAAGTTATTTTGTAGGAGACAATACTGAATTGTAATTATATTCGAATAAAAAAAATTAAAAAAAAAAAAAACATTATTTATTTATTTATTTATTTTATTTTATTTTGTACATTGTTCTACAGGTAATACAATTAAAGAACATGGATGTATGACAAGCATATAACCTAAAATTCATTAAATAATAAACTTCATGAATATACAAAGAAAAAATTTAAGGAAAAAAGACAAAATAACCGAGTATTCTATATTTCTACTCAAACTTAACAGAAAAAAAGATAGGAAATGCATCAATAAGCATGTACATTAACTTAAATAATGGCTTTGAATATCTATTGGATTACAGTGGGAATATGTCTAATTGGTGACTAACACAGTTATAATTATTGCACATATTATGCAGGGGTGAGTTCTCAGGACGTTTGTACGTGGTGTTGACAAATAGAACAAATCGGTAGAACAAATTATCTTAAGTATACATATTATATATATTATATATACTTATATATAAATACAGTCTCAGAGTCTTTATAGGTATGTTCTGTGTTATGTCTCGGGACATTGACGTTACCGAACGTAAATACGGCCGTCATTTAATAAAAAAGTTTGTCATCTAGTATGACCTAAGAACAGCGGCATAGCGGTCTCTGCCTTAATAACATCATGAATAATGTGGCTATATGAGAATAAAAATGTTACTTCGTTAATAAAATTCGTTTTTTTTTTATAGAATATAACATTAACTGTATGACTTTTACCAGAGAGGCGTTATAAGAAAAAATTAGTAAAATTGTCACACATGGTGTCTTTCCACGTAGCACTCCAAATATTCGTTCGGAAACCACCACGCGTCTCCTTTTTCCGTATTCTGTGAACGTAGATAACAATTCGTAAAATCCTATTACCGAAAAAAAAAAAAATGTTCCTCTATAGCAGAAGTCACACTCTCGCGAGTCTGAAGTCGCGGCCTACTCGGAAAACGGGCGTAGGTGTATTTCTCGTGTGATTAACGGCACAAATGATGGTTATCGGGGAAGTACGTGTGTTGAAAATGCGACATAATAAGGGCTTTAAGGTGGCGGATAATAACGCTCTGATTAATTTTTGACATGGCGGTGCGGTGACACGCTCCCGTTGATTCGAGAGTGATTATGAAACATTTAGTACATGTACAGGGTGTTTCGAAGGAAAGTGAAATGAAGTTAAAAAAAAACGACGTTTTCCACGAAACACCGAACTACTATATTTTTCTCGACGCGCGTTTTTACAACTAACTTGGCATCTTCAGGATAATATTAACACAAAATTATAACCTACACACTTGCACTATTTATACCTAATTTGTTGCCACGGTTCACTGAACCATAACATCTGTCTTTGTTTATCAGACCAAACAGTGGACTGGAAGGTATCGGACCATTGTCCTTATTCATACTACTGTTACACTTAATGATTTACATATATGTTTAATGTTTCTTTCCTATATATCAAATTCTAACTTATTTTCACTATTCCTGTTTTTTTTGACAACAACCATAGGATAGACACAAAAGATTTAAAATTGATTAGAAATGTAACAAACAGTAGACAGTTGGATGATTTTGAAAGTTTAGAAATCATTAAGTGTAACAGTAGTATGAATAGGACAATGGTCCGATACCCACCAGTCCACTGTTTGCTCTGATAAACAAAGCTAGATGTTACGGTTCAGTGAACTGTGGCAACAAATTAGGTATAATAACTGCAAGTATGTAGCTCGTTCTGTGACTACGTCATGCATCAGACTAATAAAATATGGATACCGAAGAACTTCTTTGTTTGGTGGCCTCTAAAATCTCCATGAAGAATACAAATATCGTGCCGCTATTCCACCATTCATAAGGTTGGCGGTTCATCTGTAATATTTAGTTATAGGCGATTCTTTTACTAAAGAGTCTAATGTTGATGAATTGTTAACACTGTCCGGACTGAGCGATGTTTTCTGTTTGAAATAGAAACACGGATACAAGCAACAGACAACTAAATTTCTTTGATGCCATGCCGCCTGATGTTGACGACTATCCATCAACGTGTTGCTCCTTGACTGGATATCTACACGATGACAGCACCAGTATCAATATATTCTCAACATTTTTCCAACATTTTGTTGACCGGTATGTACTTACCTTAACTAAATGAGGACTTCGAAGCAGTCGAATGGAAAGACAATACTATATATTATAGTGCCATCCATAGAGTTTGCATCATATAGTAAAACAATGTGTCTTTGCATTTAAGAAACTCCTTTGATCGTCAGTTGTTTGGGCATGTCTTTAAACTAACATGACGCCGATCAAACCTAGTAAAAAGTTCATAATATACGAGTAGCGTTTGAAATCAACCCAAGAGTAAACTACCTTTATTTTCAACCCTAGAGAAAAATATTATAAAGAAAAGTTATTCCTTTGTAAAACATATAATAGCCCTAATATGAAGTTTAAGTGTAGTATGGTGAAAAAGGTCTGTTCACTCGAACGAAATCGGTATATTAAAATATATTTTTTGGAGGCTCTCCTCTAAGAAAAATATTGTTATTGAAAACAATGTAAATGGTTGAGGAATAATTCAATTATAAAACGGTAAGCAAAAAATAAACGAAATTTTGTTGCAAACTTTATTTTATATTGCAAGAATAATGCAAAAAGTTAGAAAGCACGTTTAAAATATCATTGTAATACATGTTTTCAAAAAATATAACTGCTTTAAGGTGGAAATAATTTTAATTTTACAAAGCAATACGACAGCAGGATATCAATGAAGAGTAAAACTTTTAATGTTGCAAAACATCAAATAGAACAAACAAAAAAATAGAGAAAAAAATAAAATTACATTAACTATTATTATACAGAAAACCGCACGTGTGGAAATAGAAGAAACAGTAAAAAGAACAAGTAAATAAACATTTGTATTTTACACAAATAAAAATATTATTGAAGGAACCTCGAAGGGCATATTTTTTGAAGCAAGTCTTCTTCAATAATGTTTATTCTACGTCTTTGTGTGTCTTCCTTCGTTTTGGATACATAAACTAGTTCTTCTGAACATTTCTTTCTCGACATTAACAAGAAACTATTGGGAAATTTCATCCACGAACTAACTCATAGCTTTTTCTAAATGACTAATGAAGATAATGAGAGCCATCGTCGAATTGTGGTACGAGGGTAGTTGAAAAAAAAGAAACGAAAAATGGCTATCATAAGAATAACTTTCTTTAATCTAGGGTTGAAAATAAATAGTACTCCTTAGGTTGATTTCAATATTGTGAAAAGGTCTAAGCACATAAACTTTTTCCTTTAAATTTCTCCACATAGCGATTTAAATTACGTTTTAAAATACTTTAATTAAATGTTGCTGTACTTTTAAGGAACATAATTTTCCATGTTTATCAAATATTATTGAAAAATATCGCTTCAAAAAGTATGCTTTCTACGAGGTTTACCATAATTATTTCCGTTTTGTATTATTCTTGAATATAAATAAAGTTTTCACCACAAATTCGTTTATTTCTTGCTGACCTTTTTATAAGTGAGTTATTTGTTGCCCATTTACATTGTTTTGAACAATAACAATATTTTTCTTGGAGAAGAGTCTCCAGAAAATACGATTTTAATGATGATCCATTTCGTTTGAATTGTGGTACGAGGGTAAATTGAAAAAATGTCAGAAACCGCTTTTTCACCATACTGCACTTAAACTTCATATTGGGGCTAATCTTTTTATAAAGGAATAACTTTTCTTTATAATATTTTTCTCTAGGGTTGAAAATAAAGGTAGTTTACTCTTAGATTGATTTCAAATTTTCGTATGCTACTCGTATATTATGAACTTTTTACTAGATTTGATGAACGCTATTGTAGTTTAAAGACATGCCCAAGCAACTGAGGGTCAAAAGAATTTCTTAAGAGGACTAGGGAGGGTTGAAAATGTAAAAATTGGCTCGTGTTTGACGGTTTATAACAAGGCCGCGAATAAATATAAAACTTTTTTATTGTTAAGGGTATTAATTATAACATTAAAAAATGAAAAAAATCCATTGAAAGTCGTTCCCAGTACAATAATATCGGCGTCCCAATGTAATAAGAAAAACTGTTGAATCCACGGTTTTACCATGATTGCAGTTGAACGGACAAAGGTTTTGGCAAATTCTAAAAATATTTCTTCTCCTTAGGCTTCCCTCTGTTGATTATACCTAACAAATTAAAAATAAAAATAAAATTAACAAAATGGCCTCCAGAAAACAAAAAAATTGGAAAAATTCGAGTTATTTGTTATTATAACATTGTAGCAATATTTTTGTTCAATCTGATTTTAGGTGTAATTCATGCGTCATAGTGTTTTACAACTCCTATATAAATTTCAAGTTGATATCTTCGCGGTTCCAATGATTCGCGGTTCTCGAGATATCGTGGTAAAATCATAAAAAAATGTAGTTTCGAGAAAATCGCATTCAAAATTTCGGTACAATATTTCTGTTAGAACAGCCGTACGGAAACAGAAACGTTTCGACTTTATTATTATGTCGTCTTTAGTGTGTCATTACAAATTAAAACTTAATTCTACTCTATATTGCATAGAGAACCTAGTAATTAGAATAATGCTCAGACCGACGTCGCGCGCGCAGTGATCTTAAAGGTGGAAAAATTATGATGAAAATGAGTCCAAAATCGGTTTGCGCAGGCTGATTCTAGATTAAAAGTATATTCAAAATTTATAAAACTTAAAATCGTAGCTGATCCCTTTCGCGTTTTATCTACATTTTTGGATTTTAACCCTTTGCAATACTGTAGGTCGTATACATCAACTTTTTCTTCGAGCACTTAGCACTTTTAGAAATAAAACTATCGTAAATAAGTTTATTATATCTTGTAAATACAGTTCTTTAATTAAAAAAACTTACTCGACAATATTCGTTTACTAAAAATTAAAATCCATTTGTTATAAAACACTTGGAAATTATCAAAATCCAAAAATTGTATTTTCTCGTACAAACATAAATTTTCAGCTTATTTTTTAACAGCTTATAAAAGCTCATAATAAATTTCGCTTTGAATTTAGTCAAATTTAAAATGTTATTTTTAAAATCATATATTATTTTTGTTTGAAAAAAAAATGAGTATTTTAAACCACTTTTAGCTTACTCCAGGGTTAACGACGAGGACATAGTGGTGATATAACCCCATGTTTTCTTTTGCATTCTTTGTTTATTTTTATTTTTTTTTTGTACGTATTTTTGTTTTTATTTTTTTTGTATTTTTTTATTTCATTGCTTTGCGTATTTGTATATAGCAGCAATATACGGTGAAATTTTAAAAACACCTACTTTTTCATAAATCTCAATAAAAAGCAATGAATAAAGTTGTAGATTGTTGCTTTACTTAGGGAAAGTTGGATCCTAGTGAGGATCCAATTTGGATTCTTACATACAGGAACTGGGCTAAGCATTAGGAAGCATTGAATATCATTCGGAGATTTTAAAAATCATGTGATTCTTGCACGAAGGAAAGTTTGCAATACATAGAAAATGGTTTAAGTTTAGGGTTTTGGTCAGAACAAAGTGGCGAGGCTGTTCATCGAAAATTTTTAAAAACCTGGGAACTGAGAAACCGTGATGAGTCTTATGGAAAACAAAAACGTTACTGAATTTTCGTCCTTACACTTCTAATTTTATTAATTAATTTATTATTTAACTAATTTATTATTTAATGTATCTAATTGTCTCATTACTTCTTTGAACGTGTAATATATTTGATTACTTAAAAATACAAAACATAAAAATTAAAAATATACAAAAAATACAAAAAAAAAAAATAAAAAATATACAAAGAATACATGGGGTTATATCACCACTACGTCCTCGTCGTTAGCCGGGGTAAGCTAAAAGTGGAATATTCGATTTTTTTCAAATAAAAAATAATTTATGATTATAAATAATTTATTATTTTTTATTATGACTAATTACATAAGATTTATGATTTTATACTTAAAAAATAAGTTGAAAATTTATGTTTGTGAGAAATTTTGAAATTTCCAAGTTTTTATAACAAATGAATTTTAATTTTTAGTAATGGAATATTGTGAGGTAAATTTTTTTTTAATTAAATAACTGTATCATTTCAAGATATAACAAAATTATGTACGATAGTTTCATTTCTAAATGTGCTAAGTGCTCGAAGAAAAAGTTGATGTATACGACTTACTGTATTGCAAAAGGTTAAAGTCCAAAAATGTGGATAAAATGCGAAAGGAATCAGCTACGATTTTAAATTTTATAAATTTTGAATCTATTTTCAATAGCGCAAACTTTTTAAATTTTAATAATAATTTTTCCACCTAGCTGTACAATTGTGAATTAAAAAAAAAGAAGATATCTAAAGGACTGGAAAAAAAGAAACGATTTCCGAAACAACCCTCCCTAGTCTCTTAAATAAGGCCCCTTGTGTTTGAAAAAAGGTAGTACTCACCCTAAAAAGAAAAGGGGGGGTGACGTTTCGAAAAGCGCAAAAGGGGTTTAAAAATTAAACACCTTTGAGGATTGTAGTTAAAATCGACGAAAAGTAATATTTATTAAATTTTTCTGTGTGAATTGATTAATTTTAAATTATAAGGGCGTGACCAACAAAGAAAAAACGGTTTTTTTTCCATCCGTGAGCATGGCAAGTGTTTAAGGATAGTCAAAAAAAAATGGAATATCAAAAAAATGTAAATTTTGAAATTTAAAAAACAAAAAGAAAATGAAGGATGGTTAAAAAAAAATAATGAAATTTTAATAGTTTAAGGTTTAATTATTTATGGTTAATTTTATTTAAATTAAATTAAAAAAGTTACTATAAAAATTATTAAATTTAAAAATTTTTTTTGTAAGCTGGAATGGCTTTGCTCTATAAAAAAATTTTGCTGTAAGTTTTTTATTTTGATCGAATCTTATTTAATTTTTCACGTTCCATCTTCAAGCAACACTGTCATGAAGAACGTATGTTATTATTTGATTTATAAAAAAATTTTTTATAAATTAATTTAAATTATTCTAAAAAAGAGATGTAATTAATTGTTTTAAAAAGATCTTAAACCATACTGGTCCGCCATTTTGTTTTTTGAAAATCTGACGTTAGATTCGTAATCAGCGACCCCAAAACCCCGGGAAAAACTTGCCATACTTCAATTTTTTGGGCCAGTTCCTGTTTAGAATTAAAATAACGAAGTGCAAACACAAAGAAAGAATTTAAATAAAAAAAATTGAAAAAATATCGTTTCACGTTTTCGAAAAAATTCGATTTTTTAAATTTCAATCCTCAAAAAAGGGTGAAAAATACCCCAATAATTTTGAAAAATTTTTATGCTCTACGCAAAAAAACAATGAAAAATGAACTTTTTTTAATGTTTTTCATTTGTTTACGAGATGAAAGTTTAGAGTCGAGTTGATCAATTAAAATTTTAGGGAAGTTAGTTTTGAACTATCGTTCTGATATGTTTCAAACTCAATTTTTTGACCTCACTTGGTTGGCGTTAAATACCCCATATACAAAAATGTTCCCGTATGGTGCAAACTTTATGGATGGCATTGTATGTAGATAAAAATACATCCCTAATAGGAGGATATATCTAGCTAATTGTCGCCATATAACCGAAACACTCTATTAAACACGGGAAAATATCGGAATGAGGCGCAACTCTCGGAATCAGTTTTGCAGCGTTCATTACCCCTTAATAACTGTATTCACGACGTCATGCATAATAGTTAGTTATGGGCGGCTATATCGTCTTACTAGTTACAGAACGGATTACGCCGGGGCAGGGTTGTATAATTTTCCGGCAATTAATAATCCGTGGATAAATTTATAGTGGCCGCTGTAATATCCGTTGGTGTAGCGGTTTGGCTTCGTTCGTGGCAGTTTGTTTTTAGTTCAAGAATTAAAACTGTAAGGATTTTTTTAATCTAGGAAACGTTATATATCTTGAAGTAAACTAAACTGAACTAAAAAAATCTTTGTTGTTGTCAAACTTTTGACAGTGCCTGCAGTGGCGGCTCGTCAGGAGAGTCAGAGGAGGCAGTGCCTCCCCTGTAAAAATTACAAATAAGTTTTTTTTTTTTATAAACCTACTATACATACTTTAATTTTATTTAATAAAATTAATATTTAACTTACTACTTATAATATTAATTACTTTCATTTTTAAATTCATATATCGGGTAAAAAATTAATTTCTAAAAATAAAAATATTACTTAATAAACATAGTATGTCAAAGGAGTTCCTGCACTATTATTTGCAACATATTAGTTCTCATAAACGACTAAGCGCATAGTTTATCGCCGTGGTGGCAAGCCTCCGATGCCAATGTTTTCACATATGTATTCATACGGAATTGGAGGCTTCGCGATCCTGCGTTACTAAAATGCGTTCCTAACAAATTTAACCCTTAATTTCAGTGGCGTTAAAGGTCATTTAAAAAACTGCATAGCGGAGGCAAACACCCCCACCTCTCAACTCTCACACGTGACAGTGTAGAAAGCGAGTTATTTGATTTCAATGGAAATCAAATCTTGCAATTAATCTGATTTTGAAATCCCCATTTGACCATCTTTCTATCTTCAACAATAACCGAGACACCAATAATGCATAACCAATGTGAGACAAACTATATACTATCCGGAACATTTGGATAACCAAAGCAGGTAGAACAAAAGTAGTAAAAAACATTTTTCTGTATATCTGATTAATGATCAATCAAAACTTGTCATTATAAATTACCTAAACCACTACAGGGTTTGTCCGGAAAGTAATGTCAGTGAATTTTTTTCCCGAGACTGTACGTGCCAGCCCGAGCTTTACGTGGTAGGATTGTGGTGGGGGGATCTGGCAACAAGATCCAACAAGCGTCAGTTGGCTACCGGTCGTTGTAGTGGTCGCATCACTCGTTCTTTGAGAGTCGTTACAGTGACCCGGTGCAAGAAAAAATGCAACGTTCGCTTGAGCAACGGATGGCGATCAAGTTTTGTGTGAAACTGGAAAAGAGTGCTGCGGAAACCATTCCAATGTTGAAGAAGGCTTTCGGCGTCGATTGTCTTTCGGACAGGCAAATTTTCCGGTGGCACAAGGCCTTCGCAGAAGGTCGGGAAGATATCAACGACGAGAACCGCGCTGGACGGTCATCAACCTCCAGTTTCGACGACAATGTGAAACGTGTGCGTGACTTGTTGAACACTGACCGTCGTCTAAGTGTCCGTTTAATTTCCGAAACATAGACATTACGAAAATCATTGTTTACGAAATTGGGTCGGAGTCTTTAGGAATGAGGAAGGTGTGCGCGAAGCTCGTGCCAAAAGTGCTAACGGACGATCAAAAATCGAGGCGCGTCGAAACCTGCCAAGAACTTTTGGACACCTGTGAAGACACCCCCGCTTTCCTTGATGACGTCATTACCGGGGACGAAAGTTGGGTCTTTGAATACGATCCGGAGACGAAGAGGCAAAGTGCGGAATGGCACACGTCGAACTCCCCTCGCCCCAAGAAGGCCAGGATGTCCAGATCAAAGATCAAGACAATTCTGATTGTCTTTTTTGATTGCCGAGGATTGGTCCATCATGAGTTCGTTCCGCAGGGGACAACCGCAACCGGAAAGTTTTACGTCGAGGTGCTGAAGCGGCTGAAACGCAGGGTGAATCGCATCCGCCCAGACATCTCAAAATCCTGGAAGCTTCACCACGACAATGCGCCTTCGCACACCTGCTTCCTCGTGGCCGATTACCTCGTCAAGGCAGGCAACACCGTTGTTCCCCAGCCTCCCTACAGCCCCGATGTCCCCCCCAGACTTTTTTTCTGTTTCCGCGCCTCAAAACACCAATGAAAGAACAGCATTTTGGGTCGGTGAAAAACATTCAGAAGGATTGCACCGACGTTTTAAAGGCGATTCCGGAAAACGACTACCGTGCGGCTTTTGATGCGTGGAAGACCCGCTGGAACCGATTGTGGACGCAGGAGGAATGTATTTTGAAAGTTTCTAAAGATTTGTACACATATAACCAATAAAAACCATTTTTCAAAGCTCACTGACATTACTTTCCGGACAAACCCTGTATAACATGTGTACCTAAAACAAATTTTATAGGAGACGAATCAATTTCAGTTTGATCATTTAACAAAATGTCAAAATTTTTTCTTTTATTAACCTCTAGATGTTCTATTAAGTCTAATTTTCGTCATTTTTCCTCATTATGTATGCAACATATGATTTTCTTCTAACAGATCTTTCTCCTTCTCCTTTAAGTCTATTTCTATTAAGTCTATTTTTTTTTAAATCATTAAATTGTGCCACATAAATTAATATTTTCCTTATATAACTTATTGTTATTCTGTAAATCATATCGAAAAGGTCATCAAACTTTCTGAAACTGTCCCCACTTGACCATCTTTCAATCTCCAACAATAACCGAGGCACCAATAATGCATAGCCAATTTGGGACAAACTATATATTATCCGGAATATTTTGATCATTTAACAAAATGTCAAAGTTTTTGTCTTTTATTAACCTAGATGTTCTATTAAGTCTAATTTTCGCTCATTGTGTAATATTATGAAACTGTTGTCCAACATTTGATTTTCTTCTAACAGATCTTTCTCCTTCTCCTTTAATTATATTTCTCTTAAGTGTACTTCTCTTTTAAATCATTAAGTTGTGCCACAACAATTAATATTTTCCCTTATACAACTTATTCTGATTGTGTAAGAGGGAGAGCACACACTAAAACAAAAAAAAACGCAGAATACACAACCAAGCCTTGTGTCGTGTTCAAACTTCCTGAAGCGGGATTCGAACCCGCTCAGATATAGTCCTCGGAATAATGACCATTTCTCACTCGGCGCTTAATTGAATAAACTCGTAATAATGTCGACATGGTGACATACTTTTTTTACTTCTATAAGTTTGTAACTGCTTTAAAATAAATTTTGTAAAAAAAACTTTTTTCGGAGCTGTATTTTGCAGTGGAGCTCGGGTAAAACTAGATTTTGTCGTCTCGGTTTTATTCACATAGTTATTATCCGTTACAAACTATTTTAGGGGAACGATACATTTTCTGAAAGTTGACTCGTTTCATTTTCTGAATTACCTGCCTTCCAGCTTTAACTTTGCTCGAGTTCTCTCGGTGCCCGGAGACAAAGAAACACTTCGAGATTTATATCTCGGAGTTATTGTTCGAAACGTTTGAATTTAACCGAGTTTTGAATGTTTCTTAAGAGTAATAAAGTATTTATTAGCCATAACAATAAAACTGTACACGGCACAGAAAATGAACAGTTTCAGATTGATAACGTATCCGTAAGTTACCTACGCTGGGCTTATCCTATTTTACGAATTCCATCGGCAATGTATTTTCAGTTTTTATGTATTTTCTACTGGATAATAGTTGCTTGGACCTGTTCTAAATTATGTTACACGGGTTTGGTATATTTTCGAAACGAAGTTCGTAATATCACGAAATAAAGTATCTCTGATTAAATTTGACCCGGACTCACAGTGGGGCCAATTCCCAAAAACCTGGCCAAAACCCCCAAAAAAAGTTTATGAGTTTATTGAATTTTTTATTGTTGAGTTGACAATAGGGACCCTTGTAGTTGATGTATTCACTATTATTAGTCCTTTATTGCTTGTATAGACTTCGGTAAAACATTCGAAAACTCGCCTTCTCTGAAGCCATACGCATTCTGTAGTCGTAAAGAAAATAAATCCGTGTTTCAATAGTTGAGAAGTCTTACAAATACGGCAAATTTAAATAAAACCAAATAGATTCTACTTCTAAAGCTGAGTAGAAAATAATGAAATATTGTGCAATCTATATTACTAAATCGGAAAATTATGAGAGAATAATCATTAAATGAAACTTTACTTTTACACGATGAAGAGAAAAAAGCTCACTTATTTGTTGATTAAGTCCGTGGCACCGCGCGACACCGCCATAAAACTTATTAGGAATTGTATATCAGACTATAACTATATAAAATTTCAGCTGCTCCTGCCTATTTTTTGAAAATCTTCTTGGTTGGTTGTACTATGCGATAAATGTTGAAAAACTTGGTCATATGTAAATCGGTATAGTACATTGGGCCTGAATATAATAGAAAATATTCAAAGACGCAAAATATTAAAATTTCATCGGTCCTTCAAGTCCATTCCGGCAGTCGAAAAGTTTTTAAAGTTTAATTCTCAATTTTACCTTTTTTTCCAGATTTCTAATTTTGGCTTCCTTTTTTCGAAAAACAATGGACCTTTTTTCTGCATCAGAAGAGAGCGAAAAAAAAGTGTTTCAAGATTTACTCATATGATTAATAAATATCAATTATTCACAGCTTGCAATTTTTTTGTAGACACGTTTGACCTTCTAATTCATGGTGACCCAAAACATCAACCAAAATGATTAACATCACCTTGATTTCCGAACAAGCCCGCCGGGTTTCGGTGTCGGCCCTTTTTGGGCCCCCCCCCCCTCCGCTGATGCGAATTTCGATCCATAAACACGCATGTAATGATGAGTTTGCTGATCACATCAAACCATGATGGTCATCAGCTACGTTGGCAAGTATTCTTTTGCGACCTCTATCGAGCAACGGGTCTGTACGGGCGCCCTCATACCCAAAACATAACCAAAATGTAATGCGTCGATCCATAAGAGATGTTGACACGACGATTTTCAAGCACTTTTTCGATGTTATCGTCGTTAACGGAGGTGGATGGACGACTCGCATGAGGCAAGTTTTCTACGACCTCACGACCCTCATTAAATGCTTTATGTCACTCAATATACTTGTGTTCTCGATAGAGTAGACTCCCCAAAACACTTCTGCAACATTTTCAATGATTCCGTAGTCGTAATTCCATTGGAAACGCAAAATTTCAAGCAAACTCGTTGTTCATTTTTTTTCCATAGTAAAGGTTGCCAGACAAACTTTTCGCGTCGTAAACAAATGGCTGCCAAACACACACTAATTAACATATCCCGCTCGAACTTCACACGAATGTCAACGAAGGTGGTACCAACCTAGAAAAAAATTTACCGAGTCGGTTTACGCGCGCGGTTTAAATGGACCAGTCCGGGGCAAATTTGATTAGGATACATATGTATATCGAATCTCGCTTGAAGTTTCGGTCATTTTTACGTTGCAGTTTACAGCTCTCAGATTTAATAATGTTAATGCACATATGTAAGTGCACGTTTTATATAACCTGTACCCCATCACTCTCCAGATTTGTCTAGAAAATTTCAGGCACCGAAGGATTGGCTCAATACTAATACGAGGGTGAGTCAAATATTAACAGGAATTTTCATTAGTAAATTTATTGGTAAAATATACAAACATGAATATACATACTATTTTTCTACATAATCTCCTGCCTTTGTTATACATTTTTCTCAACGGATTGGAAGTTTTTTTAATGCCATTATCACGAAAAGAACGGCGGCGTGTTTCCAGTCAGTTGCGCACGAAAGCCTCAACACCAGCGTCATCGATGAATCGCTCGCCTCCTAGTGCTTCTTTCAGTGACCCAAACCTGTGAGAATCATATGGGGATGAGTCAGGACAATAGACAGAGTGTTCCAGCGTTGTCCAATGAACATCCTCCAACTTTTAGCGTGTCAGATTGACTTTGTGGGGACGGGCATTGTCGTGAAGCAGAATCATGTTTCTGTTCGTTAGCTCGCATCTTTTCCCGAAATTTTTCGAAACTTGTTTTCGAAATTTTTCGAAACCCCAGTTCATTTATAATGACTCCCGAAGCTTATCCCGATCGGAGCTGCAATTTCAACAACGTTAAATGGTGGATCATCCTCCAGAAGGCGCCGAACAGTGGCAATGTTTCGCTCATTCACACTGGTTCGAACACGATGGACATGAGGTTCATTTTCAACTTGTGTTCGTCCTTCAAAAAAATATTTGTGCCAGTCGTACAGTCAGACAAGTCTCCCCAAACTGTGCTTCAAGTCTTCGAACAACTTCGGCTGGTTTGACGCCTTCAACTGTGAGAAATTTTATAATAATGCATTCCGCGACCTGGGGGTAAACCTCTTGCCTACTGATTGCAATGCCAACTAAACAACGGAGAGACCAGAACTGACTGGAATACAGGAAGTCACGTGACATCCCCGCCCACCAGGCCCAGCAGTACGAGCCTCCTCCCTACGCTTTACCAGCCATACGAAAGAAATTCCGGTTCATTTGACTCACCCGGTTATAAACCAACCAGACATTTTTCAACGAAAAATTGGTATATGAAGCTTGCTGAAGACAGTGGCGTCGTTGTTTTCCTGTTAAAAAAATCGTAAAGCTTTTTTCTCAGTATTCGACTCTCTAAAAAATCTTGCAATATGCCTTGAATTGAAGATATCAAATAGAGTATGTGCCATTTTGTATTAAAATGCAGTTTTTTTTGTGCCTTACATTTGGGCTTCATAGTTGTTCAAATTGGATAATATCTAAATAAAATATTTACAAACGTGTTCTAATGTAAGTTAACGGACCACATTGAATGTCTTTAATTAGGGTCCGGAAATGTGTGCCACACCGCATGGTCGGCAGTATACAGCTCTATGATAAAGTATAAACGGTATTTCTTAAGCTCCTTGTAAATTATATACGCGTGTATTTTTTGCCTGTGCATACGTACGCCACTGACCGTGATTGTTAACGCGCGCAGGGACTCGCGGCGTAGTGTGACGTAGTACGGCCGTGCGGGAATTGTGGATACTTAAATACAGTGCGTCCATAAAGTGACGCATAAATTCATTATTAGCTAAATGAACAATATTATTGAAAATTCCCGAGACAGGTCAATTTTTGATTGCGATTTACTATTTTGTCACATACTAATTTAATATACAGGGTGTCCCACCTTCGAGTAATGACGCCACCACCGATTTTTTTAAATGGAACACTACATTTTTTTTTCAATTTTCGGATGACCCTGGCCGAGCTGAGTCCAAAAATGTATCACAAGTTGCTTCTATCTATTACAGGGTGGACAACAGTACAAAAATTACAAATTATGTATTGCTGATTAAACGCACTAAAAAAAATTAAATTAACGTTATTGTGATACAAAAATACAACTACTTTAATAAACACCAGTTTGGACAAGACGCGCGAATGACGCGAGGCGCGATACGTGGTTCGTTATTTTTTTGTCATTTGTTTTTTGATTGTCATTGTCATTTTTTGCCATATTAAAAACGGCTATTTAGAGTTCACTTTTGTATTGTTAACGCTTCAAAGTAGGTACTTTAAGTGAAACCTAAATCTAATTTATTTAAAACGTTTTGTTGAAAATGCCTTTAAATGAAAGGGATAGGATTGAAATTCTAATGATGATTGGTGTTGGCGACAGAATGCGGACTCAACAAGAGGTGTGTAGATTATTCCATGAAATGCACCCAGATCGTGAACCTGTTTCACAATCTACAGTAAGCAGAATAGAGCGAAAATACAGAGAATTAGGACACGTGAGGGATGCACCAAGGCAAGGTAGACCTAAAATTAATGAAAATGTTCAACAAGACGTAATTTTGTCGGCACTAGAAAATCCACATTGTACAGTACGGCAAGTATCTAGGGATTTGAATATTGGAAAGTCTTCAGTATCGAATATTTTTAAAAAGGTAAAATACCATCCCTATAGAGTACGCCTCATCCATGGCCCCCTAGATCACCTGATCTTACTCCACTAGATTTCTTTTTATGGGGTTATTTGAAATCTAAAGTTTATACTAATAGACCCGAGAACATCCGTGAGCTCAAAGATCGAATCAGGCAAGAAACGTTAAACATAACACCTGCTATGTTACAAAATGTCAGAAGCGAATGTATTGCCCGATTCGGTCATTGTTTAGCAGTCAACGGAGAACAATTTGAGCATTTATTGTGACTTTTCTAAAAATACAGAAACGTATAACTTTCTAATGAAATTTTTCATAAACACTTTATGTATTGTTGTCCACCCTGTAATAGATAGAAGCAACTTGTGATACATTTTTGGACTCAGCTCGGCCAGGGTCATCCGAAACTTGAAAAAAAAATGTAGTATTCCATTTAAAAAAATCGGTGGTGGCGTCATTACTCGAAGGTGGGACACCCTGTATATTAAATTATTATGTGACAAAATAGTAAATCGCAATCAAAAATTGACCTGTCTCGGGAATTTTCAATAATATTGTTCATTTAGCTAATAATGAATTTATGCGTCACTTTATGGACGCACTGTATAGTTAACCATGCGTTGAGGCACACTTTCCAGACCCTAGTTATAATGAACGCGAAAAAAGTGTAAAAACGTTATCGCAATTATAAAGATGGAAGAAAAAATAGGAACATCATTTATATTGATTTGTACGTTTATATTGTAGTTCTAGTCACGTATCATCTAGATATGCAAATAATATGTCGTATTGATATGGGTTTAGATCCAAGACTGTCATTTCATCATCAAAAATGCTATTGTCATTCCGTTAGGACTCACTATAGACATATATTTATAAAGGAACATAGGACAACTAATTTAAATTTCTATCGATGTTTGGGTCAACTGCTGGTTAACAGCATTTAGTTTTAAAGTGGGTCTGACGGGGTTTATATTCGTGGTTAAATTCGAACATTTGTTTTCATCTGTTTGATATGGGGCAAGTAAGATGTCGGTTATACGAGGACACTGAGTTTTGGTATTAACTTTGTCGTATATTGGATTGGTCATTATTAGAGCTCGTAGGTTAATAATATATTCTAGGACCGGGCTTCACGCGACTGGAATATTGTCATATTTGCCACATTAATAAAGTACTTCGTCAACTTCTATATGTATATACATATATTCTTCATCAAACCTAGATCTTCTAACACCACATGTAGATTTTGAAGGTCCACTATCATCGTATTTAATGAATATTTCAATTTTTCATTATACATTTCAAATACACAAGGAATTCCAGATCGTTTTTTTTTGAGGTATGTCGTCATCGGTCGTTTTTTAAATGACGTCACCATTTTCTGCGTACAATAATAGATACATATCGGAAATTGGCTTATTTTTTAAACCTCCTTTTATCTTCCGAAATCGATCAATGTAAAAGGGTGTCTCAATAAGAACGCTGGTTTTAATAGGTAAAAAAAGTGTATTGTCATGGAATGGCACATGTGTTTACATCATTCAAAAGGGTACATGTTCCCATTTATGTATGAAAAATAATATTAGGCAAATGGTCTCCACGACTTGCTCTGCATCTAGTTACTCTGTCAATTAAATTCCTGTTGATGTTTACGCACACATTTTCCTCGATTTGGCCGATGACACGTCGTATTTCAATCTGCAGTTCTGGTGTGGTTCGGGGATTGTTTTCATAAACCTGAGGTTTCAGATACCCCCAAAGAAAGCAGTCGCAGGGAGTCATAACATGACCTCGACCTCGAACAGGTCAGGTCCACTTTTGCGGAAAAGGACTCGGATTGGAAATTTTTCGTGCAGCAAGGCAATCGTCTCATGGACGGTGTGGCAGGTAGCGCCATCCTGCAGAAACCATACGTCCTCAATAACAACACCATTCAAATACGGCCATAAAAATGACCATCCTCATGTTTTAAAAAGTACGGCCCGATTACTCGACGTGACCAAATCCAAGTTTTCACAATCAAAACTCGTTGCACAATAAAACGATCCACAGCAACTAACCGGAGTGAACACAGGTGATAGAACTGATACAGCCTAGTTATTATATCCTATATCCAAAATTAATTTCAATAGGAACTTACACTCTAGCGCATTTTGGAATTTAATTTCATATTTACACAATGCATTTCTAAGAGTACAATTCTTAAATTACGTTTTTTTTTTTAACAATCGACCCCTTTTATCCGACACTTTTACATCCAAAACGAATGTTTAGATGCGGTATTCATTATTTACAACGTCATATTTTTAAATTACTCCGCATATTCGAATAATTTATTGCGGTGGTGGTATTTAAGTGACGCGGCTATTCTGGAAAATGCAGGCGACCCGGAACGAAATTATATATAAACTTTAAATAATGTAGCTTATTATAAAATAAAACGCGAATTTCCCGAGCGTGAGATTATTTATTTAAAATACATCTCTACTTAGAGGCAGTGGCGTGACTGCAGTGCATTTGTGCAGTGCCGAAATGCTTCAAGTGATAACAGTTTTCAAGATGTACATAGTCGGAAAAAAATCAACTTCATATTGATGAAGACAAATGGGCTCTCTGTATAGTCTTTCACTACTGTTAACAACAAATGTAGCACTACGAAACGATTTGATCCTCTTTTTTCAATTTTAGCGGTTGAGTTACAAACTTAAGACACACTCAAAAAATGTTTGTAACACATGTCAATAAAATATGAGACAATAATGCTAACATACGAGGTGTGTAACTTAAGTAATGAGACTGGCAACATAGCGCCCGATCTAGCAACACTGCGGAGACGGGACTTGGAAGGGCGGGACATCTTCAGTACAAGTTTGAACTTCTTAGTCATTTGTTTGTTCTTTATGACTGTTTTCGTAAACAGGTGTTTTCTAGTGCGTTTTAAAAATGAGTGGCATTAATTTTGAGCAACTGTGTGCTATAAGGTTTTGATTGGACACAGCGCAACGGATACTTTTGCAAAACTTCAATACACCTACGGAGCCAGTGTTTTTTTCAAGAGCCCAGGTTTTTCGGTGGTTTAAGGCATTCTCAGAAGGAAGAGAGTCGATTGAAGATGAACCACTCAGCGGAAGGCGTTCATCTTCAACAACCGATGAAAATGTCGATAGAATACGGGATCTTGTGCGTTCAGATCGTCGGTTGACGACAAGGATGATCAGGGAAGAGTTAAATTTGAATAACACTAGTGTTCATCAGATAACGAATTGGGGATGAGAAAAATCTGCGCAAAAATGGTTCAAAAAAACCTTTCGCAGGAACAAAAGGACATGATCCCCATTTTATGGAACGTATCATCACTGGTGATGAGACTTGGATGTTTGAGTACGACCCGGAAACCAAAGCATGGAAAGAGCCACACATGCATGGAATGGCACATTTCAAGCTCTCCAGGACCAAAAGCAAGAATGAGCAAGTCGAAGATCAAATGCATGCTGATATGGTTTTTTTATAGCCAGGGAATTGTCCACAAAGAGTTTGTGCCTCTAGGCCAAACAGTAAATCAACACTTTTACAGGGAGGTTCTTGTAAAACTTCGAAAAAGGGATATGCATGTGAGACCAAACATCAAGAACAACTTGTTGCATCACTACAATGCGCCTTGTCACACAGTCATTTCAGTAAACGAGTCTTTAGCCAATAAAAACATTACTGTGGCTCCTCAGCCTCCTCAATTGCCTGACCTTAGTCCTTTTTTTTTCTCTTTTCGAGAAAAATCACCTCAAGGGACGTCATTTTGGGACCATAGAAAACATTCAAACGGCTGTAACCGGCCAACTGAAGGCTATCCCAGTATATGAATTCCAGCACTGCTATGAGGAATGGAAGAACCGTCTCCAGCGCTGTGTGGCTTCCCACGGAATTTATTTTGAAGGAGACTGCACTGAATTGTAATTCTATTCGACAAAAAAATGCCTCATTATTACTTAATTTATACACCTCGTATAATTGAAACATAATCATAAATATTTTTCCTGATGCATAAACTGTTCCTTTTTTAGAAAATGATTTGAATTTTCAAAGGGGCAATGAATTGTTTTATTGTACCATATGGTACCGGTAATTTTGTATTTTTCAAATGAACAAATAAATATTAATGTAATATGAAAGTTACATATCAACACAAATGATGTTGATGAGAATAAATTGTAGGGAAATATTATAACGTATTTTATAGGGATCATGATCTGAGAGGGTGGCCGGTTTACAACCTGGGAATTTAGGTTTATTAAAATTTGGTTAATTCCGGTTGATAATCCTGGGAATTCCCAGGTTATAAACAGTATACAACCCTGGGGATTCCCGGCCACCCTCTCAGTTCATGTTCTCTATAAATATTATAATATTTCCCCATAATTTATTCTCATAAGAATCGTCGTTTGAAAATGACAATACTGTCGGAACTGCAGTCACAATTTTTTATAAACAAAATGATGAACAAACTTAGTAAGTGTTTCATTGAATTTGTGTATGACTACCACATAATAAAGGTTTCGTAGATTTTGAACATACTTAATTCTAGCGACTGCTGGCCCTCTTGGTTCTATACATGATATTTGACTGTTTTTTTCATATATTATATTCAATAATCTAACATTGCGTAAAGTTTAAACAAACACAAAAAGTTACAAAATACTAATAATCACCTTATTTTCGTATCAAAGGCAGACACGCTACTTTCAGGAATTGTGCCCTTTGCAGTGGCGGCTCGTGGGTGTGTTACATGGGTGGGCACACGGTGTGTCAGTAGGATTACTTATTAGCTACTAATGGCGCCGCAGGCGAACATTTTTAAAATTTTCAAGGTCATGCGTTTTACTGACACTTCAGAATTTCAATAAAAAATTCTTTTATACAAAAAATATAGACTTTCACAAGAATAATTTTTGGGATTTGGTAGCTTTTTGAAATAATATTTAGTCACGAATATTGAGGGCTTAAATATATTAAAATAATGCGTGGCAACATGTGAAAAAAAATTGATATAGGTATCTTACCGTTATTTGTAGAGGAAATCAGCTCGCCTGTACTTATTGTTCACAAAAATGTTAATCGCCTTTTCATTAAAGTCCCGGATTTGTTTCACAAAATTTAATACAATTAATTATTTGGTTTAAAATATGTCTGTTTTTATCCACATTTTCATTGTGACGTCTTATATTTTCACGATAAGCACTATCAAGTTGTTGCCTTATGTCTACCTTTCCCAACACACTAAAATCTAAGATGTTATGTAAATGTTTTTCATTGTAGCTAGCATGTTTCTTAGCTCGTTCATTTAAATGTTTTAAATCACTCACCCCTTCTTGAGTCCATGCACTTCGGTTGCCACCCATCACTAAACAAATAAAACAAAACAGTTTGTTTGTTTTAGGACACATAACCACTTAAATCTGTCGTAGACACTACTATTAAAATTTCGTGAATAATTTCGCGATTTTCCTACGTCTGTTTTGGAAATAATCAAATCGGGTATCGGCCTTCCTAACCGTTCAATTTCCGTTCGGATCTCGTATGTAATATCTTTATTAGTCAATAAAAAGTCCACCGAATTCATTTTGAAACGTTTCACAATCAAAAACAGTAAAAACACTTCTCAGCGAAGAAAATAAACAATCACTAAAAAAGGTCACTCAACAAGTGTGACCCGTTCAGCTGATTTTCGAACGATTTAACGACGTCCGTCTGCTGCATAATTGTCTCCAAACATACTAGTCACCGAAGCCCGATTAAAAACGAGGGCTGGGTTACTGTGTGCCCTCGGCCACGCACGCGAAATGCGACTACGGTGACTCGATGCGAATTCAGACTACGGTGGCTCGGTGCTCGATCGATAGTCTGTCATATATATGTGATAAAAATCATTATTTGTGGTATAAAAGGAATAATAATTAGAATATGAATAGTTTGTCGTATACAATTAATTGATATTATTGTAAGAGTAATTTATAGTAAATTAACACAAAATAAATATTTTCTATTGAAATTTGGGCTGGGCACGTGCCCCTGTGCCCTTTATCACTAGCCGCCACTGGCCCTTTGACAACTTTGTGGAAAATTTATAATATTATTTACGTATAAATTTTCAACCTTCATAAAACACTTTTGCGACACATTTTTTTACTACCTGATCTTACAAATTGTTGCGGATTCATCTACACCCTTAATAACAGGCCATTCAAAAGAAAAATGTCATCAAAGTTGGCCGAGCAAAACAAAGGTATTTATAATAATCTTAAGTTTATAAATCATTGAATTCGCACAGTTGGCAATTATGTCGCTATTATGTGACAACCATTGTTAAGCACCGAAATTTCGAGGAATTTTTTTTTTTCGAGCCAATAGATCTTTAGAATTAGATTCCCATTGTGATCAATGGTGATCTAGATAGCTGATGTAAGATAAGAATTTTTTTTTCCGTATCGAACTATATTCCATTCAATATGGAATTATATGTTGAAATGAATATACCTGAATGTGTTTTATCAATATCAATATTCACAATAACGATGAATCCAATGTGGTGGTCAGGTAACTAAAAAAATTATGATTTTTTGATTTGGCATGAAATTCTTGAGTCCTGATGTTGTCCCATGTCTTGATCACCCATGGATTAAAATCCGGTAGCGAGTGATTGAAATTCAAGATTGCGAATTCAATTTGTGAATGAAATATTCTCAGCAATTTTTATGCTGAATAAGTTGTTTTTTGAGAAAAACATTCAGAATAGCTGAGTAGAATAGAAAAAAAAAATGATTTCCACAGAAACGTTGATAAAAGATGCGTGTTTCTACAGCCGATGTTCAGTAGTTGTGTTAAAAGCTCGTTGAATGTATCATAAAAAAGATGATACTCTCAAGTCCAAGATTTCATGAATTTTTTCCTCAAAAATTCACTGAGCATAAAAACTGCCGAGAATATTTTCATTCACAAAGGACCCCGCACACACCTTATGGAAAATGGTTCTAGGTCAATTTTTTTGAAACTTTGGGAATCCGTTCTCCTTGATGTCCTGATCAAAAGTCTCAATGAGCACAAAGTCCAATAATGGACAGTTTTCGAGTAATTGGACGCTTGCGGTCCACGCGTGAGTGTGACATTATTTGGAGATAAATGTCTGATTCCGCTCTTTTATATATCATAAAAATATGCTGATAGCCCGTGGTTCTAATTTTTAAATATTCAGAATAAATTTAGGACAGATTCATACATAATAATCATGATTTAGATTTTCTGAAGATAAATTATGAAAAAAAAAAGTTGGAAGCTTTTAAGTTTTCTTACTGCGTACTGGAATTAGCGTTATCCAAGGAGCAGCACGAGGAGGTTTCCAGTTTGCTCCTCTTGTGTGTGCCCCTCAGTGTGAGGAGCACAGTGTGAAAAAAATCTAAGAAAAATGTGTATTTCAGAAAATGTCACGTTATTTCGTCATTTTGGAGAGGTTAGGTAGACTCCAGCTACGGAAAAATATCTTACCTTATCTCAGCTATCTAGATCACCACTGATCACAATGGGAATATAATTCTAAAGCTCTATTGGCCCGAAAAAAAAAATAATAAAATTAAAGCCGCTTTTTTTTTCTGAGAACCAGAAATGAAAAAAAATCCCCGGAAATTTCGGTGCTTTTCAATATTTAAAGCGGCCGTTTTTTCTGAGAACCAGAAATGAAAATTTGACCCCTATATAGGAAATCGAAAAGAGCACACCTAAAACACATTTTTTATAAAAATGTAGAAAGAAATTTATTACAAGCATTTATTCTTATATAACTACATATATTAAAAAAAAACGATAATACATTATTTATTTGAAATACATTGAATACATTATTTATTTTTAAAATTTTGCTTTTAAATATATTTGATTTAAATCACTTTGTTTTACTTATAAATAATTCGATATTTACGATTTGACAGATCAAACAATTATTTTCAATAATTACTTTAAAACAGAAGCGCTATCAGCAACTATGTTTATTTTGATGTCGACGATTCCCCATTTAAAATGTACAGGTGTGGGAAATGAACTGTGAGAAATTATTTCTCACGGGTATGAACAATACATAACTTTGTAGTTGTGCAAAGTGTGAGAAAAATGCTGTTTTTGTTGTTTTGTTGTTAGAAACAAATATAAGGAGACGTTTTTCGATTTGTTGCAAATTATTTTTTTTTTCAAAAAGTTATGGCCATTTTAATTTTAATTTTATAGGAACATTTTGTTTCCCAAAATTAAAATGGCCATAACTTTTTGAAACAAAAAATATTTTGTAACAAATCGAAAAACGTCTCCTCATATTTGTTTCTAGATTATGAAAAAAAATATACTGCAAATATTCCACAGAGCGTTACTGAGAACCCAGGGAGTGCTCCAGAAAAATTTTTCGCAAACTTTGCTGACGGTTTTTTCACTATAAATCCTTTCTGTAATAGGTGTATAGTCATCACCTAAAAAGTGAAGTGGGTCCCATGCGTCGTTTTCAAGATATGGCTAACTGAAATATCACGCACCGCCACTGCCTAGTTACCTGAAATATAAGTGTAATGACATTAGGCGGGAAACCGCAAAACGCCAACAGTAGCGGGAATGGAAATCGCTTTTCTGTCTTAATGACATATTAGGCGGGAAACCGCAAAACGCCAAAAGTAGCGGGAATGAAAATCGCTTTTCTGCCTGATGACATACTGCACAATCTCTCGGCGGCGCGGCAGGGGGATGGAACCTAGAGGGTCATATTCTTCCTTTTGTCATCAGTTGTGGTTTAACTTTGTAGCATGGAGGTCGCACATATTGATAATATAGTAACTGCTTGTGCTGCTGAAGCTAGCCTGTTGAAAGTACCACGAATTCGCAGATATGCAGTGCACCCGTATAACAATGTACGTTCGAGGAAGTGTCCCAAATTTTTTGACATTAGAAAAGCACCCCGATAAATTGTAACCCCCAATAAATTGTATGGGTCCTTGTCAAAATCACGAATCACCGAACTGCAAGTTGCAAACCGCAGCGGTTCAGTAGACAATTTGTCATCAGCCGTTAGTTTGTGTATGTTTCCCCCGCCCAAACCGCAAAACGCAAACCGCTTTCCCGCCTACAAGGCGCGGGCTAAATTTTGCCGCCGATCGCAGCGGTAGGCGGGAACGCAATATGTCTTTGGTCATTGAGATTACACTGCTGGCGGTTTTCAATCGCGCCGCTAGTTTTAGCGTTTTTGCGGTTTCCCGCCTAATATGTCATTACACTTAGTTTCAACTACAGTACGAAACATGATATGATCTAACTGATTAACTAAATATGATATGATCATTCAGATAACCAGCCGACGTAGCTCCCGCTTGAATAATATTATCCTGGATATATGAACCGGGCATAAAGTGCAGCCAAAGACCTGTTGAAAGTATACCGTTTGTATAAATTCGAAATTTAGAAGTTTGAAACAGTATATACTCGTACTCTTGGAATCTGAGAAGAACTGGTGGGCCTTAGCGACACCATTCTCGTTAACATAATGTACACACTTCTCTTGCAATATTAGGTACATGCCTCTACTTTTACCGGCTAGAAAAATATTATTGTAGCAGAGCTGAATATAAAACACACGGTAATAGGTATCCTTCCTCAGAGAAGCTATATAAGATCTTCCTCAGAGAAACAATAGACATCGGAATTTTGGGCGACATTATGTAAATACCAGAGCCGAACTGAGTAAAGATACAGTTAGATAGAATTAATTTAATAGAATTAGAATATAGAATTCAATAAGAATATACAATTTAATACCATTTTCACAATCGTAATTATTGATTATTGAGTATTTATTTTTGTGAAAATAAATCAATAATCAATAATTAAATTACATGACAGCACCTCGAAATAAAAAGCCTGCTAGATGTAATTTAAAATTAGAATATTATTGATCACTTTTTAGTTTTGGACCAAATAGACCTAACAAACTATACCTATATATTTGAAATCAGAGAAACAAATGCTATTAAATATCAATGCAGTTAAATCAAGGCCAACTACGGTTTATATTTAAAAAAGTATTACTTTTGTTATAAATCAAAATATTGTAACTCGAATTTAATTTCTGAAATCATTATTGAAATCTACTCAAAAAATGCCTTAGAAATTTTAAATAATTTTTTAATATTTGTTTTCATAAGCGAGTCACGAGGATATGACGAATTTTCGAAAAAATGAGTTTAGGGCTATAACTTGAAAACAAAAGCAGATATCACATTTGAGTATTCGCCATTGTAAATAACTAGAAAAAAGAGTTCAAGACTTGTATATTATTTTTTTCTATCTATAGTAGTTAAGATCCTCTATAAAAACATGCAATTTTGCCCGCCCTGTATATACCGGGTGTCAATGGAATTACTTTCGTGCTGTGATTTTTTTAATTTTAAAGTATTTTAATGAAATTTGGTGAATGTCATATTGGGAATAAATGCCAATTAATGGTCTATACAGCATATTTGTGCAACCTCCGATTTCACCGGAAATGCATGCCCAAGCAGCACGACAATATTGATCCCAAATGGGCCCCAAAAAAAAGAAAAAGGGCCCCCCCCCGCTCCCCCCCCCCGGCCCAAAAAAAAATGGGACCCTTTTGTTTTTGGCCCCCCCCCCCCCCCCCCCCTTTTGCCCCCCCTAACCCTTTTTCCCCCCCCCCACATTTTCCCCCAACACCCCCCCCCCCCCCCCACAAACCCCCCCCCCCCCCAAAAAACCCATTTTTTTCCCCCCCCCCCCCCCCCCCCCCCCCCCCCCCTCTTCTCCCCCCCCCCCCCCCCCCCCCCCCCCCCCCCCCCCCCCCCCCCCCCCCCCCCCCCCTCCCCCCCCCCCCCTCCCCCCCCCCCCCCCCCCCCCCCCCCCCCCCCCCCCCCCCCCCCAACCCCCCCCCCCCCAAAAAAAACCCCCCCCCCCCCCCCTTTTTTTTAAAAAAAAAAAAAAAAAAAAACCCCCCCCCCCCCTTTTTTTTTAAAATTTTTTTTTTTTTTCCCCCCCCCCCCCCCCCCCCCCCCCCCCCCCCCCCCTCCCCTTTTTTAAAAAAAAAAAAAAAAAACCCCCCCCCCCCCCCCCCCCCCCCCCCCCCCCCCCCCCCCCCCCCCCCCCCCCCCCCCCCCCCCCCCCCCCCCTCCCCCCCCCCCCCCTCCCCCCCCCCCCCCCCCCCCCGCGCGTCTTTTTTTTCCCCCCAAAAAAAAAAATATTTGCGTTCTCTCCCCCCCCCCCCCCCCCCCCCCCCCCCCCCCCCCCCCCCCCCCCCCCCCCCCCCCCCCCCCCCCCCCCCCCCCCCCCCCCCCCCCCCCCCCCCCCCCCCCCCCCTCCCCCCCCCCCCCCCCCCCCCCCCCCCCCTTTTTCTAAACCCCCAAACCTCCCCCCCCCCCCCCCCCCCCCCCCCCCCCCCCCCCCCCCCCCCCCCCCCCCCCCCCCCCCCCCCTCCCCCCCCCCCTCTCTTTTTTTTCTCCTTGCCTCCTCTCCCCC